>OY744516.1:238347751-238480251 GCA_963556195.1 Sepiola atlantica | reverse complement strand
TTTAGAATGTTGAATAAAGCTGATAATATTTAGAATGTTGAATAAAGCTAATAATATTTAGAATGTTGAATAAAGCTAATAATATTTAGAATGTTGAATAAAGCTAATAACATTTGAATGTTGAATAAAGCTAATAACATTTGAATGTTGAATAAAGCTAATAATATTTAGAATGTTGAATAAAGCTAATAACATTTGAATGTTGAATAAAGCTAATAACATTTGAATGTTGAATAAAGCTAATAATATTTAGAATGTTGAATAAAGTTAATAATATTTAGAATGTTGAATAAAGCTAATAATATTTAGAATGTTGAATAAAGTTAATAATATTTAGAATGTTTAATAAAGCTAATAACATTTAGAATGTTGAATAAAGCTAATAACATTTAGAATGTTGAATAAAGCTAATAATATTTAGAATGTTGAATAAAGCTAATAATATTTAGAATGTTGAATAAAGCTAATAATATTTAGAATGTTGAATAAAGCTAATAATATTTAGAATGTTGAATAAAGCTAATAATATTTAGAATGTTGAATAAAGCTAATAACATTTAGAATGTTGAATAAAGCTAATAACATTTAGAATGTTGAATAAAGCTAATAACATTTAGAATGTTGAATAAAGCTAATAATATTTAGAATGTTGAATAAAGCTAATAATATTTAGAATGTTGAATAAAGCTAATAATATTTAGAATGTTGAGTAAAGCTAATAATATTTAGAATGTTGAGTAAAGCTAATAATATTTAGAATGTTGAATAAAGCTAATAATATTTAGAATGTTGAATAAAGCTAATAATATTTAGAATGTTGAATAAAGCTAATAATATTTAGAATGTTGAATAAAGCTAATAATATTTAGAATGTTGAATAAAGCTAATAATATTTAGAATGTTGAATAAAGCTAATAACATTTAGAATGTTGAATAAAGCTAATAACATTTAGAATGTTGAATAAAGCTAATAATATTTAGAATGTTGAGTAAAGCTAATAATATTTAGAATGTTGAATAAAGCTAATAATATTTAGAATGTTGAATAAAGCTAATAATATTTAGAATGTTGAATAAAGCTAATAATATTTAGAATGTTGAATAAAGCTAATAATATTTAGAATGTTGAATAAAGCTAATAATATTTAGAATGTTGAATAAAGCTAATAATATTTAGAATGTTGAATAAAGCTAATAACATTTGAATGTTGAATAAAGCTAATAACATTTAGAATGTTGAATAAAGCTAATAATATTTAGAATGTTGAGTAAAGCTAATAATATTTAGAATGTTGAATAAAGCTAATAATATTTAGAATGTTGAATAAAGCTGATAATATTTAGAATGTTGAATAAAGCTGATAATATTTAGAATGTTGAATAAAGCTGATAATATTTAGAATGTTGAATAAAGCTAATAATATTTAGAATGTTGAATAAAGCTAATAATATTTAGAATGTTGAATAAAGCTAATAATATTTAGAATGTTGAATAAAGCTAATAATATTTAGAATGTTGAATAAAGCTAATAATATTTAGAATGTTGAATAAAGCTAATAACATTTAGAATGTTGAATAAAGCTAATAACATTTAGAATGTTGAGTAAAGCTAATAACATTTAGAATGTTGAGTAAAGCTAATAATATTTAGAATGTTGAATAAAGCTAATAATATTTAGAATGTTGAATAAAGCTAATAATATTTAGTATGTTGAATAAAGCTGATAATATTTAGAATGTTGAATAAAGCTGATAATATTTAGAATGTTGAATAAAGCTGATAATATTTAGAATGTTGAATAAAGCTAATAATATTTAGAATGTTGAATAAAGCTAATAATATTTAGAATGTTGAATAAAGCTAATAATATTTAGAATGTTGAATAAAGCTAATAATATTTAGAATGTTGAATAAAGCTAATAATATTTAGAATGTTGAATAAAGCTAATAATATTTAGAATGTTGAATAAAGCTAATAATATTTAGAATGTTGAATAAAGCTAATAATATTTAGAATGTTGAATAAAGCTAATAATATTTAGAATGTTGAATAAAGCTAATAATATTTAGAATGTTGAATAAAGCTAATAATATTTAGAATGTTGAATAAAGCTAATAATATTTAGAATGTTGAATAAAGCTAATAATATTTAGAATGTTAAATTCAAAATTAGACCATTCCATGCTTTAATGCAATTCCAGAAAAAAAACAATTGTTTTACACATGTTTCTAGAGGAGTTGAAGGTAAACAAAGGAAAACCAGGCAGTTTATTTCGAACAACAATCCCCCCTTTATCATCAGAAAAGCGAACAAAAGACATGTCCTAGGGCAATCCAAAGAAGAGAACAGGAAAATGACACACAGACGATGTGATGTATATTTATGCAAATATTGTTAAAAATAACAGAATTCGTTTGTTTAATTATACCTTTTTTTATTTTTTTCAATTTTTCTGATGGTCTTTTTTCTATTGAAATCAAAAAAAATAATAAATGTTCCATAGGTTTCACAAACGTTTTTGATTGTTCGTCGAATCATCCTCAGGTGTCAAAAGCAAATACACAAAAAAACTGGAGAAAGAAGAGAATTTTAAAAAGACGGCGGAGAATCGCGCATAGAATGTTTTTCGCATTGTTCCAGGAAGTCGTTGACGATTTAAATTCAGCAACGCTGGATGGCGTCATATATATATATATATATAGATATATATATATATATCTATATATATAAGTAAACAAGATTTTTTTAGATTCCATAGGCCAAGATGTTATTTATCTCACAAATCATTTTCAAACCCGTCAATCTTTGGTCCAATTTTCTTACGAATTTGTTTCGTTCATAGGGGACCGACGAAAATTAGTATGTCAATATTGGATCTGTCTTCCTTGAATTCTTCAGAAAAGACAAAAAGTTCTGTTTGAAAAATTATACATTGTTGTATGACATGAAAAACAAACGCCTAAAAACCAAAAATAAACTCACAGCAGATTTTCCTTACCGTTCCTATCAATGAGTCAGGAAACCATCTTGAAAAACTCAATGCAGAGCTAGTACAAATACGCATAACCTTTGATCGGAAATCTTTATTTTGGTATCAATATTTAAAACTGGTTCAAACTCCTCAGCCTAACATTCACAGGTAACATGAATTGGACTTTGAAGACATTGCCAAGGCTGCTGCAAAGGTGTGATCCCTCTACCATGCTAATAAACATCTCACATCTCTGATATTATCCTATATCTCTACAAAGCCACCATTCGCCCATGCATGGAATATTGTTGCCACATTTGCACTGGTGCACCATCCACTAGTCTCTCCCTCTTAGACGAGGTTAAAAAAAAGAGTTGCTAACTTAATAGGTCCCTCACTGTCCACCAAGTTTCAACCCCTGTCTTATTGCCGCAATGTTGCTTCCTTGTGCCTGTTTTACAAATACTTCAATAGATTGTGCTACGATGAACTTGCTGCACTAGTGACCCCTCGACGTAAATTCACTAGACCAACCCAACAATCAGCTAAATCCCATCAATTCACTGTGGAGATCCCCAGATGCCGGGGAGCCTTCTACTCGAATAGGTTCTTTCCTCGTGCCGTCGGCCTCTGAAACTCCCTCCCTGCTCGCTGTTTCCCCGACTGTGCTGACATGAAGAAATTTAAAAATGATGTGAACAGGCATCCGTCTGCACAGCTCCCAGTTTAGGATGCCCCTAAAAACTTCCATTCTAACTCTCTGTAGCCGCTTACATCTACAGTGGTGGCCTGCCTTGTTTGAGGTGAACTATGAAAAATGATAATTGTTTACTTATAAAATATTTTCGAAGATAAGTCTCATATATATATATATATATATATATATATATATATATTTCTAGAGATGGAAGATGAGAATAAAAAAAATGTATAAATACAATATTTATTAAAACATTAGGAGTTTCATATCCTTATATTGTATCTATACAATATTTTTATTCTCATATTTCATCTCTTGAATTGATTGCTTTATTCAATATATTGAGCTTCATATTATCACGATAGATTATTTTTAAACGATAAATCGATATCTTTAATTTAATTTGATATTATAATATATATATTAGTATTTCATGTATCCACATAAAATTTTATAAGATAATTTTTTTTTTTTTATGTATCAATTTTCAGTATTTACTTCAACAGTGCTCGATACGTAAGTAGAGCTAGGTAGTAAGCTATGAAAATATATTTATGGCAATTAAGCTACACAGAGACTCCTGCGTTTTAGATTTCCCCCGAGGATGAAATGCGGGAGCCTCTGTGTAGTTTAATTGCTATAAATATATTTTCATAGCTTACTATATATATATATATATATAGGAGAATAGAAAGTGGACCATAGGTTTACTTTCTGCAGCCCCGTAACTCTCGCTTCCCTTATTTTGTCCTTTAGTTTTCACATTCCACGAGCAATGTTTCTGACAAAGGGGGAAGAATTGCTGTTTTCTGGGTCAGAATCTATCCATCTAACACTTAGTGTTGACTAGTTTTTCACCTTGAAGTAGTATTTTTTTTCTTTAGCTTCTTACATCAAGTGGCTTCATGCCTTGTCTGGAGTGACTTCCATAAAATATATATATATACACACACACTAGTAGAACCAGGTGTTACCATTTTTATCTTACTCCTTAATTTCTAAAATAAAGTCAGACACTTTGTTAATGGATGTACGTCACAGCACAGCTTCACGATATTGTAACCCCCCCCCCCCCCCCCGATACGTTTGCCCCCGGGGACCACATCAACTGGTTTTAATAATGCCTCTTCAATTATCAAGGCTAAAAAACATTCAAGGATGAGATGGATAGATTGAAAGTCGAATAATGATGAATACTACAAGATTGAAAATCTCCACATACAACACACTCCAAACAGCAATTCTTCCCCCTTTGTCAGAAACATTACTCAAAGGAGAAAATGGGGGAAGCTAGAGTTAGGAGGCTCGACCCACCTCCTATTTTGTATCCACTCTCCTATGAGTGGAGCACTCTGGTGGAGGAGATGATGGTTTCCACTCAGCGTAACGCAAGACTTTCCCTCCAAAAAGAATAGTTCTCTCGGTTTTCAGTCTTGTAATTTGTAAATGAATGAATAAAAATAACCTGCTACCAGATCAGGCTGTCTAGAGATACCGGCTTCCTGACCTGAAATGCACCAAACATTGATGTTATTGCTTTTTTTCTTTCCCTCTTCAAAACTTAATCATTTTCTGCAAAGTCAAAAACAAAAACAACAACAACAATTTTCCTCTACAAAACAACGAAAAAATAAAAATAATTTAGAACTATATAATTTCCACTTGCTGTAACTGTTCATTACCTCAGATGGTAGATAATCAGGTGCCAGTTATGACGGTTGGTAATGACGAGCATCGGGGGTTTCGAATTTTGGGTTGATGTGCTCGTCACATTTTGACACTTTGTGAAACGACAAAACTGTAGATAACTATATTTTATATCTATGTATATATATATACACATTTAAAGGAAATAAGCTAAACATACATTAGGGCTGTCCACATTATAAATTATTTCGACCTAGATGGGTCTCATCAGACGCATGCCCAGCCACATTTAGAAACTGAATTTTTTTCTATTTTAAAACATTGTGTAACGTTTTTTCTCATCATTCAGTTCCTAAATGTGGCTGGGCATGCATCTGATGAGATCCATTTAGGTCGAAATAATTCATAATGCGGACAGCCTTAATGTATGTTTGGTTAATTTCCTTTAAATGTATTCCTGCTCTGTTAAGAAATACATTGAGCTCTCTTACTGATTCCCATCGAAACCATTCAACTCTGCACACACACACACACATATATGTATATGTGTGTGTAATACTATACAGTGAAAGTTTGATTATTCATTGATATTGGTGGTTTCGGGAAGAATGGGAAATCTGTCCCATTGGGCTAAGAATACCACAAATAACTCCTCATAAATAATTAAGAGAAAGATAGAATAGATTTAAAAAAACGAATGATTATTATCAAGAAGGAAAGATACTAACTTTCCCGACCTGACATTACCTGGGAATCTTTAATTTCATTATTTTGTTTGTTAAATAGTAGGTACTCTTATAGCTGACGCACCATGTTTCCGTGACTTTGCGCCGTCAACGTTCGGGCAGTTTACGGAAGTGCCTGAGAGTTGACATGGCGAAAACTGCCAAACGCTAAATTGAAGACTGACAGCTGATAAATTACGACGAAGAAAATCAAACTAAAATACATATATAAAAATAAAGAACGAACGAACCATAGCTGAACAACTGTTAGTAATTAGATGTTTATTTTTGCTCTTTTTTGTCAAAGGAACCAATGTTAATCAAATGTTTTTAAATAAAATGTTTTTTGTTTGTGCATCGGATGATTTTGTTAAGCAAATGTTTTTTTGTTTTTTTTTACATTTTTTGTTAATTTTTCTTTGTTAACATAAACACCGAAACAACTGTTTTTAAGCAATTTTTTTTTTTTTTCTTAACGGAAATAAACTGTTTCATCGACTCTGGGGCGCTTCTGAGACCTGCCCGAACGTTGATGACGCAAAGTCACAGAAACATGGTGCATCAGCTATAGAAGTACCAAATAGTATTATGAAAGTTTAATACAAATGCTTCCAATTTCTTTCCAAATATCAAATGCACTTTTTCCTTTTGAGTTTACAAAAAAATAGGTGCTTTATTAACAGGTACATTGTACATTTATTGATTTTGTTGTTTCAAATATGATAGATTGATTTTTTTTTTGTGTGTGAAATACGATTGTTTTTTTTTTTTTACTGCTGAACTGCTTGTCTGAGAACATGTGCAGTACGAAAAATCTTCTTTTTTTTTTTTCGTTTGAATCGGGGAAACGCTGATTAACAGTTTTACAGTAATATCTTAGGGTATCATTTTATAATATATTTTGTTTTTTAGATATACAAAATATATTTTAATAAATACATTGTTTTTGATTTTAGGCATTGAAATCTTAATCACATAAATTATTTAAACCTGTTTATCTCTCGAACTGGGCAACAATGCTTAATGAGATTTTACAATAATATCGTTCGTGCCGGACATCTATAAACAGGAAAATTGGTACTTACAGAAATTACAAAATAAAAATAGTGATATGGGGTTCCGGGCTGGCAGGAGGAGTTTCTTCGGTTCCTCACTGTTTCCCAGGCAATGCCGGAACGGGTCTCACTAGTATATTATTTATTATACTATAACCAGCGAGACTCCATGGCAATTCGACATCAACCTATATAATTTAATAGTAAAAATATTCTTTTTAAAATAATGTCAGTTAATTTTTGGAATAAGTTGCCAGATCGGATTAAAAACAGCAATAGTGTGGATCAGTTTAAGATGAGGTTTGATGAATTCAGAGAAAGTGGTAGGAGGGAGAAAAATATGATGTTGAATTTTTCTTTTGATTAACACCGGTTTGCAATTCAACTCTGCTACACAACTCTTTGTAATTCATTTGTCTTTCTTTTTTTTCTTTTTTAATGGAACAGGAAATAAACATGCACTGGCTTTGAGCAATTGCTGCTGGCTTTAATCAATTTCAATACTGGTTAGAAAATTTGTCGTCTGGTTACTGACAGCTGATTGGCTAATCACTCGGAAACTCCCTGCCTCCATACGCCTTGGCATCTCTCGGATGTTTACGTAGAATGCCCGAACGCTGCCGCCGCGAAGTTCACGGAAACTGGTTCAGGATCAATAGCAGTACTGATTCTAATTTAACACCTTTATCCATTGCATCATGTGTCCATGTGGATTAAATAAAGGATTCAGTTTGGAATTCTGTATACATTCCTGAGTTCGACAAGATGCACCTGAAGAAAGTCGGAGGTTACATCGTCCGAAATGTTGTGAGGATAACATCCAAGATGAGAATAGTAGTCTGAATAATAAAAAATAATAAAATGATAAATTTTTATCTAAAAAATTCTGAAACATATGACGAACATTTAGAAACTAATTAAGTTTGTCAGCTGAGCTTTCACTGATATAAAATATTGTATGGATATTTACTCAGCTCCACACTGGGGGCAAAATGGGTCATTTTTATTGTAGGGGTGCCTTATGCTTTTTCAACACAAAAGGACTATTAGCAAAATTGACTTTCGCTCCAAGAACACAACCTCAACACGAAGCACCACAGAGATCCAAGTCTGATTTTTAATATTGATAGAGTATAAAACTCTACTATTCGATAGTGACAACCAGTTTTTATCGATAGCAATCATACAATTGAGCACCCTCAACTAATAAACCCTAAAATGACAGCTTGACATCAGGGAAGCAAAATGGAAGAAGAAAGCCGCTGAAAAGCATCAAAGGATGGAGGAAAGGGCAAAATCAAGTGAGCTTATTCATCCACCATCCTACTTCATCTGTGACAACTGTGGCAGATACTGCAAGGTCCGCATAGGCCTTCTCAGCCACACCAAGAAATGCCTAGGTTAAGTCAGTATGCCCTTGGACCATTGGCATCACTGACAAGACTTTGTAAATACTGAAACTAACCGGCTAGATCAAAAACTGTCATTTATGGTCGGACACGACCGACGAAGGCTTACTACTACATTAGTAACAAAAAATAAAATTTAATTATGTTAATTACTTTCTAAACAAATATATTTTAGGAAAATTCAAATAAGGGAATACTGAGTGACGGACAGTTAAAACCTCCTCATTATCATAGTAAATCTCCTAGTTGTACAATTGTTAATACATCATTTTTTATTATTGATCTCCACAGAATCGTTTTCATCCATTTATTTCTTCATATTTGTGTAGATCTGCAAGTGTCATTCATGGTTGGACACGACCGACAAAGGCCGACTAACTCATAAGTAAAACAACTTATAAACTGAAGGCAAACAAAATTTGTTTATTTTTTTGACAAAATTTTAACGGCTTATTTTTGTTGGTGTTAACGTTTTTCTTTTCTTTGTAGGCCCCACAGTGCGAGCATGCCTTCTGCTCTGTCTGCATACATGAGTGGCTGACCCGCCAACCAACTTGTCCTGTTGACCGCAACCCTATCACCCCGAACCAGTTGAAGCCAGTACCCCGCATCCTTCGCAACTTATTGTCACGGCTCTGCATCACGTGTGAAAACGTTAACTACGGCTGTACCGCAGTGGTTAATCTGGACATGTTGCAGGCTCACCTCCAGGAGTGTGAACACAATCCAAAGAAACCTGTCCACTGCGAGTCAGGATGTGGACTCGTTGTGCCCATGGATGAACTAAAGGTCAGTGAATGCTTTTAGCTCATAGTTTCATTTCCGTCTCACTGTGAGCCACACACCCAGACAGACTTGCTGAACCCTCCCCTCTTTTATTTCAACAAATGGTTCTTTCCGCAAGGACCCGTGGCGCAGTGGATATAGTACTAAGTATAATTCAGTTTTAAGTGACAGTCATCTGGAGGTTGAAGGTTCAATCCTCAGTGCAGGCGATACGGAGAATTGCGAATTACTGAAGACTTCTTTCCAGTCATGGCAGATGGAACGAGAGCATGCTACCCCCGTGGATTTAATAACGGGTTCCGTTCGAAATTCCGTCCAGATTCTCGAGTTCGACAAGGTACACCTGAAGAAGGTTGGAGGTTACATCAGCCGAAACGTTGTGATAAAAACATCCAAATTCTACGCTTTAAGTTTTTATTTCATTATTAATCATTTCCCATCATTTGATTAACCCCTTTAAAAGAAAAATTAAATATTTTAAAGTTATTCTCCTTCGATCCGTCCTGCTTCAATTGAAAATAGAAACTTTTTTTTGCTCTGTCCCGCTTAAGCTGAAAACCACATTTTCTTGTGTCGATTATGTTTAAGCTTGAAATCGCATCATTTTGGTTTGTTCCGCTCAAGTTTTAAATGCATTTTCATTGCGAAATTCCCCTGGAGGAAGTTCACTGCTTTGATAAGCTCTTGGGACTGACCTTCTCTTCCGACTTGGAATGGAAGACTTACATCTAATCTGTTGTTAAGACCTCTGGAAAAATGGTTGGATCATTCTACTGTTCCAGAAAGTATTTTCATGGTAGATGCTCGACTGAGCTCAAATCTATTGTCCCCCCTCTTGTAAAACATTCACAACTAGAACCCGCCTAGCTACTACCACTGTCAATGATTTCCCTTTCTCCCTCTGCATGTCCAAGACGAAACAAAACTTCCATGGGCAGAGCTTCTTTCCTAGAACTGCCCGTCTGTGGAACACAGTGCCGCAAGCCTACTTCCCTGCCGACTACAATATGGTCATTTACAAGTCCAAAGTAAACCAGTTCTTGTTGAACCCTCCCCATAAGTAATCAATTTCTGTCCTGCTACAACCATTATGCCGGTGAATGCGATGTTGTCTCATCGTACACCAGAAAACTCTTTAACCTTTATCCTCGAGTGGCTTTTGGGCCTTGACAAGCGGTGACATTTAATGTAAAAAAAAATAATAAATGCTCAGATTGAATGGCTACTTAAGAATGTCCATCTTTGTGATCATCATCATCATCATCCGTTTTTGGTATTTACGGTGCTGCGGGTTTCACAGACTCTGCGGTGGGCAACATCAGGCAGCGTCTCACGCCTGCTCTCCATGCTGTCCGATCCAAAAGATTGATACCTGTCATGTGTAAGCAGTAAAGTTAATTCGTACGCACTCAAGCCAGGTGTTCCTTGGTCTTCCTCGTGCTTGGAGTATCCATGTGTGTTGAGTTGATGCAGGAGGTGGCACGCTGTACATGGCCACACCATCTGAGACACCGAGCGTGTGTAAGGCATCCAAAATCCCATCAATACCCATCGCTTCTGATAGAGCCTGGCTGAAGGAATTCTCTCTAGTTTGCTGCCGCACATGAAGCCGCTGCAAGTCAGAAGCGTTTGGAGCCCATGTCTCATTGCCATACAAGATGGCGGAGCAAACATAGGCCTTGCCCCGTGACCTGAAGAAAATGTGTCCTGTTGTAAGGATTGGCAGCAGCTTCCTGAACCTTCCCCAAGCAACACAACAGCGAGCAGTGATAACACGTTGGCAACCACCAGCAGAATTTACCATCCTGCCCAGGTGGTAGAAGGTAGTTTAAACATCAAGTGGTGTGCCATCCACATCCATAAGTGCCGCCGTTCGGCCGGGCAAGTAACACCCAGACATTTGTGACAACACCCAGACATTTGTGACAACACCCAGCCTCCTAGCAAGACCACTATACTTCTTGTGGACCCATAGTTTGTACTGGAAGCATTCAATGGAGTTTACGCCTACACCTCTGCGGCAAACAGCACAGAGAAACATGCTAGCGTCCTGCAGGAGGTCGAGACCTACACCTGAGACGATAAATTTTGACTCTCAGTCCTTTGCTCGCTCTGCCTGTCTTCCATGTCGGCAACCTGGAGTTGCACTCCTCCAGGGATAATTGCAAGATTGTCTGCATACAAGAGCTTCCATGGAACACCCACACAGAATTCACTCGACAATGCCTCCGGAAGCATGATGAAGATAAGTGAGCGGAGTACGGAGAATGTAAATAAAATTTAGAATTGTTTTGATGAAAACTGTAGAGCTGGAGCTGGCACAACTAAAGTTATAGCTTAGAATGAAACTAACTACCGGAACCGTAGCAGAAACTCGCTATGAAGCGAGCTGATAACAGAAGATATTGTTGTTTGGAAGAAACAGCTTACCTTGTAGGCTGGTGTATATATATATATATATATATATATATATTTCCTCGGCCGTTTTACTGGTGGAATACTTCATTTTAACCTTCAGACAATGTCGGATCATCAGGAGAGAATATGCACCGTTTCAGGGCCTTTCTCTCAACGGCTTTTTTGTGTATCGGCCCCCCCCCCCCTCACTGATGTGAGGCTCTATTATCTGAATTGCATTTCGATCAAACTGTTCAATGAAATCAAAACAACTGACTTTTCAACGGCTCAGCGTCTCACGTGTCGTTTGATGACTCAACGTCTCCCGTGTCGTTTGATGACTCAGCGTCTCACGTGTCGTTTGATGACTCAGCGTCTCACGTGTCGTTTGATGACTCAGCGTCTCACGTGTCGTTTGATGACTCAGCGTCTCACGTGTGTCGTTTGATGACTCAGCGTCTCACGTGTCGTTTGATGACTCAGCGTCTCACGTGTCGTTTGATGACTCAGCGTCTCCCGTGTCGTTTGATGACTCAGCGTCTCCCGTGTCGTTTGATGACTCAGCGTCTCACGTGTCGTTTGATGACTCAGCGTCTCACGTGTCGTTTGATGACTCAGCGTCTCACGTGTGTCGTTTGATGACTCAGCGTCTCACGTGTCGTTTGATGACTCAGCGTCTCACGTGTGTCGTTTGATGACTCAGCGTCTCACGTGTGTCGTTTGATGACTCAGCGTCTCACGTGTCGTTTGATGACTCAGCGTCTCACGTGTCGTTTGATGACTCAGCGTCTCACGTGTGTCGTTTGATGACTCAGCGTCTCACGTGTGTCGTTTGATGACTCAGCGTCTCACGTGTGTCGTTTGATGACTCAGCGTCTCACGTGTGTCGTTTGATGACTCAGCGTCTCACGTGTGTCGTTTGATGACTCAGCGTCTCACGTGTCGTTTGATGACTCAGCGTCTCACGTGTCGTTTGATGACTCAGCGTCTCGTCTGTTTTTGTTTTTAACGGCTGAGCATCTTACGTCTTTGTTTGAAAACGTTCTTATATCGAAGAGAAAAAAAATTGAAATAAATTAAAATAAATAATATAGAGTAAATAGCTAAATAAATAAAATAAATATAAACCCCTAATAACGAATTAAAACTTGAATGAACCCCTAATAACGAATTAAAACTTGAATGAACCCCTAATAACGAATTAAAACTTGAATGAACCCCTAATAACGAATTAAAACTTGAATGAACCCCTAATAACGAATTAAAACTTGAATGAACCCCTAATAACGAATTAAAACTTGAATGAACCCCTAATAACGAATTAAAACTTGAATGAACCCCTAATAACGAATTAAAACTTGAATGAACCCCTAATAACGAATTAAAACTTGAATGAACCCCTAATAACGAATTAAAACTTGAATGAACCCCTAATAACGAATTAAAACTTGAATGAACCCCTAATAACGAATTAAAACTTGAATGAACCCCTAATAACGAATTAAAACTTGAATGAACCCCTAATAACGAATTAAAACTTGAATGAACCCCTAATAACGAATTAAAACTTGAATGAACCCCTAATAACGAATTAAAACTTGAATGAACCCCTAATAACGAATTAAAACTTGAATGAACCCTAATAACGAATTAAAACTTGAATGAACCCCTAATAACGAATTAAAACTTGAATGAACCCCTAATAACGAATTAAAACTTGAATGAACCCCTAATAACGAATTAAAACTTGAATGAACCCCTAATAACGAATTAAAACTTGAATGAACCCCTAATAACGAATTAAAACTTGAATGAACCCCTAATAACGAATTAAAACTTGAATGAACCCCTAATAACGAATTAAAACTTGAATGAACCCCTAATAACGAATTAAAACTTGAATGAACCCCTAATAACGAATTAAAACTTGAATGAACCCCTAATAACGAATTAAAACTTGAATGAACCCCTAATAACGAATTAAAACTTGAATGAACTCCTAATAACGAATTAAAACTTGAATGAACTCCTAATAACGAATTAAAACTTGAATGAACTCCTAATAATTAATGTGATGCTTTTTTACTGTTATATCCCAATGCACATATGCGAGAGAACACAGTCTGTGTCTGCATAAAGAAAGATGACGGTCAATAATGTGAAGACGTCGGATACTTTTCTAATAATTATCTACAATTATAGATTCACCTGAAGCCATTTTGATTTTGAATAAACAAGACAGAAATAATCAGTTTGATGGGACAAACTGGAAAGAGGGGGGGGGGGGGTGTAATTCATCTGAGTTGCATAAGATTGAAGAAATAAAACGACTGAAACTAGACCTACACCCCCCCCCCATCCCACTTTCTATTGATAGCTTTTAAAAGAAAATTACTCAATTTTGTTTACTAATTGGACATTTTTTACACCCCCCCCCCTTTTGTTTTTTACATAAAAAAAATAACAAGTATTCTGAGGATTCATCCGTTCGATCTGCCTATTTAGACACATCTATATAATAAGAGTGAACGTTTGTGCGTTCGGCTCACCCCAATAATCACGTATGCAAATTTAATTTTTATGAGCAAAGCAAAAACGGATAATAAAAAAAATAAAGGTAACAATTTCTTTCAGTTTAATAGACCCCCCCCCAAAAAAATATTCCTTTGTTGATATTTTTGTGACTAAAATAGGAATAAATCTAGGGCCACGCAGACACTTTTACAGATTCAGAATGGAGCGAGAGCGCGTGGATTAGGTTTTTTTTTTGTTTTTTTTGTTTAACTTTACTTACATATTTCTTGAAGTAAGATTGAACTCGCATATTTTTATGTTTCTTTTACTTTTTTAGTTTTACCTCAAACATTTAAAAAAAATTTACAGTAAAATTTACCTTGTATGTGTCAACAGTAGAAAATGAATTGTTATTGATAAAAAATTAATTACTTGACAACGCCAGGTAGCCCTGCTAGTTTATAATAAGTTTAACATTGAAAATGCTATTTCCAACTGAAGTATGACTGATGGGAAGAGTCTCTCATCGAGATGCAAGAACCCAATAAAATGTCTCCCTTTTCTGCTGGGGAGATAAAAGGGGCTGCTTTAACTTCTCAAATGCAGACCATTCTTTACCCTCTTTCTGAAATCGATGCAAAGATATATACATCACTCATTTTTTCGCCGTCTATGAAGGCCCATCGACTGGTCGCCGTCTATGAAGGCCCATCGACTGGTCGCCGTCTATGAAGGCCCATCGACTGGTCGCCGTCTATGAAGGCCCATCGACTGGTCGCCGTCTATGAAGGCCCATCGACTGGTCGCCGTCTATGAAGGCCCATCGACTGGTCGCCGTCTATGAAGGCCCATCGACTGGTCGCCGTCTATGAAGGCCCATCGACTGGTCGCCGTCTATGAAGGCCCATCGACTGGTCGCCGTCTATGAAGGCCCATCGACTGGTCGCCGTCTATGAAGGCCCATCGACTGGTCGCCGTCTATGAAGGCCCATCGACTGGTCGCCGTCTATGAAGGCCCATCGACTGGTCGCCGTCTATGAAGGCCCATCGACTGGTCGCCGTCTATGAAGGCCCATCGACTGGTCGCCGTCTATGAAGGCCCATCGACTGGTCGCCGTCTATGAAGGCCCATCGACTGGTCGCCGTCTATGAAGGCCCATCGACTGGTCGCCGTCTATGAAGGCCCATCGACTGGTCGCCGTCTATGAAGGCCCATCGACTGGTCGCCGTCTATGAAGGCCCATCGACTGGTCGCCGTCTATGAAGGCCCATCGACTGGTCGCCGTCTATGAAGGCCCATCGACTGGTCGCCGTCTATGAAGGCCCATCGACTGGTCGCCGTCTATGAAGGCCCATCGACTGGTCGCCGTCTATGAAGGCCCATCGACTGGTCGCCGTCTATGAAGGCCCATCGACTGGTCGCCGTCTATGAAGGCCCATCGACTGGTCGCCGTCTATGAAGGCCCATCGACTGGTCGCCGTCTATGAAGGCCCATCGACTGGTCGCCGTCTATTCGACTGGTCGCCGTATGTGTGGATTGATCGACTGCTTGCCATCTATGTAGGTCCATTAACTCCTGCTTATGAGGTAAATTGTTAAAGCCTTTTGATGCCACCAAAATTTGAATACTTTTATTTCCTCACATTTCGAGCCATTACACAACAAATATTGCAACCAAATTTTTAGATTTGCATCAAGTATTTTGAGAGGGACAGATTTAAAAAAAAAAAAAACTTTTTTAGATTTTAATACAAAAAGTAACTATTGTGTGTAAAGGTAAGATTTTTTTGGTACGTGGCTTAGGATTGTGGGTGGGGATTAGGGTTAGGATTGTTCGTGGGGATTATAAGATTATTCAAAAAATTCTATTCTAAACAAATTCGAAACAGCACTTTTCCTATGGCTTTATTTTTTAAAAATTTAAAAAATGTAAACTTTTTTTTTTTTTACATAATCATTTTCTATGAAAATTCATAATGGAAGCAATAATTATTAGATCAAACCAGTCTAGACACTGGACAAAATCCCATACCCTCCCCTCTCCTCGAGAAAAAAGGTTCAAATATGAAACTCAAGCACAGACTCTTCATATAAGTTTAATTTCAACATCTAACGCAATGAATCTTAATGAGATGAAACCTAATTTATCTTTGAATAGAAAATCAATAAATGAAAAAAAACCCTCACATTTGGACTATGTAAAAACTGACAGAAAAGCAATATCGTAAAAATATGGCAGAATTGGATTTACAAAAATAGGAGTCAAAAAGTATCTATTGTCCATACAATCTTGATATCTTTACTCATTTTTGGATGAAGAATTAAAAAAAAATGTTTTTTTCTTTTCTGTGATATATACATTTTGTCAGATATTTTAACTTGGGTGAATTTATTCAGGTTTAACTTGTCAAAAATGTCTGACAGCAAAAAAAATTTGAAATTTGTCATGCAAAAGGAATCAAGTCATTTTTTGTTTCATTCAAACATTTGAAACGAGTCAAAAAAACATTTTTATCTCAACTAATGAAACCTATTTTCTCGACAGATTTAATTGTCCTCCTGCATTTCCTCTCCTCAGTGATTTTTGAAATCAAAATTTTTTTTTTTTTACCACATTTCTGCTATAATAAATACATCTGAAACATTCTAAATCCTAAAACCATCACTTGAAATGAGTATTTCATTAAAATCTTATCTATCTACTAAAGTGAATGCACCTGTGCAATATTATTTGGCATAAAGGTCACCGAAAAAGAATAATTTCTGCCTTTTGGTTGGAGTTAAAAATTTGTTTATTGCATTGGATGGAGATATAACATCAATAACTTGGCCAATGTAAAAATTAGTGTCATAAAATACAGCAACCGATTGTCCTTGGTGCTAGTAAGTTAAGGTATCTTACGAAGGTTCTTCATTACAGTTGCTTGAGTTATTTAAATATTCCGCAGATTCACTGAGTGACTTTTCTTCATTTTGGAAACTAAATGGTTGCCAGATTTTTCATATGGCACTTTTTATGAAAATTTACTGCAGTACAGGGTGTTTGCGACAAATTTGATACTTTCTTTTGATATTCTTTCATAGCAGTAAAGTGCAACGGATAGCTGAACATGCACTGGCTGTGATCAATTGCTTCTGGCTGTGATCAATTGCTTCTGGCTGTGATCAATTGCTTCTGGCTGTGATCAATTGCTTCTGGCTGTGATCAATTGCTTCTGGCTTTGATCAATTGCTTCTGGCTTTGATCAATTGCTTCTGGCTTTGATCAATTGCTTCTGGCTTTGATCAATTTGAATACTGGTTAGAAAATTGTCGTCTCACAGCTGATTGGCTAATCACTCGGCATCTCTTGGGTGTTAGGGTTAGGATTATGTAACATGCCCGAACACTGTTCACGGAAACTGATTCATATTCGATATATAAGTACCGACTTTTCAACTGTATCGCTGCAACACAAAGAACAAACTGATTTTCAGGATCAAACTGGTACTCGGATGTCTCAAGTTTAGGTCCTGTCTGGAGGTCAGGGTTGCGGCTCACGTCAGCTTCTTCAAGTGAGATGTATTCAACAAAAGATCCTTTAAGAGATGCACTTGAAATTTTGATAATATATCAATGTTTGGTCAAGATATAACTTTTATTTTCTTTTTCTTTTTTTTTTTATTATTCCTTTCCAAAAAGTGTCAAATTTGTCTTGAACACCTTGTATACTGAATGTGGGTACATGAGCTAGTTTTGAATAACCGTTATTGTGCGTTTAGTTGCACTTTGAGAATTGCTCAAGAACACACTGTCTGGCTGGGTTAGTGGTTAAATAAGTCAAACATGGGAACAAGATATAGCAAACAGAAACTTGATGAAGAATTACGACATCAAAGAAGGAAGAAGGGATTTGTTAAATCATAATTCAGTCGGTTGTGAGAAGTGAAGCGAAACAGACCCAAATTAATATCGGCTTGTAGATAAAAACAAACAAAAATCTCCTCTCCCTCCTTTGCCATGTCCGCTGAATATGATCCCTATTTACTTACTAAAAATAAGTTGATTTCATTGATTCTAAGAATAGCTGAGTTGTATTTAGCTAAAAAGAAATTTTTCTTAATAAGTTTGTTTTCAGCTTTCCAGCAGTCCGGGCCCCCGCTCTCATCGATCATATCTAGGCAATCAATAACGACCTTCATAAACTATACAAGAAGAAATTCAGGTATAAAATCACAAGATCGATAAAGGCCACATCTATCATACAGCATTACTATGGAGGGGGGGGGGGGTCTTATTTACTTGACTCCCCATGACGACAGTTAGACACAAGATCGATTTTTAATGATGGAGAATTCAGCTCCCCAAAAAGGGGCACTCTGGATTCAAACAAAAATAAAAATTGCCGCCGTCTAAAAGGATTACGACTGAGGACAGAACAGATATGCAATTTCGTTGATCCCAGTCCGAAGGCGGGGGATCAATTGGGAGAAAGAGTCATTGAATTTGTAACCAAATTAAAAACAATGTTTATTTTTAAATATCTGCTGGGACGTATTATCCCAGTGATAGGGCAAGGGTTAACTCGTTCTGTTTTTAATGTTTTTTTCACTTTTGTTTCTTTTTTAATTTTTCTTATTTAAGGACCACAATTGTGTGCGAGAATTGCGAAATTTAGTCCAGCAACAACAACACAAAATGTCTGAGATTCAAGTTGAACTCACTGAACACAAATTACAGCTGAAGGAACACAAACGAGAAATGCAACTGCTGAAGGTAAGTCATTTCTTTTTTTTAATCATTTCTTTTGGGTGCACACGATTAAAAAAAACTTTGAACACTTTGAAGACATTTCTTTTGGGTGCGCACGATTAAAAAAACTTTGAACACTTTGAAAACATTTCTTTTGGGTGCGTACGATTAAAAAAAACTTTGAACACTTTGAAGACATTTCTTTTGGGTGCACACGATTAAAAAAAACTTTGAACACTTTGAAGACATTTCTTTTGGGTGCGCACGATTAAAAAAAACTTTGGGTGCGCACGATTAAAAAAACTTTGGGTGCGCACGATTAAAAAACTTTGAACACTTTGAAGACATTTCATTTGGGTGCGCACGATTAAAAAAAACTTTGGGTGCGCACGATTAAAAAATTTTGAACACTTTGAAGACATTTCATTTGGGTGCGCACGATTAAAAAAAACTTTGGGTGCGCACAATTAAAAAACTTTGAACACTTTGAAGGCAGTTTTTTCGGATCTCGTATTCTTTTCAAGGTTTATAATCTTGATGTGGAGTAAGCTAGTACCCCTTTCTGAGGTTATAGAATGAGATGCTCCAAGAGAGGCCACTCTCGTCACGGGGGAGTGAGATGTTATCCAAGTCACCGTTTGAACTGTGTACGACTCTCGATATATTCTATTATATGTTACCCGACCTTTTCTCTAAAGAGGTCTAGTCAACATCATAATAGTTTTACATATTAATACAATTATAAGACAGTTTCACGAGTGTCAATGTTTTTTGTTTTCTTTTTTTTTTTTTTTAATGGAAATCGCTCCAGACAAGGCATGAAGCCACTTGATGTAAGAAGCTAACAAGAACGAAATATGATTATTGCAAAGACAGGAGATGCCTATTGGCCTTAGTCTTGAAAAGACCAATGTTATAGGTAGGAGGAAACAGTCAGCAGGAAGAGAGTTCCACAAGCCTGCAGTTCTTGGAAAGAAGCTACTGGAATAGGGAGCTGTATTACAATGAGGTATCAAAACTGTAAATTGATGGAGACCACTAGACCAACAAGTCAAACGAACTGGAACAAACGAAGCGGAGAGTGGATCACATAATTCTGAAGAACACATGCCATAATAGTATTTATAGAAAAAACTGAGACTAGCAACATCACGTCTGTGGTAGAGAAGAAGAAAGGGTAGGGGCAATCAAATTGCAGACCCGTTTCTGCACCTCATCAACAACCCTCAAATGGGACGGAGATTCACCAGCCGAAATATGACTCTAACTTTGATAGTTGCACACTGAGTTATATTTTTAGAAAGAAGTTGTAATCTGTTTCAAGTATTGGGTATACTGTGTAAGAAGTTGACATTTTTTTAAGGTGTGGGGTTGAAAATGCTGTTTGATACGAGACAGCGATCAATAGATCAAATGACAATATTAAAAAATTCAATAATTTTCAATTAAACATAGTGTATCGAATTAGGATAGTATAGTATGATGCCATATTTTGAATTTCCGAAATATACCTCCTTTTCAAAAAGAAATCTCCACTAGATCCGGAGAGTGTTTTCACCTGGAAGTTGGAAATAATTATTTACAATTACAGAATTCTTTAATAATGTCATTCGATCTATTTATCATTTCCTAGTATCAGTGTTTTCAACCAAATTGCATTGGCACTACCAAAAAAAATTCCACTTATTATATTTTTATTTACTATTTATCGAATATTTATTGAAATCAAAATCCTATTTAAAAAGAATAATTTAAATTAAACCTGAAACATGGGAGATAATCATTTCTTTGAAAATTTTGATTTTGACGTCGATTTTAGACATTTCATTTGTAAGAACAATCCTACATCACTTTTTTCTTTTTCTTTTTTTTCCTCTTTTTCCCTTTTTTCTTTTTCTTTTTTTTCTTTTTCTTTTTTTTTCTTTTTTTTCTTTTTCTCTTTTTTTTCTCTTTTTTCTTTTTTTCTCTTTCTTTTCTTTTTTTTGTGTGGTAAATTTGCGCATGTACACTATGCTAATTCACCCAAAATAAAAATGAGATTCTACTCTTTTTGGGCAATTACATGTAAATGCAGTGAAAATTTTATTTTTTTAAAAAAACTAATTTATAGTGGGTGATTGGTTTCACATATAAAGTTAACATAAAATGATCACTGATTTCTAGGCCAGCAGTTTCTAACCGGATGGCCTTTTAAGGACATGACTTATTTCTAAGAAATGGCTCTTAGAAAAGTTCACTATATAGGAATAGGGGTTTACATGTAAACAGCCTGAAAAACTTGGCATTAAAATTAATGACTATTAACCCTAAGTCCGAGTGGCAATAGATACATACAAATAAAATCCCCGCAATTAATTTCCAAGAAATTAAGCAAATGGTCAAGATTTAACTAAAACAAAAAACTGTATTGTGACCATTTTAAGTTAAATTCATATGCTAAACTGATCCCCACTCTAAATTCTGAAATATTTGATTTTTAACACCCAGTTTTTCAGGCTGTTCATATGTAATCGCCCCCAAAAGTAGAATCTCTTTTCTTTTTGGTATAGGGTGTACTGAAACAATAATACCTGTTTTTTAATTAGATCTGTTTGTTTTCCTTGCAGGAATATGTGCGGTGTATGAGAGTTTCAAATCCTCGTATAAGAGAGATACAGACAGAAATGGAAAATGCAGACGTTGTAAGGTATTTGTCTTGCTATTACTGCTCTGATGTTTTGCAGAGAACCTATTTGGGGAGAGTGTAATCTTTACTCAAAATTAATGGATCAAGGCATCCCAGAAAGAGCAACTACCAAAACGACACATTTTTTTTTGTTCAACTTAACATTTTTTTTTTTTTCTGTTTTATAAATTAAAGATTTTCTATAGTGTAAAATCCAACATTAAAAAAAAATTGATTCAAATTGTGTGACATCGTCTTTGCGCAACATCTTTTTAGTTAAATGTTTTTTATATATCTAGTTATTTCGTTTATACATTTTGCTTAAATAAACAGTTTTTTATATATAAAATTATGTATTTTTAAATTTTTTATAAATCTCTAAAGTTTAACAAAACAAAATGTTTTTGTAAATAAAAATGTTTTTTTACTTGATTAGTAAAACATTTTGTTAACAAACCCCTTTTTTTTTTTAAAAAAAACTTTTGTTCATAATTCGACCAGAAAAAAAAAAAAAAAAAAAAAATTTTTTTTAAAGAAAAAAAAAAGTGGTGCTCAGACAAAATGTTGTTGCTCATTCTGGGGTGCCTCAAATACATTTGATCCGGATTTTTTAATTTGATGAAGTTAGCAACGTATGATTTTTATGGAGTGGAACAAGAAATCACCTTCTGCCGTTATTCTACAAGCATTTATTATTAAAATCGCACTTTAGTTATGGAAGGCCATACTTAACCTATAATCTTGTGCACTTCTCCAGAAACACTAGCCCAGTCTAATAATAGTAAACTAGCAGGACCCTGTGGAAATGTATTTTTAAAGGTGATAACATACGTACGAAAATGAAGTGTCTTAGTGTATTATTATATGGAAATTCCACGGTGCTTTCTACATCAATCGGTATAATTTACTGTTAATAATAATATGCCTTTTTTTTGCGAGAGTCAGTACTATTAAGAAAAAATAACTTTAAAAAATGTTTCTTAATAATAGTCAATGTCAGGTAAATATTCTTTAAATCAATAAAACGAATGTCTTTTCTTCATTGATTTAAAATTGTAGCAATTGAATTGTTTTTAAAACAAATGTTCTCTTTCTAACAATAAAAATAATTGTCAGTCAAATATTCTTCAAATCAATAAAACGAATTTCACTTTTTGAAATGTACTTGTATAAAATTGTACTTGTATAAAAATGTACTTATATAAAATTGTACTTATATAAAATGTACTTATATAAAATTGTACGTTTTTGTCGACGGGATGACATAATTTGATTTTGGAACAATTCATTTTAAAATGGGTAAAGTCGGAATGTTTTTACCTTAGCTACATCAGAATAATCATCAATCACTATATTTGCTGATCGGACGATATCATTTTTAAAATTTTAAATGTGTGTGAAAGGTGATAACGGATGAACCTGAAATTAGAGTATTATAATATTAAATCCACTATAGCAAAGTCCTAAACAGACGCTCGCAATATGCAGTACAAGTAATTTTCACTTGTATTGTTTCGCATATTTTTTATTTTTTCCTCAACATCCCCGCTCCTATCGAATGCATCTACGGATGCCTTAGTATCTTAGAATTCAATCTATCTTTTATATTTCATGCCTATACCCCTGTATTGTCACTGCTCGTTTACTGTTATTAGACTGGGTTAGTGTTCAGAAGAGATGAAGAACAATAATAGGTTATTTAGGCCATCCATAGCTGGAAATGTCTGATTTTCATATTTAGGCCATCCATAGCTGGAAATGTCTGATTTTCATAAACGCTTGTCGGGTTTTAGGTGAGGTCTAGCATTTGCAGTAACTTTTTGGTCATTTTAAACTGGACTCTTTATTTAATCTAAGGTTTTTCTTTTCTTTTTCTTCTCGTGGGGACTTGGGCAACATGGCGATAGCAAGTGCAATCCTTGAATTGACTCCTCAAAACGTAACAGACATCCCCCACCCGTTCCCCCCGAGTGCGAGCAGCAAAAAAAGAACCAGAAAAATCTACATCTATAAATAAACAAAAACTGAGTATTAAGATGTGTTCATTCAATATATGCATTTAGCGACAAAAATGATATTTCAAACTTATGCGTGACGGACCAATGAAAATGATATTTCAAACTTATGCGTGACGGACCAATGAAAATGATATTTCAAACTTATGCGTGACGGACCAATGAAAATGATATTTCAAACTTATGCGTGACGGACCAATGAAAATGATATTTCAAACTTATGCGTGACGGACCAATGAAAATGATATTTCAAACTTATGCGTGACGGACCAAACACCATGAATGCATATTTGAAGATATTAAGAACTTAAAGCATGACCGGTATTCAGCCGGGGGTTTTTACCCCGCCTAATAAACCGGTATTGTCCGGGCCTTCGGGTCTGGATTTACACCCGTCTATCGGTTGTCCGTCCTATGCAGTTCTAGGAGGTGCACCCTCCCAGGCTTTGTCTTCTCACCCTTTGAGAAGGGGTTAGTTTATTGCTAATCGCCTGAGGCGCCCCTACCGGGGAATGCCGACGGGGCTGCCCAGGCAATTTTTAAATGGCCAGAGTGCTCAAATTCTTGAGCGCTGATTTTTTTCCCACTTTCCCGACCTTGTCACATCTTACCTTGTGGGAGGAAGATAAATAGAATGAACTTAAAGCAAAATGACTGGATATGGCATTAAATAACCCCTAAAAGTCCATAAAGAAATTTAAAAAAAAAAACAGAACTAAATCAAATTTAAGTGTGACAGACCGCCGAAAATGCTATTTCCAACTCGAGCCTGGCAAACTTACCGACAGACAGCGCCTCTTATAGAAATGCTTGGACACATCTGGTGAAGTCCGACACCTGAAAAAAAAAGGGAGTTGTTTTCTTTTTCTTTCTTTTTAATATAACAACTAAAAAAAAAAAAGGTCACGCGTCTGTCGATTATTTAAAAGTATATCAGTATATTTTTCTGAAAAATTCTCATCAAAAGTTATGAAACCCGTTCCGGTGCCGATCCCCATAATAATATTCCTGCGGTACCCATTCCCTCGTTTGACTTCAGCATTGGTAACTCTATCTAAATTGGTGTGTTGTTTCTTCCAAAGGAAACGACTGAGTAAATTGGTTGGAAATTAAGTTTATGTAGAATACCCGTCCCAGGACGGGTAAACTTAATCCCCCCCCCCCCCCCGGAACAGTTTTGCACCACTTTAATATCCCTTTACCAAGATTAAATAAAGATATGTTAAACCTTACGTCTAGAATCTTTATTCCAATTTTAATTAAACTCCTGTAATGGATTTTGATTCTAGAAAATGTCTCACATTTAAGCCTTAAGCTTAAGGGGCCTTAATAAGAAATTGAAATTCAGGGAATCTTGCTTAATTGGTGGTTAATGACTATGGATCAAATTCAATGCAAATCTGAAATTTCAAATGAGAGGTTGCGCCCATATTATACCCCCTTAAACCCTTTTAAAATACTCAAAAAAAAACTGAAATTCGGGGAGTATTTATTAATTCATGTCTAATATCTATTGTTAAAATTTCACAAAAATCGGAGGTATCTGAATTTTCACTAAAGGGTTTCCACCCCTTTTTGTATAAAATTAAACTAAATATTTCCCACATTATGACCCTCTTTCGCCTAGCATCTGTATTCCAAAATTGCTAATGATCGGTTAATTAGTTTAGAAGTAAATCCTGTACGTACAAATGTATAAACATATAACCTAAGTTTATAAAGATAGTCTCATTATTTTCTAGACAGTTTTCAAATATTTGTCAAAAATTAATGGAGATTTTAACTATTTTGTTTTGTTTTCTGCTAGTTTGTTTAAATATAAGCTTTTTAATAACAATAATAAATTGCAAAGATGTTTTTCTTTCTTTTTTTTCCAAACTGCATCCGATTTCTTCTTTTCCCCAAGTAAACGAATAAAACAAAAAACTTGTCATTGTTGTCCACTCAGTATTTTTGTCGAAGTCGATTTGGAAGAAATTCAAAGGAAACTTCCAAAAGAATTTCTCATGAAAAACAACGCAATAAGAAATTCTTTTTAAAGTTTTCTTTTCTTTGCAGACATCAAAACTAGATTTAATTACAGATGCGTTTCAATCAGTTAAGTTCTCCCTACTCTCTCTCATATTTCTTGGTCATTCCCTCTATTTCTTTGCTCCTCCCCCCCCACACTTTATTCTCCCCTTTTCTGACCCCACCCCCGTTTCTTTCTACTTCATTCTTGCCTTTTTTTGAACCCCCTTTATTCTTGCCCCTTTTCTTCCGCCCTAACCCATCATTCTTGCCCTATTTCTTATGCCTTCACCTCATTCTTGCCCCCTTTCTTTCACCTTTTCGTCCCCCTGTCTCTCCTCCTCCTCGTCCCCCTGTCTCTCCTCCTCCTCGTCCCCCTGTCTCCTCCTCCTCGTCCCCCTGTCTCCTCCTCCTCGTCCCCCTGTCTCCTCCTCCTCGTCCCCCTGTCTCCTCCTCCTCGTCCCCCTGTCTCCTCCTCCTCGTCCCCCTGTCTCCTCCTCCTCGTCCCCCTGTCTCCTCCTCCTCGTCCCCCTGTCTCCTCCTCCTCGTCCCCCTGTCTCCTCCTCCTCGTCCCCCTGTCTCCTCCTCCTCGTCCCCCTGTCTCCTCCTCCTCGTCCCCCTGTCTCCTCCTCCTCGTCCCCCTGTCTCCTCCTCCTCGTCTCCCTGTCTCCTCCTCCTCGTCCCCCTGTCTCCTCCTCCTCGTCTCCCTGTCTCCTCCTCCTCGTCCCCCTGTCTCCTCCTCCTCGTCCCCCTGTCTCCTCCTCCGCCTCCTCGTCTCCCTGACTCCTCCTCCTCGTCCCCCTGTCTCCCTGACTCCTCCGCCTCCTCGTCCCCCTGTCTCCTCCTCCGCCTCCTCGTCCCCCTGTCTCCTCCTCGTCCCCCTGTCTCCGCCTCCTCGTCCCCCTGTCTCCGCCTCCTCGTCCCCCTGTCTCCGCCTCCTCGTCCCCCTGTCTCCGCCTCCTCGTCCCCCTGTCTCCGCCTCCTCGTCCCCCTGTCTCCGCCTCCTCGTCCCCCTGTCTCCGCCTCCTCGTCCCCCTGTCTCCGCCTCCTCGTCCCCCTGTCTCCTCCTTCGCCTCTTCGTCCCCCTGTCTTTCCCTTTTGTCATCTCTCTGTCTCTGTCCTTTCTATTTCTCTCCCTGAAATTATCATTAATGTCAAACCAACCTTCCTGTTACTTTCAATAATTTTTTTGTTCCTCCTTTCCTTTCTCTCTCTCTCTTGCCGCAGGTGGGTGTCCAATCTACAGAAGGCACGTGTCACTCGGTGGGGTGGTATGATTTCAACACCAGACACAGTACTGCAGGCAGTTATTAAACGCGCCCTCATTGATAGTGGCTGCCCTCCTCACATTGTCAATGAGCTAATGGAGAATGCTCACGAACGGCGCTGGCCCAGTGGTCTTGGCACTCTCGAAACAAGGCAGCTAAGTCGGAGACAGTATGAGAATTATGTAACAAAAAGGATACCAGGTCAGCACCACCGTTCGTTCTCACGTAATGACTTTGTACATTTCTCTCTATCCATACGGCTGTCTGTGTGAGATTCTGCCTGTGTGACTGCCTCCTAGCCTGCCTCTTAATTCGTATAAATGACAACATCTAGTTAAAAAAAACTCATAGGTATGCCTAAAATGCTTTACTTAACTATCTGGGATTGCTTTTTATACCATATCAGCAATTCTTTAGGCTTTTAATTTGCTTTTCCAACTTGCCATAGACCAGTTTTATAAAAATTATTGGATAACAATTATTGTAGTTTTTGTACGTTGGCCTGCTTTCACCTTGCATTGCCCTGATATGTGCTTGGTTATTATTATTATTATTATTAATGCATTGTTTATCAGCTTTTTTCTAACTTTGCTTGCTTTCTCCACTTGACCGTTGCCTGATTTCTGATAAACTTAAAAGCATTTTCTAATTTGCATTTTACGTTTTGTGTCTAAAATTGAATCTAACCCTTTAGAAACACGTTCATCAGGACGAGCTGCACCCGTGTATGCAGTTTTAATATTTCGCTGTTCATAGGAGTTGTCTATTTTTTTTAATTATTTATATTTTTTTTCATGGTCGATTTAATATCTACATTTTACGGAAAAGAGATTAAAAATATTTTTCACTTAACGTTTTCAATTTTTCCATTGTACATTTTTAGCGTGCGATTGTTGTGCCGTAACTATTAAAAAGATGTTTATTAAACATAAACAAATATTCCATCGATCTCATCCAGGAGAGCTTCATCGCATGATTGAGAACAAAACTCTGGCCACGGGTCGATTGTTCCGGTGCGTCAACGTGTGAGTCGTTGAGCAGGTTTTACTGAAGAAGGCCTTTTTTATCTGAAATGTTAGGTTTAAAACTGAAACTAAAAATAAAAAACTTATTTCTTTGCATCTGGATGCGTACATGATTCCAAATCGGGTGTAAGAGGTGATAATGGTCGTACTATCATAAACCCACGGCTGCTCATATATCGGTTGTTATCCATCATTAAATCCATTAAAAATGGAGCACTCTTATAGCTGACACACCAGGTTTCCGTGACACTGCGTCGGCAACGTTTGGGCAGGTCTCGAAGCAAAAACTGTCAACCGCAAAATTGAAGACTGGCAGACGATAATAACGAACCAAACTGTTTGGTTATTTTTTTATTTTTTATTAAGAGAAGAAAGCAAATGTTTTACGGCAAATGTTTTAAGGCAAATGTTTTTGTTTTTTTTTCTAATCTTTTCTTCTATGTTTTTTTTTTCCTTTTTATGATAGTTCCTGGGTTAGGATTTAAGGTTAGGGTTGCAGCTGGTCCAAAAGTTTTCTTGTGTACTGGTTCTGTTGCTGACAGAAATCAATTATTCCTTCGGGAGATTCAACGAGCTGACAGCGATGATAGAAATTCATTTTTGTTATTAAACGCGATTAATTTCTTCCAAAAGTTATCGGATTCTTACTGCAACCTGATTATTAGTTTCGTCGACTCTCGGGTGCTTCCGAAACCTGCCGGAATGTTGACGACGCGAAGTCACAGAAACCTGGTGCGTCATCTATAAGAGTATCAGAAATTGTCTCTTCCTGTGGAATCAAAATGAGTAACTTCGTTCCTCATAAAAAACAAAAATTATCAACAATGTCCGTTTCGTTAGAACTTTTTAATCCCAAAATTTATTTCTTAGATTTTGATACTTTTTGTTCAACACATGCAAGCATGTTAAACCGATGATGATGATGACGTGATGACGATGATGAAGAGAGAGGTTCATACCAGTCGAGGATCCGTCCTCTTTTGTGTTGGTGACCTTGCTTTTGTCGGGCTGAGTTATCGTTCTGCGCAGTTCTAGGAGGTCCACCCTCCCAGGCTTTACCTTCTCACGCTTTGAGAAGGGATTCGTTTATTGCGAATCGCCTGAGGCGCCCCTACCAGGGAAATGCCGACAGGACTGTCCACACATTTCTGTGGGCCAGTTTTTGCATGCCTCTTGTGCGCTGGCTTTTAAATCTCCACTTTCCGACCTTGTGTCGCATCTTTCCGCGGTTTAAAATTAGCTTATAAATGTCAAAGTTTGAGTTCCTAATGTGTTAAATAATTACTAATTCTTCGTGTGGATTAAGACAAGTTCGATTAAAGAATTTGTTGGGATGCGTAAGATGCAACAGACAACAATTATCGATGTCAGGCGTCTCAAATTTCCTCCAGTTATTCGGCGGACAGATTTTGAAAATTCCCCCACAATAAAAAGGTTTTGTGGTCGACATTATTTACTAAGTTACGATTTAATTGTTTTCACTATCTTTAAATAATTTTTTCTCTTTTCTACAGTTTAATAGAGAATTGTTATCCTTGATTGGTCCTAAATTCAGGGTCAAGTGTTTAGCATGAAAATCTATCCATGTTACTCATTTCTAGTTGGCTTTTAGGTCAGCGTTAGATGAGAGAGCGTGAAAAAAAGCAAACATAAGTAAAATGGGGGGGGGGGATAAATTATGCACCCCACTTTTTGATGCTATGAAACTAGCGTTAATAATCAGAGAGATGTGATCTGATGTCGCTATAAAACTGTGGCCTTTTATGCATGTCTGCCGAATCTTGGAATGATCAATGAATTTCTATTTTCTTCCTTTCTATTTTTATGGCTTGTTGATTAATTCGTGCGACAATTGTTAGCGAAAAATGTAAATGCTAATCGTGTTTCTCAACAGGGAAGCAAGCAGTGGTCGTAATGTCTTGTGAAAATGAACATATGCCAGAAGACCTAATCCTTGAGCCTGGATTGGTTATGATTTTTGCTCATGGAGTTGAATGAGGTGAATATTATCTTTTTTTTTTTCTTTCTTTTTTTCTATTTTTTTTTTCTTTTTTTTACTTTTTCTTTTTCCTTTTTTTAACTTGTTAAAACTTTTTAAAAACTTTTTCCTTTTTTTCTTTCAGTTTTTTTTACTTTTTCTTTATCTTTTAGTTTTTTTTTTTAGTTTTTTCTTAGTTGTTTCTTTAGTTTTTACTTTTCTTTTTTTTTCAAATTTTTTTCCCTAAATGAAACACTGCATTTTTATAACTGACTATATATATCAGTTTGTCCCACTTGACTTTTCTCTTAATTTTACATTTAACCATGTCCTTGAAAGTCAAGCTTGTTTTAATTTACGTCAAACTATATATATATATATATATATATATATATATTACTAGCTGTCCCGAGCCGGCGTTGCCTAGGAGTATTTTTACTTGCATTTGTATTGTGAAAAATAATATTTTAAATTTTATCTTTCAAAAGTTCGAAGCTGTTCTTTTTAATTTGTAAATATATTAATAATTATAGCTCTATAGTCGGTGCTTCATTTCTGTTTGTGTAAAAGAAAAGTCTAACAGCCGAACTTGCAGCAGATATTTAAAAGAAAAGGATCAAAATAGTATAAAAAAAAGATGTGTGTACTTATGATTCTTAAAATTGGAAGAAAAAAAAAGAAAGCTGACAAATACATTGCTCGGTTGATATTTTAAAACCATTTTGATTTATTTAAACTTGTCACAACAGCCAATTCGTTTTTGTTGCTGCTCTTAGAAACAATGGCTACGAAGCGATTTCTTTAATTTTACTTTATATTTTTCTCTAATCTACATAATTTGCGAGAATTAGGCTCACCACTCGATGCAAAGTAAACTTTAATGTGCACCAGCAAGGTGACAGATATGTCCTAAGATCGGCAATTTAGAGCATTATCAAGATGTAATAATTCTAACGTAGGTAGGTACATAGGTAGGTATCAAACTTGGGAAAGGTGTGTAACCATGAGACACACTTTGAAACTTTAATCGAAGTTCAAAATATTTTACGGCAATCAAAAATCTGTTGCTATTGTAACAATTGTGTGAAATAGATTACACAACTGAAGTTATGGATTTAGAGAAGTTTTATTTTTCTGTTAAAACCATGGTACACAATTAGGCGTTATGTGTGACTGACCACCTAATCATTCAAAATTCACCTCCTAAACTCCACGTTATGTTTATCAATATCTCCCTATATTTATACATATTTATTTTCGTGCACAGGCACCTGGCTTATGACGAGGCTTACGAATTGAAACTTATAAATGTGCTCGCTCTACAGTTTTAGTCGTGAACGCTATCACATCTGATATATACCAAATTTATTATTAAGTAATAATGTACTATATATATATATATATATGTGATACTTAGAAGGCAATACAATGCAGAGGTCTTTTTACTTCACCTAATTGTTTATTTTTAACTTTTCCATTTTCTATTCCGTCTCCTGGCAATGCCGGGTAGCCCTGCTGGCATAATATAAAAAATGTTGTTACACTGTTAAAACCATGCTCTACTAATAGCAGTTTTAATCTTGAACGCTATCACATCTGATATATACCAAATTTATTATTAAGTAATAATGAACTATATATATATATATATATATATAATTTACTATTACCTTCTAATATTTCCTGATTATTTTATTTTTACCTGATTATTACTTTTTTGATTATTATTGATTGCTATTATTGTTGTTATTATTAGTATTATTATTATTAATACTTAACAATGGCGGCATTTAGTACTTTTAAATTATTACCAATATTATTATTATTATTATATTTTTATTATTATTACCACTAATTATGTAAACTTAATTAATCTGCTAGTAAATTTGTTTGATTTATTAATTAATGATAATTTGATAAACTTTAAAGGAAAATAAAACAGTGTAAATGTAGAATTAGTGATACAATAGATTAACAACCCCTGCCTCCCTCCATCTCACACACGCCTGCACGCTCTTACACATACCAATTACAATTGATTTGAGAACACACACACACACGTCTGAACACTCATACACATATAGCCTGCTACGAATTACAGCTGATTTGAGAATATGTGGTTCGCCCAAGTTAAAGAAACTGTTCAATGATTTTTTGACACATTCTGTTGCATGTATGTTCCCTTTCCATTTTCTGTCTGAATCAACAGACGATTTCATTTTTTCTACCTATCTATCTTTCTATTTATCTATCTATCTTTATTCTACCCTTTTTATTATATCTCTCGCTTTTTACTTTATTTTATTATATTTTATGTTTTATATTTTATATTTTGATTTTAACTTTTTGATTCTTAACGGTCCCAAACCACGTGACTTCCTAAATTTTGAAATTTAAAATTTCTTTTATTCTTCTTCTCCTTTTTTTCTCCATTTCATTCTTTCCAAATATGATCTAAGGTTAAGATCGGATTCTAACTCTGCCTGATGAGATCTCAGTTTATAATAACTGTTGATCGATAACATCGACATGCCAGTGTCGCAGATTTTGTACATGAATGTGTAAATAAAAATAATCATATATATATATAAATATATATTAGAAATATAAATAAAAATAATCATATATATATATATATATATATAAATAGATATTCGAAATGTGATACTTAGAAGGCAATGATGAGGCTTATGAATTGCAACTTATATACTTGCTCGAATAATAGCACCGAATTTGGACAATCACGGCCTGTGACATGAATGCATGCAGACACATTCACAGGTGCAATACAAAAATATATCGGCTTATTTCCCTAAAGTGATTATTTTCTCAATTCGATATTTGTGTAAAGAAAACTAAAGTGTTTCGCAACGAATGAAGATGACATTTTTAATCTTGTTTAATCTTGTTCGATTTCAGGAGCGAATTGAATGCTGTTGTGCGTTTTAATTAAGAGAACTGCTTTTCGGAGATGAGGAAACGCCAGATGAGCAACTCAACAAATGGAGTTGGACACTTTCTATTCTAAGGTTTCTCTAAAGTTTTTTCATCTCCTTCATCTCCGCTACATTCGATGTGGCTTGAAAGAAAACCCCAAACAACAATGCTCTGGCTTACCTGCTGAGAAAGGTTAAATGTTGGATGCCAGTTTTGCTAGGTAACGACCGTGGATGAAGATGAAGAAGAGGAGACGACAGTTGCACGTGCGCGTCTGCATTTTGCGTGTCTGCTGAGCATCACTTTAAAAACAAACAAAAAACAAAGCAACAAAAATGATATTTTGACATTTCTGTTACTATGGATACTGCTCTTGCTTCATTTTGGATCATCATCATCATCATCATCATCATCATACCGTTCATCATCTGACCATTGTTTCTTCTTTTGTTGTTGTTCTTGTTTGTTTTATTAAGAAAAACTGAAATAAAACTTTTAAAAAATAAGAATTCCTTGACTGATGTAAATTTGACTTTGAAAAAAAAGTCAAAGTTTTTTTGTTTTTTTAAATTAAATTATTTCAAACTTCAGGAAACAACTTTCCAACATTTTTACAATTTCCTAAAATTTAGGTTAAAATTTTCAATCAATTTCGTCTTTTCATTTGTTTATCAAAAAAAAAAAAATGATAAATATTTGGAATTAAATTGATTTTATTTGATCGCATTTTTCTTATTGAATCTCATTCCATTATCTTCAAACAAAAAATTCACTCATTTTTTTGTTTTTCCTTCTGCATTTGAATCTTCAGAATGAAATAAGATATTTTAGTTTGAAATTGCAGTCAATTTAAACTGAAGACAGACATATATTATTTCATTGGAACATTCTAAAAATAGGTACGCGTATGATTGCCATCAGCTCTATACCCTAAATGTTTCTTTGGGTCCAATACTTTCAATAATTATTCTAATTGAAGAACACCCTGTTTAATACACTGTAATTATGTGTATGTATATTTATATTTTGAATGCAAGTCGGAAAAAATCCTCTTTCTTCAAATCGAGAAATGCAACTATAAAAAGCTGAAAATTTAAAATCTATAATTCTACTGAGAAAACTTATTTTAAGTGAAAGCAAAATTCGCCAGATATCGAATCATGTAAACGTGATAAAGTGCAAAAATGCAAAACTTCACGAAATTGGAAAAGGTGTTTCTCACGTTCTGCATTCAAACTCATCATTATTTGATAATTATGCAAGTAATCGGCCAACGTAATAAAGAAAGGAAAACCGAAAATTGTTTATGTTCAACATTTCGTCTTTATTTGAATTTAAAGACGAAACGTCGATGAACATAGAAACAATTTTCATTTTTAAAATATATCAAATGTTGTATTTTTGATAGAATATTGGAGAAACACGTAATTTGGAGAGAAAAAAAAGGTTTCTACAATAATCTTAAAAAACAATTTAAATTGGATGGTGAATTCTTTTTTCTTTTTTTTCTCTGGATATTGCAATCAAAACTGAAACATTTTCTGTAAACTGTTAAAGATTGTGATTCCTTCAAACCGAGGCTGATTTTCTCATTATTTGGTGTGTCGACTTTTGGAATTATCAAACTAAATAACAAATTTAACAAATCATTGTTTTGTATAAAAGTGTGAATATTTCTATAGATTTCTACGTGCATTTGACTCGTAGATCACAATTTATTAAGTTTTTTATAATTTATTACATGTATATATTTTTTTTTTTTTTTCAAAGATTCATTCACAAAAATTCCAGAATAGAAAATTATTTTAATCTTTTTGATTTACACGCATCGCAGAAAGAAAATCCGCTTATTATCGAATCAAAATGCAAAAAAAAAATAATAATAAACAAAAGACACACATCATCATTTCTACAATCAAGTTTTTCGCATATTTTTCAGCGTAATAAGTTTCATCATAAGAATCAGATTTCAAAGAAAAAAAGCTTACCGGCTTTCTCTCATCGACCTGTGGTTCTGTGAAATGTATCATCAGATACTGTGAGGATTTCTGCATCTTCTATTACTCGGATATTTACCATGGACTTTCTGGTGACACACTTCACGGAACCACTGGTTGACAAAGGAAAGATGGTAAGCTTTTTATTTTAATCTGATTCTCATGATAAAACTTTTTCTCAGTCTGAAAAATATGAGAAAGACTCGATTGAACCAATGACTATGCATCGCGTGCGTGCGTGTTTTTTTTTTGTTTTTTTTTCGCCCGTGTGTAAACCTTGAAGATTTGGTATTTTGAACTGTTTGTGCTTTGAATGAAGTTTTAAAAAAATATAATTGAGCTGTTTAATTAAAAAGTTGATATATAGTTCGAGATGATCTATTATAGGAATAAGAATTGATTATTAAACATAATTTAACCGAGTATATTATATATATTATATAATATATATTATATAATATATATTATTATTAAACATAATTTAACCGAGTATATTATATATATTATATAATATATATTGTATAATATATATTGTATAATATATATTGTATAATATATATTGTATTATATATATTGTATTATATAATATATATTACATAATATATATTATATAATATATATTGTATTATATAATATATATATAGATTGCTAGTGTTTTGATTATCTTTATGCGTTTTATGTAAGGATTATGTTTGTTTCTTTTCTTTAAGGCTTTTTCCCTCTAAAATCTTTTTTTTATTTATCAAAAGTCTCAGCTGCAACTTATTCCGCTTTCCCTTTCAAATACTTCTTTCTTCTAATCCCCGTTAAATCCAATAACAAAAAACTCTTTGAATTTTGGTGCTTCTCTGATTTTGGAAATTCTAAAATGCTCATGAAAAAATAAATGCGAAAATTTAAAATAAGTAATTTTAAAATTATTTGTATTTTAATTACAAAATGTTGGAAATAAATCTCCATCACAAATCACCAGCAGCATCCTCATCATCATCATCACCCAAACATCAAAATAATGAACATGTGATGATGATGATGATGATGATGTCTAAAACAAACATGGCTTGAAACCTATGGTATGTAAAAAGTAAAATAAAAATTTTTATGTAAAAAACAAAATTAAAACGTTTTTTTCATCGAATTGCACCAAGATTTGAAGAGTTTACGACGATTGGTGTGACCACAACAAAAAGTTTGACGATTTACAAAATAAGACACTTTATTTAGAACGGGTGATTGTCAAAAACAAAAAAAAAAAAACACCCTTTTTTTTTCATTATGGAATTTCAATAAAGTTTGTTTTTTTTTTTGCATTTTTCAAGAATTTATTTTCCCAAAAGTTTGATGCAAACTTCTGTCGATGATTTTCTAGATGTTGAGGATAAAGAAATCTCCTTTACAAAAAAAAGAAAGAAAAAGGCCAACTTATTTTTTTTAATCGATAAAGAAAATGTCAACCTCCAAAAATAAAAATCAATTTCTTTGTCTCGTATTTTCTAATCGATTGGGTTTTCTTTCTCAAACTCCCAAAACCCAAACTATTCTTCCTTCTTTACCCAATTCACATTCCAAACATTTTTTCCTTTTCTACTTTCTTTTTTGTGTCAAAAAAGAAATCCTATTTCCAAATTGAATTATTTGAGTATACAAGTTGAGTGTGATTATTTGGTGGTGTTTTTTGTTTTCTAAATTCTAATCCAACTTGTCCGTCGGCTGATTAAATGCTGATCAAATAATCCATCTTTCTCCCCTTTCTCGATTAGATGAGCCACACAAATCATGAATATTTGATAAGAGGAAAGAGAAAACGTGTTTCCGACGAGAGGCCCCTTTGTTGTCACCTGAACACGAAGCCTTCAAATCATTGCATCGATTCATCTTTTTCATCTTTTCTGTGATTATATGAAAAGATGTTTTTATCTGCCAGAAAATTTACTCATCTGCATTTGATATTGGGCGGATCTGATCCTTGAGATGAACAGATCTAACCCTAACACCCTTCACCACATTCTCACCTCAATTTTTTTTTTTTTTTTTTTTTTTTGTTCACCCCAAACAAGACAGGCCGCCACTGTAGACTTAAGGGGCTACTGAGAAAAAGGGTGTAAGTTTTGGGGGTCATCCTAAGTTGGGAGCTGTGCAGCGAGATGTCTGTTTTATTTATTATGGCTTCCTTTGTGTGTGTGTGTAATGTTATAATTTTTAGCATAGTATAAATGACCAGTGTTCAATTGCATATGCAAGATCATATCTTGTTTATTTTAAAAATATCACTATACATTAGTTTGATCGTCCATCGATACCTTCAGTTTCACGGAAACACTGAAAACGCTTCCCTACTGGCTGTAAATACCAAGTGTTACCGTTTTCACCATAGCATCAATTGAAAAATGGTCACACTTGATATCTTTAGCCCTACGGGATGAGTTTCCATGAAACTGCAAGTATTGATGAACAATCAAAGTAATGTCATTTGAAATGGAAAAAAAAATTACTTAAAGGAATAAGTTGGTTTAGTATTTCTTTTAGTTTTACTTATGAAAATAAAAAAATTAAGTATAAAAAAATTAATTTTAAGTGTTATTCACTTGAAGAAATCTATCGAAACATAGATATATTCAGATATACAAACACATATTTTGACGATTTGAATCATTTTTTAAATCAAGTTCTAAATAAACAGCATTCACAAAAGTATTCTAACAACTGTAAAAACCTTTGTGTATGCTCTTTATTTGCAACTTGGTTTGAAAAATTATTTCAATCGTCAAAATGTGTGTGTGTGTGTGTATATATATATATATAAATAATTTCAGCTCTATTCCACTGAATATTAAGCTACTGGTATTTGCAATTTGATGATAGATCTGTGTAGCTAACTTATTGAGGGTTTTCGGCACTCCAGAAAAACATTTGACTCATAGTTAGCAAGACGCTTTTCCGAATTCACAACAGAAGCCGCAGTCAATAGACTGTCTCTCCGGTCATAATTTTCTAAGTCAAAATCTTTTTCATGTAAAACTTTATAATTAAAACTTTTTGAAAGTTAGTTTTGTATTTTTATTTTAAATAATTTCTTTTAGAAAAATGCAGAAGTGTTTTATTTGGGTTTTTTTTTTTTTTTCGAAACATTAAATGAAATATGAATTTTTCTACCAATCATCAAAATGCTGCCGGATCGCAGATGTTCAAAAAATCCATTTTTACTTTATATTTAATTTTCATTGAAAAAAAAAAATTATCAGCAAGTTTTAATTATAAAGTTTTACGTGAAAAAGATTTGAGTTTTTAAAAATTATGACCGGAAAGACTGTCTATTGATTGCGGTTTCTGTTGTGAATTCAGAAACTGGCTCGCTAACTCAGTCGAATGTTTTTCTGGAGTGCCGTGTTTTCTATATGATCTAATTTGAATATTTTTATATATATATATATATATATATATATATGGTTGTCACTTAATAATTGAGTTTGACTCTTCCTGAAGAATGACATCGTAAAATTCCAACTGCATATCTGGTACGGTCACCATTTTTTATTCTGTTTTGCCTAAAAACAAAAAATGTTTCTGTTGTCAGAACTATTTCATCCCCCCCCCCCCCCTCCTCAAAAAAAAAATGGGAGAGAAAGTGCAATCAACTCTAAAGCTTTATTGCTTTTTTGTTTGTTCTTCTTTTCTGGTCCAAATCAAACTTGTTATCACTGACCCCCTCCCCCATGTTCATCCATGTCTAATTATTCCAACATCTTTTCCCATAATGATGGATAGCTCCACTGCTGAAATGGTCATGAAACCAAAATGATGATAGCGCAAAAATAACAAAGAATTCTCAAGGAATGACAAAACAAAGCTTTTTTTTTTTTTTTTTTAAATAAAATCCCTTCCTCCAATTTTTTTTTTTTTTTTTTTCCCCTGTAGGTTAAGATTTATGCAAATTTTTTTTTTCTATGAGTGGCTGTGGATGTTGAAAAACAAATGAAAAAAAATTACAGATCTGGTTGTGATGTGTGAGAATAGAAAAAGTTACAGAAGGCAAGAATTTTTTTTTTTTTACTTCTTGGCATTTTATTCTTAATACAATTTTTTTTTTTGTTTTTAAAAAAGAAAAAAAAGCTTATTTTCCAGCTTTTAAAAACGTTTATATAAATAAAAATGAACAACATTTTTTTCTTTCCTTTTTTTTTTTTTTTTTCGACAAATCATTTTGTTTAATCTTTGATTTTTGTTGCCTTTGTAATCATTTTTTATAAACTTATTTACTCAATTTTTTTGTCTTTTGTTTTCTTTCCTCGTTTTTTTCTTTAAATTCTTTTAATCCTGTTTTTGCGCAACAATTTTATTTGATGCGATGATTTACGAGTTGAAGAATGTCAATTGTCATTATATTCAAGCAATTTAATTTTTCGTTAAATCATTTAATACAAAAAAAAATATTTAATGCAAAAAAAAACTAACGTTAAATAAGTTATCGCAAATTGACTGGTACATGTAAACCGGTCAATAATCAGTTATGGCGTCCAAAAAGACTCCAGGGGAGATGACCTTAAATTCATATCGAACTAAATATAATCCCCCCCCCCACCATAACTTGAAAAAAAATGTTTTAACTAAGGGGAAGTTGGTTACATTTGACTTTAGATTTATTTTTTAGACAAGTTAGACACAAGGTCATGTTTTAAGTTGAAACGCCAGTGCACTCGGATTAGCAGACTCTGGCCTTAAAAAACATTGCTTGAGCAGCTCCGTTGGCATTCCCTAGCAGGGACGCCTCAGGCAATTAGCGATGAACTAATTCCTTCTCAGAGAGAAGGTAAAGCCCGGGAAGATCGACCTCCTGAGACTGAACCGGACCCGACCTCAGCCCGACAGCAACAATGGCAGACTGATTGTCAAGGACGTATCCTCGACTGGTACGAACAGAAATAAGTTGGAGTGTCTCCCTTGGCGCCATGTTGAATATTCTTGGAAGCCATATTATGTCATTTCCAATATGGCAAGTTTTTATTCACCGTTTCATTCTGAAACTTGTTTTTTATACTTGTAAGATTATATTAAATATCTTATGAATATTAAGAAAAACAAAATACTCCAATTGTAACTTTAATCGAGTGTCGCCCGTTTCAGTCAAGAAGACATTCTTCAGAGTGAAATCGACTAAGACAGATTTATTTTAATTTATTTCTTCTCATTCAGACGTTGAAGGATATTATAAATACTTTTGATCTAATGAATGGGAAAAAAAATCTGAAAATGCAGTAAAATGTAATAACTTTTTTCCTACCATCTTACAAAAGAAGTAATATATATATATATATATATCTTATTCTATATATATATATATTATAGTTGTATTCCAGTATATATGCTCTGAATCTTGTAATACAACTTTGTTGAGCTTGCAATTGGAAATATTTCGGAAATTATAAGAAGTATATGCCTAAATATATATTTTTTTTATAAGAACTTACAAATATATAAATGTGTGAAAAAAGACAAACGGAAAAACATTTTAAATACAGGAAAAAATTCAAGAAAACGAGAGATTTTACCGGTTTCATTCGGATCAACAAACATCTTTAGGAAAAATCAATCATTGATCCGAACGAAACCGGTAAAATCTGTTTTCTTTGATTTTTTTTTTTCCTGTATTTAAAATTGTTTTTTTTCCGTTTGTCTTTTTTCACACATCTTGTCTTTCACAGCATTTCATTTTTATGATATATCATACATATAATATATATATATATATATAAAATTGTATTTATTCAATATTTTACATTCGGCTTATGTTCCTCTGTACAGATTTCTTGATACCACAGGAAATCTTCGTTTTGTAACGCCTGGATGGTAATCATTCTCAACATGAAGATTTACTAATTTTATATTCTCTTAATTTTCATTTTATTTGTATTTTTTTTTTTTTATAAAAATCTGATCAAAAGATTTTGATTTTTTTTTATTCAACTAATTTGAATCTTTTGTTCTACGATCCATTTTTATTTGTAAAATTTTAGATGAAAAGTTCATAATTCTGAAAAAGAAAACCTTTTTCTTCCCCCCCCCCCCAAAAAAAAATTAGATCAAATTCTTATTTGCATAAAAAATTGTTGACATGATTCGGTTGATCTTTTTCAAAGGATAAAAAAAGTATTTTTTCTTCCTGTTCAACTGTAACAATAGTCAAGTCTAATTCATCAATTCCAAGGCGAAATCTCACTTCATATTAAAACAATCTTTATCATGATAAAAACTTGTAGAGTTTCAATTAACAATTAAATGATTAAAAACAATTGAATTTTGATTTAATCAACGTTGCAATTCATTAGCATAAAAAATCAAATGCATTTCTACTTTGTTTTATGAAATTAAATTAAACTTTTGTAGTTTTTCAAATGTTAAAAACTCAACGAAATTGGATGCCGTTTGCAGCCTCCACTTGCTTATGATTCTTTTTGAGATGAGGATTGATAATTGTAATTATTCAGAATTCTCAGCTTGGTTGTTATTTTCTAAATGTTTACCCCCAACTTTTTTCAAGCGCATCCTTTTGAACTGGGAAACCTAGTCAAACTTTTTTTTTTGTCTAACGTAATGAGCCACGAAGACCACATACATTCCGGCTGGTTGCTTCATCACGCACAACTTTGGTGTTTACGCAACTTAGTCAGGGACTTGGCTAAGTGGCACAGTCTGTCGTCAACCCCTAAACTTGCCGTGAACAATAAGTAAAAAAAAAAATTGAAACACAAGTGTGACAATAATAAAAACAAAACGTTTTGTTGCTGTTGTTGGGGAGAAAAGACAGATCGGGGAATTTGACTGATGATAAGTTCTGGTGGTGGAACTTTGCACTTTGTTTCGTGCTTTTGTTCCTGAGAGAACGTCGAATTGGTGGAAATTCTTTGTAGTCTTTCTTTATTCCGGTAAACAATAACCAATATCTATTGGAACACAAGTGTGTTACAATAATAAAAGCATAACGTTATGTTGCTGTTGTTGGGAAAAGAAAAACAAGTTGAGGAACTTTGAAATTTACTTTGTGCTCTTTTCCCTTAGAGGAGGAGGAGGAGGAGGAAGTTGAATTGGAGAATTTTTAGGGTTTTTTAATTCCTGTCTGCTGATTAGTTGCCTCTGTGTCTCTCTGACTTACCAAAGAATCCACACAGTTAATTCTTTTATTGGAAACTTGTGATTTTGTGATTGGTTAGCCAATCACAAACCGTCCTTCATTTTCTGTTATTCTACGATTGGTCACCCAATGAAAGCCTTAGTTTCACACGCATAGGTTGGCTCTTCAGTCACAATATGTGGACTTGGTTTCATTTTATAAGAATAGTACGCCTTACTAATGGTTGACAAGTAAGTATATTATCAGAAATGGCTGCCACACTCATCCATTTTAGTCATCTGCTGCATGTTTTGACCTTTTCAATTCGTGATTGAAATATATCATTCTAAAATTATCGTGAGATTTTCCAGCCTTCAACTCAAGTGTGGCAGGCATATTGCCGTCTTTTTTTAAAGTTGCCAACACAAGTTTAGGAAATAAATTGTTTCCAATAATCAATCTGACCTGAAAATGATTTCTTCATAATTCGGTCATGTCAAACAAATGCTTTTCTCCAGCTGTCATTCTAACCAGAGAAATATAACTTTTCAAATTACAATTTGATACCTGATAATTCAACTTATGTCATTCATAATCAAAACCAAGGGTCATTTTTTGTTTAAGTGCCTTAAACAAAAAACATAACCTTTCTAATCTTAAAAATAAATAAGAGTTGGCGATACTTGTCGCTCCAAAAGTGTGTTGACCCTCTTTCTTTAAATTAATTGTTTCATAATTAATTTAAACTTAATTAATGAATTAATAATAAAATATCTCATTGTTTAATCCAGAGGTCTGTGACACAAAGGGTTCAGTTAAAAATTCCCTACAAATTCCCAAGTTTTAAAAAATGTCTCTGAGAAAGGTCAGAGAGTACATTGGCTGAAATGTGAATATAATGACCAAGATGAGAATAGTAGTCTGAATGATCTTTTTCTCAATTGTTTTTTTTTTTTTTTTTTTTTTTTTTTTTTTTTGTGAAATTATTCCAGAATCCTAATGAATAACCGTTTGAAACTTTGCATCAAGAAATGTCAAAGTTGTCCAAAACTTTGAAGGACAAACTGAAAAATAAATTTTAACACTTTTTCTCTTCCCCTTTTTCCAATCAAATAATTTTTATTAACTACTTATATTGTTTGATTTTTTTTTGTTGTTTACAAACAATATTGTCCTTTTGCCTGACTTATCATTTCACTGTTATTTTGCTCTTTCTGAACTTACAAATGGAAAGTAATTTTGTTTTGGATAAACAAAATCATAAAAATAATTTTTCCAGTCAGCCTAATGGATTCCTTCCACTTATGGCAGACTAAGAGATAAAACTATTGGTGGCGGTTCGGATTGTTCCATTTTCAAACGGCCATTGTGGAAAGTGAAGATGTGAAAGAGAGGTAAGACAGCCAAACGAAAATTTGTGTTTTTTTTTTTTTTTAGTTTTTTTTTTGTTGTTTGTTTTGCTAATCATAGCTTTAAGATTTTTCTACAAAATAACATTTGATTTAACAAGTTTTTGAACAAACAAAATTAACTTAAACTTCTTGCAGATTTAAAAAAAAAATTTTTAATTTAATGACAGGATTTTAGTTTAAGTTTTTTTTTTTTTTTAGAAAAAATTGATTTAAAAAAAAAAAATTTTTTAAATTAATCTTAGGAAAAAAAGGTTGTATAACATTTTTTATTTTTGCTTTTAGTTTTTCTTTTTAATCAAATTCAACTTTGCACAAATGATTATTTTCTGAAAATAACATGAGTGTGCAGTTGGCCTAATGGATACCGCCGCAGTCAATGGAATCTGCTATGTTTAGTGTTTTATGCATTAATAGTTTTAGGTATGAACCCTGAACACCAAAGCATTAAATAATCCAAAAGAATTGATATGCTGTGAAACAAACAAAAACGCTTGAGAAATAATTTTTTACTTTTTCGACAAAAACGATTGTTTAAAAAAAAAAAAAATTAATTAAATAATTAAAGTGGCAACAGCTGAAGATTGTTGCAGTTTCTCGCCAATCGCGTCATCTTTTTTGTTTGGCTGTAATTCAATTCTCAAAGGCAAATCATTTGAAAATTAAATCTGCATTCTAGAATTACAATTTCTCATTGGAAGTTAAAAGTTTGGTTAACATTTAAAGTTTGCATAAATAGTTTGTTTACTCGTGTACTACACACGCGCAGCCCCGGATGTTTACTCGTGTACATTTGATATTGTCATTTCTAGTTTGTATTCGAAATGGAAATAACGCCGATAGAAACCGTCCTGTCTCCCATGGATAAACACAAAACATCGTCTCCGATCAGTTTTTTGTAATTTTTTCCGTACTTGTAATGAATGAGCACTAACCCGACGAGCAGTCAGGATTTCAATATTGTGCGAGAATCTGATCAGAAGACGCTACGAATAAAAAGGTGATCGATTTGAAGAAAATTATTAAACCCATTGTTCACTTTGGGGATGGAAGTAATTGATCCTTAATTAAACAATTAAAAACATTGCCCTCTTCTGGGGTGGGGGGGGATTCTCTTCGTCAAAACTTGGGATTCTCCATCAAATATAGAAAATCCTCTGGAATACCATTGATTACTTCTTTTTTTTTTGATTAAGTGTTTCTAACAAAAATGTTTGTCTCCAGTTTTCTCCCCTTGCAACTTTGTCATGCTAGCAACAAAATCCCATTCCCCTCCTTTTTTGGTTTTTCATTTTATTGTAAAGAAGAAGAAATGTCCTTTCCGTGAAAGTTTTTGTTGTCCAATTCATCTGAAAACTATTGAAGTCAAATGTTCAAGTGATATCAAATTTGAAAATGGTTTCTCAAAGTTCTGTGGGTGTGAGGGGGAGGGGGTAAAAATCCAACTGCTCCCCTCACCAATTTTTGTTTACCCGATTCATGAATTTCTGAAATTTAGAACTTTGTTTGTTTTTTTTTGCGATGCAGTGAATTTCACTGGTTAAAAGATGGATCCCATAGGAAATGTTATTTTTGAATAACACATTCTTAAACTTTACAAATGGATAAATGTACAAAACATTGTTTCTATGTTCAGAGAATAAAAAGATTTGCGATCATTTATGGAATTTAAGTTTTGCTTTGTTTTTCCTTGCAGAATGTTCAGTTTTAATCAAATTTTGATTTTAAACTCACAAACTCATGTTGGAAAAGTGAAATAATCATCTTCATAATAATTGAAATCATAACAACGGCAACAATTTTAGAAAAACCAAATAAAATAATTTTCATGTTAAAAATTAAAGTAAATCTCTGCAATTGATTGAACAAAATTAATTTTCTAAGCTGAATTTTTGTTAATTGAGATTTTCAAAATAACAGAATTTCTAAATATGAAACTTTTTTCTGAAATCTTTTCTTTGCACTGACTCTACCTCCACTTCATTAGAAGATAAAAATCCAATTTTAGAAGAAATCGAGTTAAAATGTTCTTCACTTAATGCTATTTTTAAGAAAAACTGGATGTATTTAGAAATTGCAAATTCACATTTAAATGAACTATTTAAGAAAATTTGATCTTGTATGGATATAAGTTTTTTTTTTGTTAAATTGTTAATCTCATTTCAACTTTTATCTGTAGAAATCAGAATTGTATTCTTAAAAGCCTCCATTTTCTATTTCAGCAACGTCAATTCAACTCTCATCGTCTTGTCCAACTCATATGTATGAGGTTCTCTGTCAGGTTTACTGTTTGTCCGTGGAAGATAATTTTTGTAAACGTAAGAAATACATTAGGGCACATCTTAACCACTAAATAAACAAATAAATTTGCGGCGAGATTAGGAATCAAAACTACAAACTTGAGGCCTGCAGTCTTAGTAGTTACTGACTGAACTTATTAAAGTCTTTCAAATTAACTCACTTAAACAATTCACTGAACCCGCTCGGTTCATTGTGGAACTCTTCAGTTACAGCAGGAACAGATGTGGCAGGCTAAACTAGCTAAAATATACGACCGTAGTTTATATTAATAAATCTGAGTATGCGTGTTTGTCTATTCTTCAATTTCGGCATCATAAAATATGTCTGATCATTGAATTAAAAAATATCTAAACATGTTTTAAATTAAAAAAATTTGTTTTAGATAATCTTGTGGGTTTGTGTGACACTATGGAATGCCCCCCCCCCCTTCCAGAGCTGAAGAAATGATTCACCACATCAATTAGAAAATAGGATGGGTAGTCAGCTGGGCAATGAATGCTTGAGGAGACAAAAGACCGCACATGGATTTCCGGTACAATTAAATATGCTTGAGTTGTTTGCGACAGACAGTTGATGTTGGAGTGTAGCAGTTTGTGACTTTGAGAGAAGACAATTAGATTGAAGTCAAACTCGGGCGATAGCAGATCAACACACTCAAGATAATCTGACTCAACCGAGCAACAGTGTTGCCCTGATGAATTATCTCAGCCAAGATCAAACTGAGATGTGGACGTTAGTTTATGTGGGTGTTTTTCCGTGACAATAACGCACACGCACCACCATGAGGATAGCAATCAAATTTATAAATCGTCATGGTGGTGCATAAATCAAATTGTATGTGACGATTTATTAAGTGTTGCTTGCAAATGGTGATGCATTTCTAAATTTTATGTTATCAATTTTAAGTCGAACATTTCAAATTGACGACATCTAAGCACTCTTTCCTAGCCGTCCAATGTTTGCACTCACGGTGAGCTGTATGCTCAACCCATCGGAGACGTTGCTGCACAGATTGAGTGTTGGAAGAACAGCAGTTTGCCAGCAACGCAAAATGCGGTGGAAGCGGTCATTGTTAAAGACTTCCCACTTCTGCCGATTGACCACGATTTTGTCCATGTCTAGCAACTCTCGAAGGATCGACCAGACGACAGATTGGTAAGATATGTTTCTTTGTTGATATTGAGAAATTCCCGGCACCTTCGCACGGAGCGTTGGAGGCACAGAAAGGCAGATCTAGCCGCCCCAACAGTTTGTATTGTTTTTACTTTTAGCAGGACGACATCCGCACCCAAACAACAGATTCTTTGGTTTGATCTTTGCGCTAAAAGTGACCAAAAAACGTTATTTAGAAATGAGTCCATATTTTGCCAGCTTTCGATGCAATTCAATCTGTACAATTTTTTTAACATTTCACCCCAAACGAGGCAAGCCGCCACTGTAGACGTAAGGGGCTACTGAGTATTAGGATTACATCCAAAACCTACAACCCAGGTTGGGAGCTGTGTAGCGAGATGTCTGTTTACATTAGTTTTAAACTTCTGCATGTCGGTACAGTCGGAAACAGGGACGGAGTTCCAGAGGCCAGTAGCACAAGGAAAGAAGCTATTGGAGTAGAAGGCTCTCCGGCTGCTGGGGACCTCCACAGTGAATGGATGGGATTTTGCTGATTGTCGAGTTGGTCTAGTGTTTTTACGTGGGTGGGGGGGGGGTCACTAGAGCTTGTCTAAGAGGGAGAGACTAATGTGGCACCAATACTCGATGCCTGGTCGAACGGTCTTGTGTTGTAGCTTGAGTATTCTGTACTTTTGGATTCACTCAGTTCAAATATAAGAAAAAAATGAAAAGAGAAAAGAAAATGTTTTTAATTTTTTTTATTTCCATAATATTCATTCTCGTAATAACTTTCACTCGCCAATATTTTTCAATTTGTATTTCTGTCCATTTGCTTTCTCATTTTCAAAATTAAAACAACAAAAAACTCAAATCTTTCTTGTGACAAAGTAACAAAATCCTTTAGAGACATTTTATGATTGTAGTAAAGCCCTTATTTCTAAAGCAAATATCACAGGGTTTTGTTTTAATTTTCCGAGAGTCAATAAAGAGAGATTTATTTTTACACAAAGATGGAATTAGGTTGTTGTTCCAATTTTATAAAATTGGAACAAAGTAAAACTGACCCATCCTCCAAATATAGTAAAACTTCATCTGCTCTGATGACCCCCACCCCCACCAAAAAAAAAAATTCAAAATCCGTTAAATTATGTAAACCATAAAAAGGTGAAATTAATTTTGTTTCTGTCCCAGAAGAGGAGGAGGAGGAGGAGGAGGAAGGCCATTTCTGCACAAAAATTCAATATTTGTACACGTTTTTCCCCCCATAAGTCTATAGAAATATTTAACAACAAAAAAAACCTTAACAAATGTTAGGAGTAACAACCTCCTAACTTAGTAACAATTTTAATTATTAGCGTTATTTCTGAATTCACAGCCACACGTGAAGAAAATATCCAGACAAATACTATGGAATCCATAACAAACTTTCGTTCTCTCATGCAACATACATCGAGGCAAATATGGTGAAAAGATTTTCAACTTTTATTTTTTATTTTGAAAATCAATGAAAAAATAAAGTCATCGAGCTCCCAGAGTTAAGAAAGAAAAAAAAAAAAAAAAAAAAAAAAAAAATTGGTAAAAAAAAAAATTTTTAAATCTAAAATGTAGAATTTTCCTCTGGGTGAAGTATTAATTAGGAAAATTCTGAATGAAATGATACCAGCATTTCAACAGACGGAGAACACACATCAGACTCTACAAAAGCTAAAATTAAACGAGCCTCATGAACTTTGAAAGCATCGTTCCAATCATTGGTCCGTATTACTTGAAAATAAAATAAACCAAATTATATTCATAATCTTCCGGAAATAATTGAAAATTCCCAGAACTAGACTTAGAGTGTCTGACCACAAAAACTATTAGATGAAGCAATTCTGTGCTTGGGTTTCGAGCAACTTTCTCTAAATCTTCAACAGCAGAAAAGCAATTACGGTTGAAGGTTCTCATAGTCTGGCGTGTTAATCCCTGTGACAGGACGCTAGGCTGTCACCAGTTTATACACTTCTAGAAAGGCTGGTACCCATCCAGGTGGAGCGATTGCTAATAGCATCCAGTATTTTCAAAGTGTCACTTAACTTTGGAGACTATTCGCCCTAATTCCGAAAATCATCAGAAATGATTAATGAATTTTGTTTTTGGTTTGATTTGCATCTACAAGTTTAGGATGCTTTAGGGAAGAATGAATAATTTAATAACTTTAGGGAAGGGATACTATATCGGATCATCCGGCATGGAAGGAGTGAGACAACCCAACCCTCCATCTCTTTAAAAAGGGGGACACTAATTCTTAGATGTCAGTATCTGCTACGATATCACCAAAGAGGTTAGACCTTAAAATCTTTAGATAAAAAAAAATTACTTTTTCTACCTAAAATAGTTCAATGGAATATATTTTTATAAACAGATTAAAAGATAATAAAAGTGAATCCAGTTTTAGTAAATTGTCTAAGATCTTTTACAATAGTCGCGTTTTTAATAGTTTTTTTTTTTTTCTTTTTAATGTGTGTGGCTTTAAAAAAAAAAAAGAAAAGTTAAATGTGTACTTTTTCATCTTGAAAATATTTGCTTGAGAAACTTTTTTTTTTTTGAAGAGCAAATGTAAAAAAAAAGGGGGGGGGGTAGATTTTTGTAGAATTTACTAAAAGCATTGAATGGAAATCTTTTTGATCAGGAAAAACTTTTCCTTAAGTTTGGAGCTTTCAAATTTTTGAACTGATTAAATAAAAATTAAATAATTTTTAACAGAAAAAAAAAAAATGCGTGCGGCTTTACAATTATTTCACCATGAAAAAAAAAAGTGCTTTTTTTTTTATTTTAAGCCCAAAAGTTAGAATCTCTGATTTCAATAAAAAAAAAAAATTTTTTTTCTTTTACATTCTACAGGTTTTCTTGGCCGTGAGAAATTGCACTATCTTGACACTTAAAGCCATAATTTTCAGGGTTTTTCGCTAATTTTGAAATGCACAGATTCTACAAATTCATGACTATTAGGATAGCAGCTATAAAAATGGGGCTATTAAAAAAATTTTTTAAAAATAGAAAAAAAAGGGCACATTTTTCATGGTGATTTGATTGTAAATGAGAGATGTGACTTTTTGGGGTTGTATTCTGTTGCAGATGTTTATAAAAAAAAAAAGCTGGTCCCATTTAGCGAGGCAACAGTGAAGTGAGAAGATAGAGAGACCAAAGAGGAATAGACAAGAATGAAAGAAGGTCCTTTGTTTTTTTTTTTTACCACCACCCCCCCCCCTCCTGTGAGCAAAGTCTTTTTAACAAACCTTTTTGTGAATTGAGCCTTCGTTCTTTTTTTCCTCCTCTCCTTTATTGGTCGTTACTCATGGAGAGAAGCGAATTGATAACTGCATTCTTGTTGCCTCGTTGTGCAATGAAAACGGATTGAATCACGTCCGTCTCGATGGCAGGAAACATGTCCTTCACGAGTTGAACATCCTCTTCTGTGTAAAGTGGATTTTGCGCAGAGGTCGGTGGAGGCAGTTGTGGCTGTTGGTAAACGGGGGTACCACCAACTGGGGAAAATAAGGAGTAAGAATTTAAATGCCGTCTTCTACCGTCGGGTTAGGGGTAGGGTTAGTCGCAATTTGTTTGGGTCTTATAGAAATCAATGTTAACAGAACATTTAAACAAGTTTCAATAATGGTTACAAGACTCTAAAAACACCTTTGATTCCATCTGAGTTCACTAGGGGCGATTATCGTTTAGGTCCATAAAATAACTGAACTATATTAAACTGTAAAGAAACAAAATTCTTTTTTTTTTAACAGATTTTCTTTGTTTAATTATTTTTGTTTTATGAAACAAAGATATCTGAGTGAAGAATGTATTTAAAATTATTTTTATTGTTATTTTAAGATTTAAAATAAAAGAATTTGTTTCGATTTGTTAAAACCAGTTGCCGTTTTACAGCTGCCTGTAAGAAATGCAATGTCAACAAGTTTTTTGTTTTTTTTGTACTAACATTTTTTTTTTTATTATTACTTGACCTCATATTGCAAAACTATTATTTTTTAACTTTTCTTTCAAGGCAAAAATTTGTAAAAATATATATTTGAAATTATTTTAACACAGGAAAGGCCGGGTGACGACTATAGCTATTTTTGAAAAATACAAATAACATTTCATTCAACTGCTGATATTCAGAGCATCAGGAAGTTTCATTGGATGTCCTGCTGGCTTGGTAGGCTGAGAGCAGGCTCAAAGCGTTCCTTCGAATAATAGCGATGACGAGGAACTCATCGAACTTCGTCAATTTACAAGGGTTCCAGTGTGCCGCGTCATTAATAGAGTCGTCCGGTTAAGAAAGTCTTGCGTGGCAGCTCCACGCTGATCAGTTGAAATACGAATTTCATTTTGATCGCTTGTTACATGTCCAGGGTTTGTCGCCAATTCAGTTATTGACGAGGGCGCAAAAGTGTTAACACAGTCACATTTCATATTAGCCACTTGCCGGTTTGAAAAGGGAAATACCATCTGGACGTCGGGCCATTAGCAACCATTTAATATCCTTTCCCCGCAAACTTTCTGTATGTACATTTTTAGCGAAACAATTTTTAAGTAAAACAATTTTTAAGTAAGTTAAGGAATGTTACGTTTGTATTTATTTTAACTTACTTCATCATCCGAATCTTGCAGATTCGGTTTTTCCTTCGCTCTTCCAGGAGGTCAGACATTTTTATCCTCAAGTATCTGATCACTCAAATCCATCCCTTTCTTCTTCTTGAACTTTTCGTGTTTAACTTTACCCATGATTTATAAAACTTGAAATCAACTCTGATTGTTTCGCACATGAAAATAGAAAAAAAATCCTAACCGGAAGTCCCCCCCCCCCTCCAAAAAAAAAAAGAAGAAAAGAAAAAGGCAGGTCCGCAGCATCAACATTTTTTCTTTCTAATTTATCAATGGAAAGTCGACAGTAAATACAACGTCTAAAACAAAACAAAAAAAGAAAACTCACCAATGGGCTGCTGCTGCTGCTGCTGTTGCATTGGTGCATAGAACATTCCTGGGCTAACAACTTGCGGGATAACCATGGCGGGTTGGGGACAAACAAAACTGCCCATTGAAAGGTTCTGGATTGGCTGAGGGAAGAAAATAAAAAAATTCCATTAACTGGTGTTTGTTGAAGACTTGTAGCACTTGGTCCGTTCGTGCGTCAAAATTTAAGTCAGTTAAAGGATTTCTGTTCGCCCCGTTTGCTGTCCCGTAGTAGTCAGGGTGCAAGCAGTTTCACCAATATTCAGTTTTATTTACGCCAATGATATTTAATATGCGAACAAAGACAACATTTTATTTTATTTTATTTATAAATTAAAAATACTAACATGGGGTTCAGGGCTGGGAGCAGGAGTATACAAGTTATTTGTTCCTTGGCAACATCGGGATGCTTGGTAGTCACAAGATAAAACACAAAAAATTGCCAACAGGTGGGGATTGTTAGATTTGTCATGGAAATAAGTTTATTCTCGTTTATATATGTCTGATAAGTCAAGACCATGCCCCCCCGCCACATCCACCTCCCCCCCCCCCCCCCAAAAAAAACTTCAACAAGAAAACATTTTTTAAAGTAAAGAAAAAGAGAGAGAAGAAAAAAAGAGAGATAAGAAAAAATAAAATTTAATTTTTGTCTGAATTTTGTTTATTAATGATTTTCAGTTTATTTGTGAGAATATAAAAAAAAAATCATTGGAAATTATAATTCTTTTTGAAAATTATTCAACAAGAAAAAAAATTTTTTTGTTTTAGCGTCATGTTTGACTTGCAGCACCTCAACCCTTTTTGGGGTCACGTGAAGCCAAATTCAGTTCTTTCCGGGAAAAGTTTTCATATCTTCTAATATTTATAGATTAATTTGTGTTGTAGATGATAGATTCTATTTCACCCATAGATGGGATCCTGACAGGTACTGCCACTCCTCCGGGTCAGAGTAAACCTGGTAGTAATGACAACTAAGGAGCGTTCCACACTCCCCCAAAAGGGGAGTCTCACCACTGAATGTAGGTTAAGGTTATACCAAAGACTGTTGGAATGTTTTGGAATGTTCAAGATGTAGATATTATATATATATATATATATATATATATATATATATAATCAATCATTTTTAAACAGACATGTACAAAATCTGTGATACACGTACATGTTTGTATAAATAAAAATAATCATATTTTAAAGCTCTATTTAATGAGTACTTTGTATAAGACCGGTTTAAATTCTTTGGATTCCTATCCTGTGGATGTTTACCTTGCCTGGATTATATTATTATATATATGTATGTATGTTTTTAGGCAAACATTGAATAAAATAAAAAATGGTATGATTAAACAGACGAATTGTTATTTTTAACAATTTTTCTGATGGTCTTTTTTGTATTAAAATCAAAAAGATTATTAAATGTTCCATAGGTTCTACGAACGTTTTCGATTCTTCGTAGAATCATCCTCAGGTGTCAAAAGCAAATGAACAAAAGAGCCAGAGAAACACGCAGAGAACATTTTCACATTGTTCCAGGAAGTTGTTGATGATTTAAATTTAGCAACATTGAATGGCATCACACAACAAAATCGCATTACGTTAAACATTTTAAAATTCTCTCCTTTCTCCAGCTTTTTTGTTAATTTGAAAACATAAAAAAGATATAATTAAACACAAATTCTGTTATTTTTAACAATTTTTGCATAAATATATCTATATATATATATATAGATATATATAGATACATACACACACGCAATTAAAAAAAATTATTAAAAATTATTAATAAATAAGAAATGCCGAAGATAGGTAAGTATAAGATTTACGCATGATACCAAGAGTAAATTAAAAAAATAAAAAAATTACTACTCACGCGAGATGGTGGTAAATATACAACATTTGTTGCAGTTTGAAGATTGTTGTTGTTGCTTAGAACAGTCACCATTACAGTGTTGTGTGGATAATAATACCTACGCATTTTAAGATACACTTTCAAAATATATTTATATAATCACCACGTCTGTGTGCGTGTCTGTGTACACACAATGAAACAAAAGAAAATGTGACCAGACTTGGAAATAAACTGATTACAATGAAAGTTTGCTTGTTTGTTTTTTTCCGCCCTCAAACTGATAGCGACAAAAGCCACCTACACGTAGTGATCATGTGACACTTGTTACCATAGCAATAAATAAAAGAAAAAAAAAATTATCCTAAAAAGTAAAAAAACTTATCAGTTTTTTTGTTTTTTTTCCTGCACAAGTTGTTGACTAATCAGAATATCGGACGCTACCCTAACGCTAACGCTCCCCGACTCGTACAGATTCTGTTCAAAAATTTTATAAGTTCAACAATTAAAGAAAACAGAATTTTATTTTATCATTTATTTTTCTATTATTTAATTAAAACTAAATATGAATTGCGCACAGCTGTCAATTCGTTCTCACGCCGGTGTTTCTCACTACTCCACCACCTGCATGTAGGATTTCTTTTTTTCTTTTTATGGAAATCGCTCCAGACAAGACATGAAGCCACTTGATGTAAGGAGCTAACAAGAACAAATATGATTATCGCAAAGACAGAAGATTCCTATTGGCTGTAGTCTTGAAAAAACCAAAGTTATAGGTAGGAGGAAAACAGTCAGCAGGAAGAGAGTTCCACAAGCCTGCGGTTCTTGGAAAGAAGCTACTGGAATAGGAAGTTGTATTACAATGCTGTATTACAATGATGTAGACCAACGAGCTGGAACAAAAGAAGAGATGTTGCTATCCCTATTCTCCTCCCTGCCGATACGTTTGTGGAGTTCTGCATCCAGAGAGAGATTGCTGGAAATGGAGCCGAGGTATGTGAAATCCTCGACACGCTCGAGGGTGTAGTCGCCAATGGTGATGTTTGGGGTACTGCTTACATCTTGGCCAAGGATGTTGGTCTTTTTAAGAATGTCATGCCAAATTCTCTGCATGCGTGCGCAAAGCAGTTGATGAGTCGCTGCAATGTTTCTTCAGCAGGTGCCATCAGTGCTGCATCATCAGAGGAGAGCATCTTGCGTAGAAGTACCTTCTGCACTTTGGTCTTAGCTCGAAGACCGGCAAGGTTGAAGAGGCCGCCACTGTTTCTGCTCCCTCCGACTTGTTGAAGGCATAGGACACAACAGCAGAGAGAAGAAAATGCCAAAGAGTGTTGGGGCGAGTACGCACCCCTGTTTAACCCCTTTTGATTGGGAAAAGGTCCAAGGAAGAGCCATCTTACTGTACGGTGCCCTGCATGTCCACACGAAATGTGATAATTTTCAGGGTCCTGAGGATGACATCCAATCTTCTGCAGCAAAGTGAAAAGTCCCTTTCTGCTGGTTAGGTTGATGAAGACGATGTACAGTGGTTGTATCTGTTCATGGCATTTTTCCTGGAGCTGTTGTAGAGGTTAGGGTTCATGTCGACAGTTGATCTTCCTGCCCTCAACCAACTGTGCCTCAGGGTATACACGCTCTGCAAGTAACTGCAGCCTGTTGAGGACGATCCAGGCGAACACATTCCCAACAACACTGAGGAGTTCCTGGTAGTGCTCAGCCCACCTCTCCATCTGTCCGCTGCGGTCTAATATTTTGTCACCAGCAGTTGATCTCAAGGGTACGATCTTGCTTGTGGTATGGCCAAAGGCGTTCTTCAAGTCATGCCATGAATGTCGCCGCAGTCAGCAAAGAGCTGGAAACTCTCACAGAGGTTTAGCCAGTCGTCATCGACAAAGCGCCAAGCGATCCGTTGAACGTCATTCCTGGCCTTCCTGAGTGCAATGACTGTCTTTTCAAAAGGCTTCCTTTTGTAGTTAACAAGGGCTTGTTTTTTGGCATTGATTGCTGGCTCTAATTCAGCAATGCCGACTTCGAACCAGTCCGAGTGTTTCCTCTATCTCTCTCCTGACAAGGGTGGTGATTGCGGAGTTGTAGATGGCATCACGGATGGAAGATAGGTAAGTATTAATCTATAAAAGATATATAAAAATATCTTTTTGGATTCTTTGAGTTTAGACTTAAATTCTTTTTGTAGACCAAATTCTACCACAAGAGAGAATTTATGGAGATTATGATTAAAATTTCTGGCAACTTTTTGAAGGCTGCTCCTCCCATAAGAGATTTCTAATCTTATTAAAAGATACAAAATTTACTTTAAAAACTAAAAGTGAAAGTGAACAGTGCATTCTAATAATGACAATAAAAGTGTAAAAATTTGGGAATTTCCTTGTTTTTGTACATTTAGTGTATATGAATTTTCATCTTAACCCTATTAAGGGCATATGATTTCAGTATACTGACATTTATCATGGAATGTCACTACTTTTGTAAAGGCTATGCCTCAAAACAATGATAATTTTTAAGGTTTTTTTTAATTTTCTGGAAAACTAAGGTATATGGTAAACTGAAATTAAAATGCCATCAACTAGACCCTAGAACCTCTATCTCTGCTAAAAATCAGCTGAATCCATCAAATAGTTGATGAGATACAGGGTGGCACACACGTACGTACACACGGATAACACAAAATCACTCCTGACCTTTCTGGATCTCTGGGTTGCCTTGACTAATGATTCTGAAATTCTACACACTTATAGAACCTATAAAAAAAAATTTTGTGCAAAGTTTTAAATAATTTGGTTTATGAGTTATGACTGATCAAAGAAATGAGATTTCTAGCATAGGTCGTTTTTGAAGTCCATTAAGGGATAGAGCGCTATCGCGCCTCCCTTGATTCTCAAAGCAAAAATTGAAAAATTGTTTTTCTACAGAAATTAATTTTTTTTTTTTTAATTTCATCAAAAAAGGATTTTTCTGTATTTGATAGAAAATTTTTTTTAATGTTTGTAAATAAAAAAAAAAATTTCCATAAAAAATTAGCATTTATTCATGATTAAAAACATTGTTATTATTTTCGTTTTTTTGTGATTGAAATCAATGTGATTATGAGTAAACAGATAAAACATCAGCTGTGACAACAAAATACGACATTTCTATTTGTGATGAAATTGTCATTTGAGTGACGATCGAGATTATCTGCAGTTGAATATCATTTAGATAAAAAGATCAAAATTGAATCTTCAGACCAATGTTCAAATATTATCGAAAGAAACGTTGTGATGATAACACTCAAGATGAGAATAGTAGTCCAAATAATCGAAATTATACGAATTATCAATCCTCATCTAAAAAATTCAGAAACAACTATTTTATTTTCAGTATTCCTAAAAACACGATATTTTTCCGTCTTCTATAAATTGTCAATATATTTATTACATACAATAAACTACATCGCCCTCTTAAAAAAATAATTTTAAATAGTTTTTCTTTGGTCGAAAAAATTACCAAATATAAAAGAAGTGGATTCATATTTAACAGTTGAGGTAGCAAGGTAATTTCACAGGGGAAGGCCAAGGAAAACTTGGAAGAAAGTGATAAAGATGAAGTTGAGAGAAAGAGGGATAAATAAAGACCTGGCCAGAGATAAGTTAGTTTGGAAGTCAATTTTTTAAATCCATCCAATCCACAAAGCATGTAAAACAGACGTTAAACCGAATACGATGAATTAAACAAAGGATAATCTTAAAAGTTGTCCACGGACAAAAGAATTGCAATGAAAATTTGAGAATCAGGTTCATAAATAATTTCGAAAAAGTGAAAAATAATGAAAAAAATTTTATCTAATTTTTTTTCCACCATTTTTATGTGATCATTTCTTTGAAAAAATTTTTAAGTGATTTCATTCAATTTTTCATTAAATTTTTTTTTTTTTTTTTTTTTTTTAAATCATTAAATTTCATCGATTTCATTTTGAAAATATAAGTTATTCATTAAAAATAATCAAAATCTTAAACTGAAAAACGAAATGAGATACAGTTTACGCTACATTCTATCAATATTTACTAAAGTTCAAAAAATAATATTTAATATTTATTTTCTAGGAACTAACTAGAAATTTCATGTTTAAAAGATGAAATTCTTTACTAGTTTTGTATTTATAAGTTAATACTCATGATATAATTGGTTTCTGTCTAAGGCGATCTTCATCCTGGATGGGTTGAGCTGGCTTCTTCCAAAGGAGGAAGTTTCTAGGGAAATTTGGTCGCATTTGGATATCCCGGTCAGAGGAGATGACGGCGTTAGGCTTTTGCAGGGAAATGTTCCCATTCTCCCACGTACAGCGCTTTATATTCTCAATCTGATACTGGCCAGGCTTAACTTCGGTGATCTAATCAGAACCGGTGTGTCACTGATTATAGTTCCTGACGTGGCCAATTAATAGTCAACTTTACTCGGCAGATTGACGATCGCTTCCAAACAGGATCGAGCTGTGTTAACGAATCTCTCAGTTTTATGTGACACGTCTTCTTTAAGCAAACTAAACACGTTGCTATTTCTGCCCTCGTTGCCAAACTTCTCATAGACACGATTTCCTGTGGTTTTAAATAACGAATCATACAAAGAAGTGTACTTTCTTTTCTACTGGATAACATTCATCCAAATAATCAACCATCTTTGCAGTTGATCTCTGTATAACATTGCAAAGCAAAGCAGTGGAATCCAACCTAACCCCCGCATGTGATGAATTGTCACATGGTCAGGAGTAAAACCACTCACGTGCTAACTCCAAAGATGCAACTTTATTTCTCCTCTGAAAACGAGCACTCAACATCACATCTGTAACTATCTAATTTACATTAAGGTTCTACTGGACCACGCCGTCATTTAAGAACCACCACAAAGATACCAAAGTAAAAGACATCTGTAATAACATTTGGCGAAAGCTGACAAAAATTAACAATGAATAGCCAAAACTTATTACGCGGTAATAGAATAATTCCGACCTATAAGAAAGAACGATCTACTCATGCGAAGAAACTTAACCCAGTTCTGTACAACACCTGTCACTTAATCACTGGCTTCTTCAGATCTACCAGCATAAACAACCTATAACTCGTTGGCGGCCAGAACTGCTCTTGTTGATGTAAGATGAAAAGTCGTGAGAAACGGAGTGAAAAGGTTTTTAACGATGAACACTTCGGAAAAAACACTTTCCAAAGATTAAAAATCACAGAAAAGTTCTCGGAAAAAAGTTTCAGTACTTTTACAGAACAAGACCGATATCAAAATGAATGTTTCCAATTGTGAGAAATAGCTGAGTCGTCGCCAAACAGTCAATTAGTACAAACATTAAATTAAACAACTTTTTCATATTTCATCTGACTTAATATTAAGGTCAATTAACACCCATTAAGAATGGATTTAATAATTTTTTTTCAAATTAGTAAGTGAATCAACTTTTTTTTTTTGTGGAAATTTTTTTCTAACTTTTTTTTTTTGCGGAAATTTTTTTAAACTTTCTTTTTTGAGAGGCTAAAATCTTTTTTTAACCCTATGAAGGATGCATTTCTGCTTACATGTGTTTCAATTTTGTTTTTTTTGCCATGAGGCTTAAATCGTAAATTTCTTCAGACATTTTTGTCGATATGGGTTCTGTTCTGTAGAAGAACCATAGTTTCTATGCGTCTGCATGTTACCAACTGCGGAACTCACAGATGGTGCATCATGTCAAATCATGGAAAACTCTGAACCATCCGAGGATAAAACAGACCATCTGCTCTGACTAAATCAGGATACGCATGCAGTCCATCCAATAATTGCATAGATTTGTAGAAAAACATAATTTGAAAATATCTTTTGAAGACACAAAAGTCATAATTTTGGTTTAAAAGAATTGGTAAGAAAAAACAAACATGTCAGTCGACTGCTTATGTCGTAAATAAAAAAAAAGAATTCTACATATACCAGCTTTCAAATAACCAATTACATTTGTTTTAAATAAATATTAACCTATTTATTTCTTATAATTACTTGCATACAATATTGAAAAGGTAGAATAATTTGATTTCTAACATTTATTTACAATGTTGTCTTCGTGAAACGGTGCAACTGGCCTTCAGATTTTGTAAATATTCGCTTATTCTTATAATTCAATTTTAATTTGGCCCGCAAACCCAATATATAGACATACATTCATAATATATAGAACTTTTTATCTAATATATTAAAGAAAGTTAAATATTCAATTAAAACAAAAAAAAACTATGTGGGGTTCAGGGATGAGAGCAGGAATTTTTTGGTTTCCTCAATTTGTTTTCCTTTGTTTATTTCAAAGTAATTAGATTGTAGACGAGTTTAATACTTTAATACAAACATACACTAAATAATCATCTGACTTATTTGGTGCTTTTATACCAACAACAATAACTCGGAAACACATGTACACCACAATAAAAACTTAGAAAATACAGCTATTTCCTCGCAAATTTTCATAGATATCCTTCACAGTGCAATTTAAATGCGTTTGTTAATAAATGTAATGTGAACAAATATCTTGCTAATTCCCCACCCAGGTTGGGCATCTATCACAGTAGTCCCTTATGCTTCAGTGGTAAAATATATCCGCGTTTGGGGCAGATTAAAAAAATTAAACATTTTTAAAAAGGGAAGAGGTTGCTGGTTCGTTGATTTTTTGTTTTTAACCCTTTTCAAGTCGACTTGAACACTTAGGAGACTTACACATTTATTGAAACAAACCAAACTTTTCAAAAATTCCGATTCGAAAAAATAATTTATCTACAAATACATATTTAATTCAGAAATTAATTCCACTACAATGCATTTCGGTTTCTTATAAAACAAATCAGCTATTTTTATGAATTACTTTGTCAATTCCTATTTTTCTGGCTTGAAATAGCTTTGCTATTCCTCACGTACTATTAAAACAACATTACTTTAACTCCTGGTTTATGCTGGATAGGGAGAGCTGGTTAAAAATAATGTTGTAATAAAATGACCACTTCTATTTCATATAGCACATGTCACATACATGGAGACGTCCAAGAGGACACAGAAGCATCACTAAAAATTCTACTTCCCTAATTTTTTTTTTTTTTTTTTTTTTTTTTTTTTTTTAGTTCCATAGCCCCACTTTGGGGGTTTGGTTTGTTTTATGGCATATCAACTCTTTTTGGGTTATTTAATGATGACACAAAACATAAGTTGCTTTTTTACCCATAACTGGAGAGTGGCATGTTCATACCTTTCCCAGTGGTATTGAAACATAAGGAAATCCGATAAATCCGATATATCGTTATTTTCATGGTGGGTGCTCGACTGAGCTCCAATCTCTGATTCCGCTGTAAAACATTCACAACTCATCTTGCTACAACCACTGCAAAGAACTTTCCTTTCCACCTCTCTGTACCTAAAAACAAAAGGAACTTCCACGAACAAAGTTTCTTCCCCAAAACCTCCCATCTATCTATGGAATACAATACCACAGGGTTGCTTACCAGCTGACTACAACAGTCGTTTTCAATGTTAAATACTTGTCAAACCATCCTCTTAATTAAATTCTGCTCATTTCACCCATCGTCCGACTGACAATCTCATTAACCCTTATCCTCAAGTGGCATCCAGGCCTTGATAAATTGTGACCCATGAGTATAAAAATTTTAACTCAGCTTAAAAGATTCCAGTCTTCATAGGTATCCATTAGGACTCCCATCCAATATTTTCATAACCCTAACACTAACCCCCTCTCCAATATTTTCATAACCCTAACCCTCTCCAAATATTTTCATAACCCTAACCCCAATATTTGTATAATCCTAACACTAACCCCCTCTCCAATATTTTCATAACCCTAACACTAACCCCCTCCCAATATTTTTATAACCCTAACCCCAATATTTGTATAATCCTATCACTAAACCATCTCCTATATCGTTATAACCCTAACACTTACCCCCCTCTCTAATATCTTTATAACCCTAAGATCTCACCAATATTTTCATAATCCTAACGCTAACCCCTCTCCAATATTTTTATAACCCTAACACTAATCCCAACCCCCTTCCAATATTTCCATAACCCTAACCCTTCAAATATTTTCATGGGCAAATATTGTAATAAAATGGGAAGAAAGTTTTTTTGTTTTTTTAAAAAAGAAAAAAGAAAAAAAAAGCCGAAATAAACAAAAATCGGAAAAACTCACGGTGAAAGTTAAGACAAGGTTAATCATGCCTTCTTTTTCTTCGCCCTGTCGTCCACTCAGGGGATACCAATCATCTAACGTTTCTCCATTAAGTACCGATTGCGGAACGGTGATATGACACCAAGCAATCCGGTCATCCACAGTAAATGATCGCTAAAACAGAAAAACATTGGTTGTACATTTATTCAATTTTAGTGTTGCTATTCATAGTAAGTAATAATGTTTGAACAAAAAAGTAATTTTGGTCATTACTAACCAGCAGAGCATTACTGTTGTTGACCAATCTATCAGGCATGTGTGCGCATTGTGATGATGTACGAAAGTAAAACCTGTCCAGTGAGGGTTGAAGATATACGTTGCATGGAGAGAAATGATATGGGAGCTGTGTAGTGTAAGGCTTAAAAGAAGATTAAATCTGAACAGTATCGGGAGATGTGCGCAGAACAGGAGACGTTGTTGGTTTAGTCACATTGAAAGGATGGATGAGAGTTGCTTGGGTTAGTAAATGTAGAACAGTTGAAGTAGCAGGGTCAATTGGTAGGGGAAGGCCAAGGAAAACATGGGAGGAAGTGATAAGGATGGGTTTCAGAGAAAGAGGGATGAATAAAGACCTGGGTTAGTTTTGAAAGTGAATTTCTAAAAGCCGTCCAACGCAGCATGTGAAACGGAATCAAATAATGAAGTGTTAGTGTTAGGACGAAATAGAACCTTTAACCAATTTATTTATCAAAGACACCGATTCAATTGACATGTAGAAAACGCTGAACGCAAGATGCTTAGTCTGATTGTGAGAGCCGTTCTGTTTACTTTTCAACTGTCATGGCAGACGACTTCTTTTATTCAAGGGCGATACCTCTTTCTTTTGATCCAAGGGAAATCACTCGATTCTGTTTTGTTAGGTTGCCCTAACATCTCCCCGTTTTAGTCTTTAACTGTACCGAGTGCACTTGAGGTTAACTTGGAGGTGCTTTACTTGAGTGCGACTGATTTGAAAAATAAAGAAAAGACGAAGTAGAACGTTTAACAAAAACACCGATTAGATAAAATGTAGAAAAACGCTGAACGCGAGATGATTGTTTGATCATGAGTTCTGTTTACTTTTCAACTGTCATGGCAGACGACTTCTTTTGATTCAAGGGAGACAACTATTCTGCCTTGTTAGGTTCAACAGTGAAATTACTCGTACCATTAAGACGGGTTAGGGTTACTCGTTGCGTTCCGCATTATCTCTTTTTTCACACCCTCTCAACAACAGCTGCACTCCGAACAGTTTGGGGCCTGCCAGAACGCTAGTCACTCTCCGTTGATTTGCGGCCATTTTTGAATCAGTTGAACCACTCCTTAATTTGTGTTACACTCATCGCATCTTCTCCAAACACCTGCTAAATATAACGCGACGGCGGAGATGAACACCATTCCAAAAGAAGGCTTCCAGAAGTGTTTCCGGCAGTGGATGGTTCGGTTGGCTAAGTGTGTGCAAGCACAAAGGGCCTACTTTGAAGCAGATTAGGGTCCCAACCCCGTCACATATTTGAAATATTTTTCTGGCCTACGGTCGGATACTTTTTAGACAGGCCTCGTACATTCAACAATCTACTGTTTGTCTCAGCAACAGTAGCAGAAATGATGACATGTACTTTGCAGCCATGACATGAAACCGATTCCTATGTTAGATATTTTCTAGGCATGACTTCTAGAGCGGCCATTTACAACCCAACACTTTTTATTAACAAACAAATATCGTTAAGCCTTCGTCTTTTATGCCCTTGGGGAGCGATTGGGATGTTCGATGGAGGAGATCCACTCTCAGTCCAGTCGTGTACCAGGTTGGAGATATCTCAACAATCCCGAGTATTCTCTGGCCTAGGAACGTGCTACCCCTCAATGGCATACGATATAATTCAGACCGAGAGGACTAGCTGATTGTCCTAATTGCAATAATGCGGAAGAAGAAACGGATAAGCATGTCTTGCAACTGTAGCAGAGTTCAGCTGTTTGTGAATTATGTTAACAAGGTGACAGCTTGCATCGTTCCCGAGCAGTCGGTTCACTTGGAAGTAGCATACGTGATCGACAATATCGACCGACCATGAGCTAGGGAAAAAGGAATGGTGTTTCTCACAATCCTGGTTATAGCTAAAATGGTGGTGTGGATGACACACCTGAGGGGATTAGGGTTAGGGTTAGGGTTGTGGTTAGGGTTAAGGTTGGGGTTTATGTTAGGGTTAGGGTTGGGGTTTATGTTGGGGTTAGGGTTGGGGTTGGGGTTAGGGTTGCATGAGGTTGAAGATTTTTCTGACCAGGATCTAATTCTATTCTTAAAGGGTTAAAATAAGATGTGATAGAAAAAGATTACATCCCACGGAATTCAACAGATGTGGATACAAGTTTAAAGCTTGTCTTTAAGAAAAGGGTCAGGTATGAGCATGGCTCATGCAGTTCTTCTCCATGGGCCACACCGCAAAGGAGGAAGTGAAGCCTGAACTTTTGATACAAGTTTCATTCATTCTGTATCAATAGAAAATCAACAAAAACTATTTCTATTTTAATACGATTTCGTTTCCACAGAATTTGTGTCATCTGCAAGAAACTGACGAAACTCCTGTTTAATTTTGATGTCAATAAATTCCCACATAATTTTTATCTTTTCCTTGTTATCATTTTTTTGTATCGAGACCAGATAAAAACACTTGCATAGCAGAAACTGTTGAGAAAAGCTGTGACCGCAAAAAAAGTGACAGGTTGTAGGTTAAGGCTCGATTGCAAACTAGCATACACCCTTCGTCAAAAATGACGAGAAAAAGAAAAATGCTCCACCAGTGTTAACACTCGTTAATTATCTAAACATTGCTAAAATATCCATATAAAATCATAGAATTACGTCAGTAATTTAATTTTTCATATATGAATTATTATTATCATTTCTGATGACCTAAAGAAAAAAAAAACACCCACCATTGAGTTTTTATTATAGAGTAGAAGATTTCAAGCGACAGGGTAAGTCTGAGGTTGTTGTCCGACTTACATTTGCTTTCTCACTTCCCTTCACCACTTGAAATGGTTTCATCTAGGGGCTAGAAAAAAGCATGTGTTTGACTCGCTAACATTTATGTGACAGGATGGAAGTAAATATATTTATTTATCTGCAAATAAATACACATTGATCTTTATTATAGAAGGGAGGATTGTGTTTACCTACTGAAAAGTAAATTTAATAAGTGAAAAGGTACAAGAATTATGAAAATCATACCAGAAATAACGGATTCACTTTATTTTGACTTCAGCTGAATATCTTTCAACAGGTTGAATCGAAACCAAACATTAGAGTTGTCAAAAGTATCGATACTTCAAAGCCGCATAAAATTACGATGCTACAAATCTTTCAGAAAAACTGACATGGATTTTGCATCTTTTAATGTTGACATTTTCTTCCTCTTGCTTTCTTTGTCTCTTTATTTTATTGTTATATGATCCACTCAGACCTTTAATATCCCCTCCCTCTCACCTAACCAGATTTTTTTAACCTAGCTGAGTTCAATTCACTACTTCCTCTTTCCTATTGTTCTTCTTTCTCCTTGTAAGTGAAATTATGCACAATTGGAAGCCTTCGAATTGATGGCTGATAGGAAGACTATCAAACGTCTTAGATATAAAAAATTCTCACAAAAAAAACAAACAAAAAAAAAACTTGTACAGCTTTTGATCCGGACAAAAACAGAACTGTTTTATTTTTTTACCCTAACCTTAACCCTAACCGTGTAAATTTGTAAAAATCGATGTTTATTGATTATGTTCTTTACAATCTTTAGTTTATTCATTAAAAAAAAAAAAAAATTTTTAATTTATAAAAAAGAAAAATTAACTTTTAACTTTCCCATGTAAAAAAAAAAAAATCTTTGTCAAAATTAATTGTCATAAAAATAAACATAGGGTTTATGTTTGTTTTAAAAAAAAAATTTTTTATTATTATTTTTCTGTTGAAAAACGGCCTTGTTTCGATTTTGACGATTGTTAGTTTTGATTCTGCTTTTTTTTCCGGCTGTTCGGATATCCGAGTACTCCATATCTCAGGAAATCAGAAACAATTACAAATGCGAACTGCAGACATAAGTTAACGATAGATGGTTGATACGTTAGCCTGAAAACGAGTTGGCTCCACCCAGGGACTCGCTTCCATTGATAGCAGTGGTCCAAGATGATGCTGTTAAAACAATGATTAAAAAAGACAGGAAAGTGGACGAAGCAATGTTTGCATCAACAGTCAAAGATATGTTTTTTAGATGCATTCACACATCTCTTATTAATGAAGATTTCGTATCTGTCTGTCTGAAGCCGAACTATACTATTACTTCTATTATCTTTCCATGCTCAATTCAAGAGAGAGGGGGGGGGGGTACTATAGTATCTTCTGTTTTCATAAGACCATCTTCCCAAGCATTACCTCGTCCTTTGGGGTGGGGGCAGTGTAGTATATGTTAATTAGTCATGATACCATCTAAGCTAGCAAAAATATGCAACCAGAGGGAACAGATTTTTGTTAGTCTCTATAAAAAGACTGTCTGTCTGTCTGTCTGTCCGACTTGAGTTTAAATAAACATTTTCATTGCCAAATATGCAGATTGAAGAGACACATCGTAAAAATATCCATTCTTAAACGAAATTATTTGACACTTTTTAGGGTGAAAAATACAATTGAATCAAGAATTTTTTTTCATGGAAATCGCTCCAGACAAGGCATAAACCCACTTGATGTAACGAGCGAGAAAAAAAAAAAAAAAAAAAAGAAAAAAAATACTACTTCAAGATCAAAAACAAGCAAATTCTTCCCCCTTTGTCAGAAACATCACTCATGGAATATGAGGACTAAAGGACAAAATAAGGGAAGCAAAAGTTACGAGACTGATGAAAAATAAACCCAAGCTCAACTTTCTACTCTCACACATTTCAACCAGAAAAAGGAATCATTTTGTTTTTTTAATCTCCTTCAAAATCAAATGTTTTAGAGTTGAGTTACTTACTTCATCAAAAATCTCGAGGTACATACTGTTCACACCAACGGGAAGATAACTAGAAAGAGAAAGAAAAAATATGCAACAAAAACAATAAAAAGAAAAGAAAACAAAAAATAGCTTTAAATTATATTTTTATAAAAACACGGTTGATTTGAAAAGTTTTAGGAAGAACTAAAAGATTAGCTCAATTTTGATATGGAAACTTCAAAGGTTTGAGATCGGCTCAATTTTGATATGGAAACTTCAAAAGTTTGAGATCGGCTCAATTTTGATATGGAAACTTCAAAAGTTTGAGATCGGCTCAATTTTGATATGGAAACTTCAAAAGTTTGAGATCGGCTCAATTTTGATATGGAAACTTCAAAAGTTTGAGATCGGCTCAATTTTGATATGGAAACTTCAAAAGTTTGAGATCGGCTCAATTTTGATATGGAAACTTCAAAAGTTTGAGATCGGCTCAATTTTGATATGGAAACTTCAAAAGTTTGAGATCGGCTCAATTTTGATATGGAAACTTCAAAAGTTTGAGATCGGCTCAATTTTGATATGGAAACTTCAAAAGTTTGAGATCGGCTCAATTTTGATATGGAAACTTCAAAAGTTTGAGATCGGCTCAATTTTGATATGGAAACTTCAAAAGTTTGAGATCGGCTCAATTTTGATATGGAAACTTCAAAAGTTTGAGATCGGCTCAATTTTGATATGGAAACTTCAAAAGTTTGAGATCGGCTCAATTTTGATATGGAAACTTCAAAAGTTTGAGATCGGCTCAATTTTGATATGGAAACTTCAAAAGTTTGAGATCGGCTCAATTTTGATATGGAAACTTCAAAAGTTTGAGATCGGCTCAATTTTGATATGGAAACTTCAAAAGTTTGAGATCGGCTCAATTTTGATATGGAAACTTCAAAAGTTTGAGATCGGCTCAATTTTGATATGGAAACTTCAAAAGTTTGAGATCGGCTCAATTTTGATATGGAAACTTCAAAAGTTTGAGATCGGCTCAATTTTGATATGGAAACTTCAAAAGTTTGAGATCGGCTCAATTTTGATATGGAAACTTCAAAAGTTTGAGATCGGCTCAATTTTGATATGGAAACTTCAAAAGTTTGAGATCGGCTCAATTTTGATATGGAAACTTCAAAAGTTTGAGATCGGCTCAATTTTGATATGGAAACTTCAAAAGTTTGAGATCGGCTCAATTTTGATATGGAAACTTCAAAAGTTTGAGATCGGCTCAATTTTGATATGGAAACTTCAAAAGTTTGAGATCGGCTCAATTTTGATATGGAAACTTCAAAAGTTTGAGATCGGCTCAATTTTGATATGGAAACTTCAAAAGTTTGAGATCGGCTCAATTTTGATATGGAAACTTCAAAAGTTTGAGATCGGCTCAATTTTGATATGGAAACTTCAAAAGTTTGAGATCGGCTCAATTTTGATATGGAAACTTCAAAAGTTTGAGATCGGCTCAATTTTGATATGGAAACTTCAAAAGTTTGAGATCGGCTCAATTTTGATATGGAAACTTCAAAAGTTTGAGATCGGCTCAATTTTGATATGGAAACTTCAAAAGTTTGAGATCGGCTCAATTTTGATATGGAAACTTCAAAAGTTTGAGATCGGCTCAATTTTGATATGGAAACTTCAAAAGTTTGAGATCGGCTCAATTTTGATATGGAAACTTCAAAAGTTTGAGATCGGCTCAATTTTGATATGGAAACTTCAAAAGTTTGAGATCGGCTCAATTTTGATATGGAAACTTCAAAAGTTTGAGATCGGCTCAATTTTGATATGGAAACTTCAAAAGTTTGAGATCGGCTCAATTTTGATATGGAAACTTCAAAAGTTTGAGATCGGCTCAATTTTGATATGGAAACTTCAAAAGTTTGAGATCGGCTCAATTTTGATATGGAAACTTCAAAAGTTTGAGATCGGCTCAATTTTGATATGGAAACTTCAAAAGTTTGAGATCGGCTCAATTTTGATATGGAAACTTCAAAAGTTTGAGATCGGCTCAATTTTGATATGGAAACTTCAAAAGTTTGAGATCGGCTCAATTTTGATATGGAAACTTCAAAAGTTTGAGATCGGCTCAATTTTGATATGGAAACTTCAAAAGTTTGAGATCGGCTCAATTTTGATATGGAAACTTCAAAAGTTTGAGATCGGCTCAATTTTGATATGGAAACTTCAAAAGTTTGAGATCGGCTCAATTTTGATATGGAAACTTCAAAAGTTTGAGATCGGCTCAATTTTGATATGGAAACTTCAAAAGTTTGAGATCGGCTCAATTTTGATATGGAAACTTCAAAAGTTTGAAATCGGCTCAATTTTGATATGGAAACTTCAAAAGTTTGAGATCGGCTCAATTTTGATATGGAAACTTCAAAAGTTTGAGATCGGCTCAATTTTGATATGGAAACTTCAAAAGTTTGAGATCGGCTCAATTTTGATATGGAAACTTCAAAAGTTTGAGATCGGCTCAATTTTGATATGGAAACTTCAAAAGTTTGAGATCGGCTCAATTTTGATATGGAAACTTCAAAAGTTTGAGATCGGCTCAATTTTGATATGGAAACTTCAAAAGTTTGAGATCGGCTCAATTTTGATATGGAAACTTCAAAAGTTTGAGATCGGCTCAATTTTGATATGGAAACTAAAATTTTGAGATCGGCTCAATTTTGATATGGAAACTTCACTGTAAAATATTCAATCTATGCAATTAATAGATTTTAAATCAAATGTGAAAAATAAACGCATTTTCCATCATTTGATTTAACTTATTAAACAGAAATAAAGGTTTATTGTTAGAATAATAATAATAATACAAAAAATATAGAAAGAAAATTACACAAATCCAAGGTAACCGAAACTGCCAGAAATCTCAATCTGACAAAAATGGTGGCACCAGGCTCGGTTTGCACCATACAAAACGGTTATGAAGGGCCAAGATGGAAACTCCAAGGTGAGAAAGCACTATCCAGACCTCCACTAACAAAGCACACAGAGTACTGGAACCTTTTAGAAGCTTATTGCCACTCAAATTCCAGAGAAAAATCAACATCAAGAAATGAATGGTAAATGGCTGTTGCGATAATGATTAGCAACAGTTATTGAAAGAAATCTGGAGAGACTCAAAGAACATAACTTGTTACTACCAGTGAGCAATCACTGATATTGACTCATGTGAGAACTCCAAGTGAGTAAATAATAATAATAATCTAAAATAATGAAATGTGAATTAATATTCTCTTTCCATTTTATTTGCTGAGATTTCATTGATAGAAATGAAATGCCCCCCCCCCCCAACCATACGAATAAAATTAATAATATTCAAGAGTTTAAATTTGTAAGTTTTCATGAAAGGATAAATCAGTTGTTTTTTTTCTATTATAATATGATACCAAAACAGAGAATTGCTTGCTTGCTTGCAGACTGAATGTTTTAGATGGTGGAAAGAAAAGAAAGGGAGAGTACGGGGTGTGACAAAATAAAAGAACTTGGAAATTACATAACATAAATATGGTAGTATGAGGTTCAGGGCTGGGAGCAAGAGTACACAGGGATCCTCATTCATTACTGAACAACACCATGTGGGCCTTCTCATTGTTCACACTCTCTCTCTCTAAAAAATTTTTTTTTTAGACTTTATATATGACAGAATTTATGTCGGAAATCACACCAACCACCATTACCAATGTGCAACCTTCATCTGACGTGGAAAAAACACGTGAAACGAAGAAGAAGAATTGTCTGCTGGCAATAAGTGTATCAACACTGAACAGTTAGTTCAATAAAGACGGCCATTTCACAAATCCAGGTTCAGAAATCCAAAAATAACAAAAACAAAAAGTCCAAGTGGCAAATGAATAAATTAAATTAAATTTAAAAAAAAAAAAAAAAAAAGGTAAAAGAAAAAAAATCAATAAATAAAAAAAAAAGAGTAAATGTCTAATTTACTTTTTAATCATAACAGAGCAAACTGACACAGATTGCCAGTTGTTAAACAAAAAAACCCAAAAAAACTGGTTTTTATTGCGGAATCACATTTTTTGCACAACAGTCACAAAGGATAATGAGTTTAATGAGTTCAGCTTAAAGTATCGAGGATTTCTTCCAGAGCGAGCATAGGACATAAATCATTTTTTTTAAGGTTGGTGCCTTTCCCTTCTTTTGCCATTATCACATCATTATCCATTTTATCGTCTTATTTCTTTTCGTTAGGGGTTTGATGTTTTCTGACAGCCTGTAATCTCAGTTTCCAAGTTTAGCGTCTCGAGGATTTTGTACAAATTCCACTTTCTAAGATCCTTGAGATGGTTTGCATCCAAGTTTTCTTGGGTCTTCCCACCGGCCCTCCACCTCACGGTCTCTGCATCTTCTTATCGACAAGTCGCTCCTCTCAACATGACCAAACCAACATAACAGACTGATCGTTAGGAGTTCAAGCTTTCGTATATTCAGCCTCGCCAAAAGGGTATCAGAACTTATATGACGGGTCTGATCCGACTCAACATTGCATATCCATCTGAGGATTGCTCTGTCATTATGTTGAGGCCTGAATGGGGGTCAGCACTCACCTCCATACAGTGCTGCTACATACCCTCCCACTGGTAGTGAGAGGCTCGCGATGTCAGGACTGGCAACAGTTCACGGAACTTACTCTATGCCAATTTTACCCTCATGATAGAGCTCACAATCCACCTCCAACAATGTGGCGCAAGGAACGCAAAGGCACCCTTTTTGTGCAACCTTGGACCAGACATGGCTACAGAGACATAACGAGAATATTTTTTTCGTCATGTAAAATCATTACCAATTAAAAGGTGCTGAAAGAAGGGGCTGTCAATCATCCCTCTCCTCCATACTGTACTGGGGTGGCCTAGAGTTGAATGAATGTGGCGAACATGATGCTTTGTCAGTAGGGTATCACGTGGAGGAGAAGGTAAAGAGTGGGTGCCATTTGACAATCTTCTGTATTGAATTATTTATTCAGTTCAGAGTTTTGACTTGGAATGACTAAATGCCTCCACACAACATCTGGTCAGCCGAGCAAGAGAATTAATGGATTTTAATGAATAAATTATATATTTTATTCAACATTCTATTTTCAGCTGTCAACTCAATGAAGACAAGAATGAAATCTCTAACCCTGCAGAAAATTATTAATTAATGCTAACAACTGGCTTATCATCCACATTACTTACAGGTTCATGCTCCACAAACGATAGGCCACAATGGTGCCTTAAAACCTAAAAGACATCCACAGAACGGACTCCTTACTCTAAGTTCCTGATATAGCTGAAGAAAAGACAAAAAAAAAAACCAAAGTTCCACGGATATTCAGCACAGTGTAGGCGTGAAGCAATTGACGAAGCAGCTAGTCTGAATGATGCAATCCTTGTGGCATCAGACTATATTTAGCGCCAAGTTACTCAGAATACAAAACTGAGTGACTTCCCGGACCACGATGGTATCACAACTCAACATATCCCCAAGATAACAAAAATAAGTTGTTTTTTGTTTTTTTTATTTACCCACGACGAAAGGCGTTAAACTATTTCCTTCATTAAGAGAAATCTTCATTTTTTTTCTCAGTCAGAGTGTGAACATATATATATGTGTGCGTTTGTTTGTTTGTGCGTTCACTGGACTGGCTGTAATCATCCGACACGTTGTGCCGGTCCATAGACGTTTGATCCCAAGCAGTGCTGTAACAAATACTCTCATGCTAAGTAAACACAATGAGTTCAATTTATGAACAACAAATTTATTTGTTGAATGTTACAAAAGATACCCGTGTCTGTAAGTGGAATGGCAGAGTTGTAAAATGAGATCTCTCTATCCCGGCGAAGTGGAAACAAGTCCCCCACAGTCCTTTGGCCAAGAGACCCAGATGGGCCATCCTGCCTCCACGGGCCCCAAGCTTCAACTGACCCAGCTATCCCAGCAAACCTCCAACTTCCTGTCATGCCCAGTCGCCAGATCTCCCTCCCATCTCTTCCTTCCTGGCCGGGTCTTTCTCGATGGTCATAAACCACCCAGACATTGACCACTTGAGATATTCTCGGAGATAAATGTCAGAATTATCATGGAGAGAATCCAGCCTTTTACTAGACACTTAATTCACCTCAAAGGGAAATATTCTTCTGGGTGGCTCAAAATAAACCAAAGGCATTTTCACCTTCTTCCGTGCCCCCTCTTTTCTCTGGTCAAGTATCTAACACTTGCAACGTCTGCCATCCATATGCATCACTAAAGAAAATGCAGCCTACTGCAAGAGCAGATAGAGACTAATCTTTAAATTTACATCCCACTTCATCACTAAACTGAATAGCAATTGATTGAAAATGATTTTTCATCAAATAAATTTCCTTACACCTTTCTACCTACTCCTCTCTTTGTTGCAGACATATGAACCAACGGTCAATACATTCACTTCCTCCTTGAACGAAAATTTGAACCACAGAAGACGAATGCAAACGAAACAAATAAAAAAATAAAGACAACATTTTTAAACCAATTTACTTACCACTGAACACATTTATTCCAACGAGGGATTTTGGCACCATTGTAAGAAGTTGGCGTTTCAAATACAGCATGGCCGACTCTGATTCGACAGTAAGGATCCATTTTTGTGATGCCGTAGTTTTTTGTCAGTTTAGCCTGTGAATAGAACAGTCAGACAATGAACTGCTTTAGAAATAGAAACTTTTTTCATGCAAAAAATTACATTTTTATCGTTAAGTTTCAACAACTTTTGAATGTGTCAACTCAAACAACGTGCTTCTATTTAGCAGGTTGTTTGAATTTTCTCACTTAGTATAGCCTTCATTATTTTCCTCCAAAATACATTTTTCAATCAACCTGCCTCATAGAAGAATTAATAACTTTTGTAGTCAAAATGATCAAAAAAATAATATATCTGAAAGATATATTATTTAAAACCCTTTAAGATGATCTTGCGTAAATTTATAAATACTTGTACAAACATTCAGACTGCAAAAATATAAATAAATAAAATTTTATATATATATATATATATTTATATTTTATTAAATATTAAAGTGTTTATTACTTACGGACGATATCGTTTCTGGCTTTTTGCCCTCATCAGCGCAGGACTGATGGTGGCAGGCAGTCGCATGGGATCGAACATTGTTCGTAGATCCAGGTTAGAATTACGAGACAAACACTCGAGACCACACTACTACTGTTAATCAGCAAAGTGATTTGAAATTGAATATATATATATATTGATATATATATATAGATAGATAGATAGATAGAGAGGAACTACTGGGCAACACCGGGCTGGTACAATTTGTTAACGGAGAAAAAAAAAAAAAAAAAAAAAGGTAGAAATAATAATTATTAAGTGGAGAAGGAGACGTTAAATAAATCTTTTGTTCAAATTATTATTATAGTCTCATTTTCTTCTATTCATTTAATATCACTTCAGGTCAGAGGTCAGATGTTTTCTGATATTACGAAAGCTCACTCTCCAATTCTCACGGTTCGGCAGGTCAGCCATTTCCAAATTGCATTCTGTGCTGTTATGTCTAATCAGTTGCTTTCAAGTTTTAATTTGCAACTGTTTATCGAGGAGGATGAACGTTTCACATAACCAGTGTAATCGATTCATACTTAGGATAACCTTCATGCTGGACAAGTGTGGTGCTTTCAGCAAATCTGATATGTTAGGTTTGGTTAGATTTTACATTAGATAAATATGATCATGGATCTGTCATTGCGCTCCAGTTAGGCGAGTGAGAGGTGGGTGAGAGACTAGCATTTACTGCCATATATCATGACGCACCTCACACAGCTGCTCTACATCTTACTTTGGATGTAGAGAAGGACATCTTGCAATATTATCAGAGGCAACAATTCAAAATATTTCGCCCAAGCTGCCTTCACTCTTGTGGCCGTACTGAGTTCACATCCATAACCTAAACTGCACTCAGGCTGGATAGAATATGAAATTGATGAAATCGATGGGAATTTCCTTTTTATATAAAAAAAGAAATAGATTGAGACTTTCTGTAATTCACTGGCTAGGCAGACCGACTTTACTTTATATATTAGATTAAAGTTTGTTAACTTCGAATAAATAGAAAATTGAATAAACATCAAAAGATTAGGTTTTGTAGTGAATGAAGCGTTTACTTATGAAGTCCAATCTTGTGCATTTAAGAACTTTTTTCCATACTAACCGTGACAAGTGTGATGCTCAATCGCCCTGCAATGTTACCAGTAACAAATGACACGCCTGCTTGATGCTGTGCTTGTAGGATCTGAGCAACTCTTTCATCTTGAGCAATCTGTTGAGCGGTGGGATCGGAATTAACTCGAAGGAAATCTTCAGGTAACTCCCCAACCATTACCTGAAAAAAAAAAAAAATTAAAAAAAAAAAACAATTAAATACAATTTTGAATTAGAAAAGAAAAGAAAGTTGAACACTTTGCAGATGCATTTTTAACAAAATTCAAACCGTCACAAAACGACCAAAAAAGCTGCCATGAAACCTAGTCGAACTAAGAAAAGTAAAGATCATTTCACAGAAATGTTTAGTAGCAGAGGGTGATGGGTAAATGTTGTTTCAAGACTTCTTAATGATTTTTTTTTTGTAATTACATGATAGTAATTTTATAAAAGGAACAAAAAACAATGAAAATTACTAATGAAAACAAATGTTTGCCACTTACTAAAACAATTTTTTTTAATTTTTATTTATTTTAATTTCTTCATTTAAAAAAGAGTTTCACTTATTAATATTAATGCTATCTTTGGATGGCCTGTCACAACCTGGGTGATAGTAGTGTATGCGGCAACTCACAGGTAATATGTGACATTGGTGCATGCTCAAGTGGAAACAACATTAACCATAGTTTGATGGGAACAGTGAAGGTCTTGGACTGCCAAAAGTGTTCAAATTGGTGAAGGATAGGCATCTAGCCCTAAAACTGCCTTAAAAGCTATGTCTAGTCGAAATACAACTGGACAATAAGACCCCACCCTCAGAGGATTAATTGTGGCCTGAGTCAACAGATGATGCTGATGCTGATGATTCTTAAAAACTGAACCACCAATCTGATGGTTACATTCCAATTTTCAAACTGGATCCCAGGTTTGAGTGCAATACTCTATATAAGATCTTATGGCTTTAAAACAATGTTTGACCTCTTTTAAATAATTTCTAACCATCCATCGAATCACTCCATTTTCCCCTCGATACAATAAACAAAATATGATTAGCTTTAAATGTATTTACAAAACTAACTCCCAAATGACATTTTTTAAATATTTTTGGATCAAATATTTACATTTTTCTGTGTTAAATGTTAATTTGCAAGTATCTTCCTAAGATAACTTATTTAGATCCATTTTTTTCAATAATGATCTAATAAATAGTCCCAATACTGAACCCTGGGGAACACCTGGGGGGGTATATAGATATATATAGATATATATATATATAGATAGATATATATATATAGATATAGATATAGATATAGATATATATATATATATATATATAGATATATATATATAGATATAGATATAGATATAGATATATATATATATAGAGAGAGAGAGAGAGAGCACAATTCAGAATAATTGTTACTAAGTTTCACCTTCGTAGTTTTTTTTTATTAGTAAACCATTATGAAATGCTGTATCAAATACCTGACATCCAAATTTATAATATCTGCAACATTCCCCTTCATCAAAGTCATTTATAATATTTGCAATATCTCCATCTTCTTCTTGCATATGTCTTTTTAGACCTTCATGCAATTTCCATGTCTTGAAACTGGATCCCAGGTTTGAGTGCAATACTCTATGTATCAAAAAAAAAAAAGAAGAATAACGAACTAATCTTTAAATAGATGTCGCCAAGATCAAGTCCAAATGGCAGGAAAAAAAAACCGTCTCTCAATTGTATATAAAAAAAAAGTCCTTCAAATCAACATTAAAGAAAATCTAGCACTCTTTTCTTTTGCTCGCTTTCCAATACTCGTTCAGAACGATATCCACGAAAAAACTGACTGACTCTTAACTTTTCGCTCTTATTAAAAGAGGCAGCGTCTGATATGCTGTGTGTGTGGGGAGAACCCGAAAACCCTCGTTGCCGACATAAAAAGAAAGAGGAGTGGGAGGAGAGAGGCGTCAGAAAGTGAAATAAGATTTTAATTATTTTATTTGTTCATGCAAATTAAGTTGTTTGCATGCGTGGGATTTTCGTTTTAATGGTCGCTCTTCTGACATCTATAACATTGTATCTTTCCTCGTGATTTATATTTGTGGCCAGTATGCCCTTCACCAGACTGATATTGGCAGTTCCTTGCGAAGTGGTTTGGTCCAGAGCATTTATAGCACATAATGCTTCCACTAGCCGGCACAGTGCGTGATGTTTGATTAGCTTTAAACTGAACCGGTATATAGCTGCCGCAACTAGCTCCTTGTCGTCCGCCATGATGGCCCGTGCTCTCGTTACAATCTGCCCTAGACTCATGTCATCCATTCTCGACGACGCCCGAAGATGTTGCCTTACGTGGCTCGGCAATCCTGCTACAAAGGCGCATACCATCCATTTTTCTGGAAGTCTCTCCCCAACAAGGAGGGCAAGTCTTCGAAGCTCAGCCAAAAAGACATCTACAGTCTCTCCAGGTAGTAGCCGTCGCGTCGTGAAGTCGTCATACGCCACAAATGAATCGGTGGCAAATGCGGTTATCAGCGCCTTCTTGACTTGATTTACATCTGCCCACTGTTCCTTACCTAGCTGTCGATACACAGCTAGAGCGCCCCCTCTTAACCGCAAGGAAATAACTCGCGCTACTTCGTGAAACTCACATAATTCGCAAACAAGTTCCACCTGTTCGATCCATTCCACCATCGGTAGGTCAGTAGTAGTTCCACTAAATTCTGGAATCAGGCGAATGTCAAATTGCCTATTGGTCATGTTAAGGCCGGAATAGCTTGTATCAAAAAAAAAAAAAAAAAAAAAAAGAATAACGAACTAATCTTTAAATAGAGATGTCGCCAAGATCAAGTCCAAATGGCAGGAAAAAAAAAACCGTCTCTCTCAACTGTATATAAAAGAAAAAAACGTCTTTCAAATCAACACTCTATATGAGATCTTATGGCCTCCATCAAATATTCATTTATAATATCAACACTTTCCAAAGTATTCAATAATCTTGATTTACCATGGACGAAACCACGTTGATTACAATTAATATCATCACTTATAAAATGCTTTCTAATCATTTGTTTCAAAAACTTTACATAAGATACATTACATTAGAGAAACTGCTGTGAGAAGCGAGACAGGCGATACAAACGGGAAAAGTGACTAATTGTGATGAGCTACTTTTTTTTTCTTTCTCTGTTCATTGAGCTAACTCTTTCCTTTCTGTATAGAGTGGAAATGGGAGATAGTCAAATCAATAGCTTTGTGTTATGTTTGCCGTCCCCAAAATATTAAGAGAAATAAAACAAAATATTAAAATTATTATACTCTAAAAACATTATATTTAAACTCAAACTTTAAAAAGTATGGCATAAAATATGAAATAGGGGATTTAAAAAAAAAAAAAAAAAAAAAAAAAAAAATCGATCAAACTGACAAATATTTGTAATTTGTATTTTTTTTTCATCCGACACGAGTCGGCCATGTTTGTTTTCTCTGCAAATCGAGCGAACAATAAGATAATCAATGATAAAGATTTTATAAAGATAATCGTGAGTTGACATTGGGAAATGAAATGGAAACAAACTGAAGATTCCATTGGTGAAAGAAAAAGAATTCTTACGTGCAGTCGTAAGGATAAGGAAGACGCGCAGAGAATTAAAGTCTTGTAGTGATAAAGATGCATTTCTCATCCCCAGCCTCATCCATAAGAAAGGAAACAGAATGCTAATAATCGATCAACAACTGAATGCATTTACTCAATCAAATTACTGATGAAGGCCATATAAAAAACGGTAACTTTATTTTCTGTATTTCTTGAGTCGAAACACAGAACAGGAGACTTTGCTGGTTTGGCCACATTGAAAGAATGGATAAGAGTTCTTGGCTTAGTAGAACAGTTGAGGTAACAGGGTCAGTTCGTAGGGGAAGGCCAAGGAAAACATGGAAGTGATAAGGATGAAGTTGAGAGAAAAAGGGGTAAATAAAGACCCGGTCAGAGATAGGTTAGTTTGGAAGTCAATTTTTTTTAGCCATCCAACACATGTAAAATGGACGTTAAAATCGATGATGACGATGGACTTAAAAAGGACCATGTTGTAGTCAGCTGGGAAGCAGCACTGTGGAATTGCGTTCCACAGATGGGAAGCTCTTGGAAAGAAACTGTTCATGGAAGTTCCATTTGGTACACAGAAGAAGGAAGGAAGGTTCTTTGCAGCATTATGTGCACGATAATATATTCCCAACATGTGGTCAGCTAATCGGATCAAGTTGAAATATCTTCATATTCCTCTTTATAGCATAAATTAGCAACGTCTCTTTAGTGAAGGGGCGGGGAGAGAAGAGATCATACCCCATTAGCCTGCGATGTCGATTTTATACTCTGTCAAGGCAGAAAGGGTTCTCCGAGCGGCACATCCCCAGATATGATGGCAGTACGCTATCTTCGGACTATCCAACTCTTCTACAGGTAGAGGATTGTGTCAGGAGTGATATACTTTCCGATGGAGGGGGGGGGGGTACAATTATCCAACCATTTTTCCAGCGAGCTTAGCAACATATCTTATGTAAGTTTTTCATTTCAGATCTGTCTTAAAGACACACTTAGATCTGATGACCTCAGAGGAAGATTAAATCTGGACAGTATAGGGAGATGTGTGCAAAACAAGAAACTTCGATGGTATGGCCACATTGAAAGAATGGATGAGAGTTCTCGAGTTAGTAGAACAGTTGAGGTAGCATGTTTATTTCACAGGAGAAGGCCAAGTAAAATTTGGGAGGAAGTGATAAGGTTTGCCTTGAGAGAAAGAGGGATAAAGATCTGGCCAGAGGTAAGTTAGTTCGAAAGTCAATTTCTAAAGGCCGCCCAACACATGTAAAACCGAATATGATGATGCTCAGTAATGACAGTAAATTCTAATTCCATGTAAACTTGTTATTGTGTTGAAAAGTAATATTTGAAGTTTTACCGAAAACAAATTTCTCGCCTTTCAAGTTGAAGTAATCGATCGGACGGCCATTTTGAAGGCAAAAATCATGTCATCTGTTGTCATTTAATACTTTGCCTCATGTAATTTTTTTTTTTTTTTTTTTTTTTTTTTTTTTTTTAAATGGTAGCCACTTAAACTCTTTACCAAAAGATGACAAAATTTGAAAATCTTGAGTAAAGAAAATTTTTAAAAACCTAATCATTTTTACTTAAACTTGAAATACTACTGTCATAATAGAATATCCTACAACCCTTTCTTTCCTTACTAATACAGAGAACTATATATAGTGACCACCGCATTCACTGCTATCTTTTTTTGGAGATTAGTAATGCCTTAAAAATCTGTCTATTTATTGTATAATCTCTATTGCAATAAACCGTTTTTTTTCATTTTACTATTGTATAGTTTGTTCCTTCCATTCGAATGACAACCTTGTTTATTGTAACCCTTTTCAAGAATACAACAATTCATCCCCACACAATAAGTTTACATTACATCAAATTTGAATTGTATTTAATGTAGTTACTGAGGATTGCTTCTTGAAGCACCACAAATTCTACTCGTTTTTATCGAAATGCGATTTTACTTTTTATGAAGAGAAAAAAATCTGCTCTTAAAAATGTCTGATTTAATGGCATCTCTTGGAAAGTGCAGTTTTACCAAAGCCGAAACTGAAGAAAGCCCAAAAAATCAAAAACAATGAGAAAATGAGAACACCAGTTTGACTATAAATAGTGATAATAATAATAATGATAATAATAATAATGATGATAAGGATTCATTTATTACTAATGGAGATTTGGTGTGATACTATGGGTACGGGGAGTCCCCCACCCCCTCGCCCTGAACTGTGATTCGAAATGATTCGCAGAAGTGAGGAGCCGTCGGAGGGGGGGGGGGAGAGACAATGGGAGTAAATGATTCATCAACTCACACGGAAATAGGATGGGTGGGAGTGGCCGAAGACATAAAAAGGCCAGATAAAGGATTTCGGATATGAATAAAGATGTTTGGGGATGAAAGTTTTACAACATTTGATGAGTAGGTAAGTTTAACTACGTTGGGTTAGTTTAAGGTTGGTTAGTTGACGAGATGATGACTTGGAGAAAAGACTGGCAGTTTGAAATCAACTTCAAGCAAGAGCAGATCGGGCAGACCCAAAATGAGCTGATGACTCCGGGTACCGACAATGGGGGGCCTCGACAGTCTGCGATGGTGTCACACACACATATAGTTTCAACTGACTTATACACAATGTATATGAGTTTGTGTTCTTTCTTGTGAGTTGCATTGCTTTTATTTTTAACTTGTAAACTTGTAAACCAGTGCTGAGCCCTCGATGATTCATGAATAGAATAGACGACATGGCCAGAATCAGAACGAAAGATGAAGACGAGAAGAAAACCACGGCACACACAACGATGTCGATTGTCGTGAGGGACGGCATGGTTCGGCATTTGGTATTTGAATGTCTGAAGCTGAACTATACTATACTTCTATTAATTGTACTATCTCTTAATTCTCAATTCAGTTTATTATACTATTTCAGACTAATGTACTACCTTTCAATGTGCAATTCGGGGGGGGGGGGAGTATCTTTTTTGTCATGAGACCATCCTCTCAAGCATACCCCAACCAGAAATTGTCATAATCGGATATTCATTAGCAAACTCCACACTTACATTAATATATATATATATATATAATAACAAAAACATGCAATCGGGGGGGGGGGGGGCGGGGCATATTTTTGTTGGTGTAAATAAAAGTCCTCTGACAAGTTAGACAAATTTTGTCACAAGAAATAAATTTGAGAAGAGGACATAGGCGTATAATTATCTGATCTGAATGAAATGTGTGTCAAACGAATGAACATGTGATAAATTACACTTTTTTATGTATGGAAGGACAGAAGAAGAAAAACAACTAAAATGACTAGAAACCAACATTTAGAGACAACTTTTTATTGAAAGCAAAATATGCAGGAATTTACGGAGATAAATTCCTTGGAGGTTTTTATTTTTCAACTAAATTTTAATCATTTCAAAAGATTTTTTCAGAAATTTTCTTTTTTAGAGAGAAATAATGTGTCAAAGTTTAATTAAAAACAAAAAAATTGGATAATAATTCAAATTTCCTCGTTGTCGCAATCCATTTAAGAAAATGAGACTGATTGGTCTAATGGATACGATCGCTGACCATGAGGTTGGCGATGCTGATTTCAAATCCTGTTAATTATTATTATGTTGAATTGAGCACAAATACCTTTGGGAAAAGTATTATTGAGCCACGGTTGAAGATATATTTTCTCTACTAATATGAGAAGGTGCTTCGGGCACAATAAGTTGTAATCATGTTCTACGGTGGCAAATTCAGAATGAGACTCCCCCTTGTTCTAGCACAACTTTCATGTTTCTGTTTCTTAGTATACTTTTCTAACACTAACAGGCTTTGCATGTGAGGTTATTTTTCTGATGGAGTCATTTGACTCTCAGACTTTGGTCGAAACGAAACAACTGTCATACACATTTCTCCATGTCGTGTCGTCACCGGAGAGACTTCAATGTGCATTTACAATTTACATATTCCATGCTGTTGCACATCGGCTTTATTTTCTTAGCAACATCTGTTTTCTTATTACAATGAGAAAAATTGCATACTTGCCTTAAAAATTATTTCTTAGTCATTTCTTAGTCTACTGTTTATGTATTATGTTTCTTAACCTCCTTTCATGTTTGTCCATGACAAACGGAATAAATTAAATGTTATTGTATCCAACCGTTTCCCTTCTATTTTTTTCCGACACCCGTGTGTGTTATTATCAAAGATAACACCCATGAATAACGGCAACCAACACGTGGTCAGCTAAAACGATCAACTTGAAATATTTTTAGATTCCTCTGTATACTATAAACTCCCAATCCCTTCCTCCCAAGCGATGCGTAAAATACTAGACTGTATATGCTGAATCATTTACGTATCGTATTTTAACATTGAATAAGTTGAAAATGGCTGATTGATCTACTTTAAAAAAATTCAAAATGGGATAAAATCAGTCACATTTTTATGCTCATGACACAAACATTTATTTGCATTAGATTTACAGTAGGTGGACTGAACATAGTTCAAGTGAAGAGACATGAGATGTGAAAATCTGACAATATTATATATTGTATACTAGCTGACCCGACCAGGCGTTGCCCAGGAGTATTTATACTTTCATTTTACAGACCTCACAATATGACTTAAACCCTAATGGATAGATAAAAAAATAAACTAGATTGGAAAAAAATAAATAAACAAGAGCTGTAGAGGATAAAGAAAATTTTGTCGACAATATTTTATGAATATTATTAGTTATAATTGTTAGTGTAAACAGTATTTTATGAATATTATTAGTTATAATTGTTAGTGTAAACAGTATTTTATGAATATTATTAGTTATAATTGTTAGTGTAAACAGTATTTTATGAATATTATTAGTTATAATTGTTAGTGTAAACAGTATTTTATGAATATTATTAGTTATAATTGTTAGTGTAAACAGTATTTTATGAATATTATTAGTTATAATTGTTAGTGTAAACAGTATTTTATAAATATTATTAGTTATAATTGTTAGTGTAAACAGTATTTTATGAATATTATTAGTTATAATTGTTAGTGTAAACAGTATTTTATGAATATTATTATCTTTAAATTATACCCCTCCCCCTTCCCATTATAGACAGTACCACCCCTCCCCGTTGGGTAATTAATAAAAATAAAAAAAATAAAAAGTTTTTATATTCTGCTTAAAAAAAAAAAAAATTGTAGCTAAATATGAATTCTACTTTAAGCCCAACGCTTCGGGTGGTAAACGCCAAAAGTGAAGAAGTTGTATTTTATGAATATTATTAATTTCAAATAATCTCCTCCCCTCTAATTGTAGACACCATTTTCTGAATACTATTATTGGCATTCGCTCTTATTGGAAAAACAATAAAATAAAATGGTTGCTTAATGTGAATCTGTAAAATTAAGCTCCACACTAATGTCCCCTCTCCCCCTAAAAGATAGGGTAAGAAAGAAATAGTTTAAACATATGTAATTGGTTATCAGATAGGCAAAGTATGAAGAGAAATGGCAAACGTTAATGTTTATGAAGAGCTTAAGCTCACGCTTCTCTTTAGGAGTAATGAAATACGTCTCCACAACATTATTCCTACCCGGCCTAAGTATTATCAGCAAAAAAGAAAGAAAAAAAAAAACGAAGCGAAATATATATTTGTGCCAATAACAGGAAAAAAAAAAATAAGCGAGTACGAATAAAAAAAAAAAAAATAGGCGAGTACGAATAAAAAAAAAAAAATAAGCGAGTACGAATAAAAAAAAAAAAATAGGCGAGTACGAATTAAAAAAAAAAAATAGGCGAGTACGAATTAAAAAAAAAAAATAGGCGAGTACGAATAAAAAAAAAAATAGGCGAGTACGAATAAAAAAATATAGGCGATTACGAATAAAAAAATATAGGCGATTACGAATAAAAAAATATAGGCGATTACGAATAAAAAAATATAGGCGATTACGAATAAAAAAATATAGGCGATTACGAATAAAAAAATATAGGCGATTACGAATAAAAAAATATAGGCGATTACGAATAAAAAAATATAGGTGATTACGAATAAAAAAATATAGGTGATTACGAATAAAAAAATATAGGCGATTACGAATAAAAAATTAAAAAAATATAGGCGAGTACAAAAAAAAAAAATAGGCGAGTACGAATAAAAAAAAAAATAGGCGAGTACAGATAAAAAAAAAATAGGCGAGTACAGATAAAAAAAATTTTTTAAAAATAGGCGAGTACGAATCTAATCAATATGTCAGATGAATTGCTATTTGAGTCTAACTTTGAAAATCAGACACGATAACTTAATGTTACATAGGTTATCTAACCTTCCATCTAATATTGTCCATAGGAGAGTTATTTAGTTTTTAGATTTATCTTTGCATTTCTATATTGAGGCTTGTCCGTTTGCTATTCAAATAACATTTGCATCACTGAAATGTGCAGTTTTTGAATATCCAGTCTTGTTATTTCACTGACTTTACATCTTAGATTTTTCTCTATTAGGTTATTTTCACTCTGAACCATTCAATTATCTTTCATGTTCTATATTGTATATATAGGATCAGAATATCTTTAAATCCTATATTCCTAATGCTGTGAACGCACACAAGACACACGTCACAATTTTGTACAAACTGCAGAGTCAGACAAAACTAGAAAAGTAACATGTCATGTGGTACGCGTACAGTGACGTCCGCAGACTAAAAATGTTTTTCCCACTAAAAGTTGACACATTCTGTGATCCAGGTGTTTTCTATAAAAAGGGATAGTCATGACACTTCGACAGGTGCACTCCCCCTCCAGCTAGGAGGAGGAGGAGGAATTAACAAAACTACTAGCAACCAGAGTTGAAGAGTCGAAGACATAAGGGCTGGCTCAGACTCCTAGAATCCAAAATATCAGAGAGAGAGAGAGAAAAGATGAGAGAGAGAGAGAGAGAAAAGATGAGAGAGGGAGAGAGAGAGAAAAGATGAGAGAGGGAGAGAGAGAGAAAAGAGAGAGAGAGAGAGAAAAGAGAGAGAGAGAGAGAGAAAAGAGAGAGAGAGAGAGAGAGAAAGAGAGAGAGAGAGAGAAAAGAGAGAGAGAGAGAGAAAAGAGAGAGAGAGAGAGAGAGAGAGAGAAAAGATGAGAGAGAGAGAGAGAAAAGATGAGAGAGAGAGAGAGAGAAAAGATGAGAGAGAGAGAGAGAGAAAAGATGAGAGAGAGAGAGAGAGAAAAGATGAGAGAGAGAGAGAGAGAGAAAAGATGAGAGAGAGAGAGAGAGAGAAAAGATGAGAGAGAGAGAGAGAGAAAAGATGAGAGAGAGAGAGAGAGAGAGAAAAGATGAGAGAGAGAGAGAAAAGATGAGAGAGAGAGAGAAAAGATGAGAGAGAGAGAGAAAAGATGAGAGAGAGAGAGAAAAGATGAGAGAGAGAGAGAAAAGATGAGAGAGAGAGAGAAAAGATGAGAGAGAGAGAGAGAAAAGATGAGAGAGAGAGAGAGAAAAGATGAGAGAGAGAGAGAGAAAAGATGAGAGAGAGAGAGAGAAAAGATGAGAGAGAGAGAGAAAAGATGAGAGAGAGAGAGAAAAGGTGAGAGAGAGAGAGAAAAGGTGAGAGAGAGAGAGAAAAGGTGAGAGTGAGTGAGAAAAGATGAGAGAGAGAGAGAAAAGATGAGAGAGAGAGAGAGGAAAGATGAGAGAGAGAGAGAGGAAAGATGAGAGAGAGGAAAGATGAGAGAGAAACAAATACTTCCTAATAAATTATCCAATTTTTTTTATTCCATTCATCAGTTTCAATCCTCTCAAAATATTCTTCATCATTTCAAATGACAATCCAGCCATTGAATTAATCCTTCTCCTGCCAAAGAAAAACTACGCAACTTCCTAGACTCACACAAAATACATATGAACAATTAACGAACTCATACAAACAACTTTGTTGACGTACATAAATGAGAAATTAGCAAAGTTTCTTACTTTGTCATTTTCTAAATATATAAATATTTCGTTTCATTAACTCTTTATTTTTATTTTCTATTTTGCATATTAAGTTTTATTTCGTTTATCATTCACATAAAATTTATAGAAGCCCATCAATTGGTATTAACTCATCCATTTCAAACACAGGTGATGAGTTCCCCATATGTGTGCGTCAGTGGCAAGTAGGTGTGAAAAGCTTAATGGTAGTCGCTGTGAGAAGAATTTATCAAATAACTATTTTATAAATACACTGTATGGCACAAAAATCACCAATAGGGTTTACATGTCGTGTTGTAGAACATTAACCTTTTTTGGGTTATTTAATGGCGACATGCTTCTTTTTTTTTTTTTTTTTTTACAATTGCTTACGTACAGAAACGAGAAATCAGAAATGTTCATACTTTGCTAATTTGTAAATATACAAAATATGTTGTTTCACTTTTTTTCATTTCGTTTATCATTCACATAAAATAAATGGGAGCCCTCCACTAGTTTAATTTGATAAATCTAGAAATACGTCAAATACTCTTCACATACTTGGAAATAAATAAATTTAAAGAAAATAATAATTTTAAAAAATAAATAAATTTTAAAAAATTCAGCATCACAAAAAACAGTCATAGAAAGAAAGATTATATGAATACAATATAAAACGTATATCAGAAGGTATGTCAAAAAATAAAAAATAAAACAATAACATTTTCATAAAATTCTGATGTTTCAAATACTTCATATAATAAACCTTATGACATTTTCCATCTCATTGTAAAGTTATTATTTTCATTAAAATGCCTGGAATTTTTATATAGTTATTTTTTGTCACTTTCTAATTGTTTTTAATGTATAATTTATTATAATTTATTATAATTTATTTTTTAACGAGAAGAACGATTAAAAGTAATTCCCCAAACAGAACAGTTTTGCACCATTTTTATGTATTTGGATGAAAATTAAAATAAATACAAAACCTTATCTCTAGAATCCTTCTTCCAATTTTGATCAAAATCCATTAGATGATTTTGATACTAGAAAATGTCTTGAAATTCAAGGCATTTTGCTTAATTGGTGTCAAATAACTATGGATCAGATTTAATTAAAATCTGAAATACTTAAATAGGAGGTTGTGCCCATATTATCTCCCCTAAACCCCTTTAAAATACTCCAAAGAAACTGAAATTTGGGGAATATTTATTATTTAATGTCTAAAGACATTGCCAGGGCTGCTGCAAAGAAGGTGGGCTCCTTCTACCGTGCCAGTAAACTTCTCACACCTGACATTATCCTATATCTCTACAAAGCCACCATCTGCCCATGCATGGAATATTGTTGCCACATCTGGGCTGGTGCATCATCCGCTAGTCTCTTCCTCTTAGACAAGGTCCAAAAAAGAGTCGTCAACCTAATAGGTCCCTCACTGTCAACCAAGCTCCAGCCCCTGTCCCATCGCCGCAATATTGAATCCTTGTGCCTGTTTTACAAATACTTCAATGGATTGTGCTCTGATGAACTTGCTGCTCTACTGTCCCCCCCCCCCTCGACGTAAATACATTAGACCAACCCTACAACCAGTCAAATACCATCCATTCACTGTGGAGGTCCCCAGATGCCGAAGAGCTTCTTTCCTCATGCTGCTGGACTCTGAAACTCCCTCCCTGCTCCCTGTTTTCCTGACATGCAGAAATTTAGAACAATGTAAACAGACATCTCGCTGTACAGCTCCCAATTTAGGCCACATTACCCACCCTTACGCTTAGCAGGTGTAAATAAGAATTGGTTAATTAGTTTAGGAGTGAATCCTGTATCAACAAATATATATGCCTTGCTTTATATAGAGATAATCGAATGAGTGGACGAAACAGAATATGAAAAAGATCGGAAATAATTTGAAATCTTCATGATAGCAAAAATGGCATTTTTATACACAATATTAAAGATGACAAAACACAAAATGGAAATTCGTCGCTTAAAATGAGTTTTTGTTGTTTTTGTTTTTCGTTCTTTGTATCACCATTTACAACTGTTACAAATATGAAAAGAGAAAAATCAGAATTCCCGGTTGGTTGGATTTGAAAGCCAAACTAACTGAATTCACTTCTGATTTTCATTTATGAATTTCAAAACAATCTTTTAAAACAACTCTTTTTAAGCAGATATTTTCCATACAATAATAGAATCGCATTTTTTTTGGGGGGGGGGGGGGGGGTAAATGAGACAAAGAATAACATTCGTTTAGTATTGGTGAGAAATGATTTTAAATTAAATTTTTAAAATAAATGAATTAAAAATTGTTTCTATATTGTACTCGTACCTACCCCGTGTGGGTTAGAGTTTTAGGTTTAGATTAGGGGATTTAGGATTAGGGTTTTAGGGTTAGAGTACCGGTGGTGACTTGAATTTCGTAATCCAATTATTTTGTGAAATCGGAACTTTTAAAAAGTTTGTTTTAAAACCTAACGCTAATCAATTGATATAACAAACAAATAATCTGTTCCGATGAGTAAAGAAAAATGTCTCCACTAACAGTTTTCGGCATTTCTGCAGTTTAGGGGCGGGGCGAATTTATTTGTTTTCATTTCAGAAGAGCTACATTAGTGAAATGAAAACAAATAAATTTGCCCCTGTTCCTAAACTGCAGAAGAACCCAGTTTTCTTAGCCGGAATAAGTATTTTCAGAAAAAACTGAAATTAATGCTAATAACATAGTGGAAGGAAAAAAACAAAAAAATGGGTTAATCTGAATCAAGTATCGATATATCAGACAGATTGCTATTGTTAGATTTGAAATGATTTTAGGTTTTATTATTTGAATATATTTGCCCCATTTTAAAATCAGAACTTAAAAAGATTTGTACAATAATAAAGGGATAAAAGTATAGGACACGGATATAGATCAGCCTCCATAGCTGGCATTATGGGTACCTGTACCTGGTACGGCATTATCGGGACCTGTGTACCTGGTACGGCATTATCGGGACCTGTGTACCTGGTACGGCATTATCGGGACCCGTGTACCTGGTACGGCATTATCGGGACCCGTGTACCTGGTACGGCATTATCGGGACCCGTGTACCTGGTACGGCATTATCGGGACCTGTGTACCTGGTACGGCATTATCGGGACCTGTGTACCTGGTACGGCATTATCGGGACCTGTGTACCTGGTACGGCATTCACTCTCGGCCGGTTGAACCAGCTTCCTCCAAAGTAGGAAGTTTCATGCAAATATTAAATTCACAAGCGGATCCCAGTCGCATGTATATCCCGGTTAGGGGAGATGACGACGTCCTCCTACATACAGCATCGCCTGGTATTCCCAAATGATCACCCATCTGGTACTGACCAGGATCAACGTTGCTTTGTTACTTCGGTGATCTAACGAGAAGCGACGTGTCAAAGTGATTATTGGCTCTGTAAATTTCAGTAACAATTAAAACAATAGTCAAAGGGAGGGTGAGCACACAAAATGAAACCCGGGTTCCTGAAACGGAAACTGAAAAACAAAACAAAAAACAAACATTTTTTTACTGAGTGAAAGATTTTACATTGTTACATTGTTGCCTTTTTGTTGCTTTGTAATTATTGTTTTCTAGTGTTAGGGTTAGGGTTAGGGTTAGGGTTATTTTTTTTTAAATTCCAGTCATGCAGACAGTTTGTTTTTGTAAATTGTTGCATTACAAAGAATAACACTAGAAAAAAAAACCAGCAAATAAAAAAAATACAAAGTAAACAAATCAGTTTTGTTTTTCATTTTCTATTCCAGGAATCAGAGTTTAATTTTGTGTGATTGCCTTTTAGCTGTTGTCATGACTCATTGCCAGTTTTTACCGAACCAATTTTGACAGCCATGGGGGTTTATCTATATAAGCACTAAAACATTAAATGTAAATAAGAAATACCTATTTACAAAGAACTTTTGTTTGGCTAAGATCAAAGTAAGCCCCTACTTTTGATGGCCTTGTGTCTAATTTGTAAATTAATTACATTATTTCATTTGCAAATAAATCACTGAAAGTGTAGTATCCATTTTGTTCTCGGCCAGAAACAATTTTTATTTTTGGCTTATCCGCAGATCGCCGTTTTTTTGGGTGAGCTGGATTTTCATCACATTAAAAAATGACCTGGCGTCTCCTTGTTGGAAGGCAAGTAGGGACTTATTTAAATACTGAAGGTAAAAACTACACCCTGAAAATTAATTTGATCAAAAGATTAAAATAGTTTTAACTATTTAAGACACCCAGTAAAACTTGTGGCGTTGCCGTTAGGGCTGGTTTAGAGTTTTTGATTTACAAAGACATCATTATCTTTATTTGTTTAATTAGTGGAAATTTTCTAAGGGATTACATCAAGGCCTCGGATTACATAGAATTGTAGAATAGAAACTTAATATATATTGATGCATATGTGCGTTGATGTGTGTGTGTCTGTATATATCTTTTTTGTTTTATTTTACTTCAGTCGAAGTTCTCAGAAATCAAGGGGCCCCTTCCTGAGGCTCACACTTGATCTCTATATCATATACATAGATATTCCATTAAAGTTCTCCTTATTTCTCAAACGCTGAGTTAGTAAAGAAGTGAAGAACATGAATTTTCCTCTCCCCAATTGACCAGTTAACTATGTTGTAGTATATCTTTCTTGTGGTCTCTTGGTCTTACCGGATTCCAGGACAATAATTCATCTAGTCTGGTGGAGTATCCAGCTAAGTGCTGTTACTTAGGGTAACATTACTTGGAGAAGGTGCACCATTCCTCATATGAGCTAGTGTATAGCTGTGTCGAGGGGATCATATTTGGGTTTTGAATACTATGTTATTTTGAATATCTGGTCAGGGTTTACTTGTACGGTGAAGTATCCTCATGTCAGATTCGTGACAAACCCTTATACAGAGAGACCGAAAACACTCGAGGATGGTGTCGAGTAGGTAATTCAAACTCTCCTGTATGTAAAATTCAAACTCTCACATGTGCGTGTAAGCTGTCGTTTATTACTAGAAAGAAAGTAGCAGCTATACATTGAAGTTTTTTTTGTTGTTTCTGTATTCATGCGGGCATATGTTTTCCATTAGTTCAAAAAATAAATCTAAAAGCTTCACACTTGTTTTATATTTTTCTTCACTTGATTTAAGGTTCATATTTCCTTTCCCCTCGACAAAACCTGGGCACGACAAGGCCAAACCTCCAACGTCTGCAGCGCAATGACAGGGCAATAATTAAACAAATTTGTAACACCAAGCCAAAAGATACTTCTACAGTGTGGACAAGTGAGTTGATGGGGAAACTTAGTCTTGCAGACCTCGATCCTATCTTGAGGGAGAGAAGACTTCGTTGGTATAGCCACATGGACAGATCTAACAGTGCACGAAACCTACAAGTCTCTGGTAGGCACGTAGTTGGCCGGCCAAAGCTGTCTTTGAAAGAGCTGACAGAGAGAGACCGCAGAGACTGGAGGCTCTTAAATGCCGACCCTCAAGATCGACAAAAGTGGAGATCTGTGGTGAGGACTGCCATGCGTGCAGCTAGCCAACTGTCTGGAGGGGAATCCACTGGTGTGGACGTTGCCCCCAATCCTGCACGATAATCAAAAGACCGATGATGATCATCATCATTCTACAATGAATGGATCAGAGGACGATTCATACAACGTCACTTAACAATTATGGCCCCAGTGGAAATCAGCTTTATTTCAGCAGAGATGAAACTGATATAAAATTGTGAGAAATGAAACCGATATCATATCTTCGCCTATAAAAATTGTCTCATAAACAAATATGAACGTGGATGACGAAGATGCCTCATGCCAAGAAAAGAACACAAAAGTATTTGAATTAATGGTGGAATTCTTGGATGACAAAAGCATCTTATTAATAAGAGATGCGAAAAATGATGAAGATTAGTGATAGAAATATTAAGAAAGCATTACATATTCAGACATTAGAGTCACCTCCCTTTGAAAAGACTCATTTGTAACGATGTCTGTGCGGCGTCGGAAAGTAACTTAGTTATCTCCCTTACATCGGCTGCCATGATTTCATTTGGCGATCAGAGTGATCTCCCTTGTATGGTTTTTGTGATAAATAAAACGTGCGAACACCGACGTGTTCTTAGCAGTCCGGCGACCAGAATGGTAACGTGTTCCGTCTCTCGTGTTTTACTTCGATTTTACTTTGCCTTTCGTTTCAGCTCGCAAGCCGAGAAATTAATACGATCTTAAAACTTACAAAATAGGATTTACATGACGTGCTCACAATTAAAAAAAAAAAAGAAAAAAAAAAAAAAACTAAGAGAAAATATTCGCAAGAACAGAGAGAATGACTTCTACTGGACCACCCAACTTTCCAAGTTTGAACGTCCATGCTGATCAAAATACCATGGGATCCGCTGCAAAAAATGGTAGGACAAGCTTGCGAATCTATTGATTGCTTTAGACACAGACAAAAAAGGAAAGGTCAACCTGCTTCACTACGCCAGAGACAAAGTTTTTGATATTTTCCACAACTTCACGGACATACAGAAAGGCGTCGGTGCGACTGTCGAATCAGAAAATGGATCAAAGATACCGAACACATGAAACAGCAAAGAAATCACTGACCGACTATTTCACACCTCAAAAGAACGTACGTGATCTTCAAATTTCAACGTGCATCGCAGAATGCAGACGAAACCTTGGACTCTTTCCACTGAGGACTTTAGCATCCACGTGCGACTTCCCGGACACAAATGCAGAAATACTTGCACAGATAGTACAGGGCTGTTCGTCCTCTAAGGTCAGAAGAAGGGCGTTAAGAGACCACTCTACACTCAAACAAGTACTGGATGAAGCTAGGGCGATTGAACTCGCACACACACGAGGAGGTGCATGCCCTGTTGTCACACTAAAATAATGAACGCCACAAGCGATACATACGCAGAAAAGAACTCAGAAAAAATACCAACAGCTCCGACAGCGAACGCTACCACGGACACACACACGAGACAGTAGTCGCCACTTTGCTCCGAGGTTCCGACCACGTGGCAAAGACATGTTTGCCACTACTGTGGATACTCGGCAACACATGTGACGTGTCCCGCTAAAGAACAGGAATGTAGGAACTGCCGAAAAAGGAATCATTTCGCCAAAGTCTGCAACTCAAAGCCGGTAAAACAAGTTTGTACTCGTATCAAAATGAAATTAAATCCCCTTCTACGTCGAGTGATGAATCTGTTCACAGTAAAAATTCCCACATTGACAAAAACGCCCACAGCCACCATTTTCGTCAATAACATAATTTCTGGACGCACAGACTGACAATACATAGCACAGTCACGCAGATATTTGCGTATCGGTCTAAACGTGAATTCATTACCGCCCCGATAAAATTCAAAGGAAAATGCTGCAGGGCGAAAATGTTTGCTGTCGATCATGAAGACCCTTTGTTCGGGTACGATCTACAAAATCTATTCAGTGCCCACTCTGCCGCGGTACTGGGTATGATAACTTTCAATTTCACATTTCGCGTGACAGCATCTATCCCAGATCTCATTCGACAGAAAGATGGAAAAGATTTCCAGACCCCCTATTAAGTTACACATCGACACTCACTTTGGTCCCGCAGTGATATCATAGGATACCTTTCCATGTGAGAAAGGACGTCGAGTCAGAAGTAAAACGCCTTAAGGAAATGGATGTTACTAGGCCTACTCCTTGGGTAAGTCCTGTGGTGATAGTCCTCCCCAAAAAAACGAGTTGCTTTAGAATTTGCATAGACATGCAAAAAGCAAACAAAGCCATCCAAAGGGTCAAATATCCCATGCCAACCATGGATGACTTGTTTGCGGATTTAAACCACTCAAGCGTGTTTAGCAAAATTATTAAATAATAAAATCTGTTTTTATAAAGTTTGTTTTTTCAGGCGAAAAAAATTACAATTTAACAAATTTTTTTTTAAAGTTTTTTCTTTTTTCATAACAAAATTTTTTTGCCACTTGTGCACTTGACGAAACAACTGAATTTATTTGTTTTCAATTTTGAAGAGTTACATTCAAAACCGCGGCGATAATCCACATTCAAGACAGCGGAAGTAACGAAACGACCAATAAATATAAACATTTTAATCAATTTATTTATTTAATAAAATAGTTTCTGAAAGAAAAACAGTAATAGTGTGGGTGGGTGGGGGGATTAAATTTAAAATGTGATTTTTTTTTATTTAAAAATGTTCAATGGCTTTTTTTTTTTAACAGCTTCTGAAATTTTTTAGAATTTAAAACCATTTTTTTTTAAATAATTGAAAACGAACAGTTTTCATTTAAAAATAATTTGGTATTCTTTCCAATAAAGTCACTTTTAAAGGGGATTTTTTCCTTTTTTTTTATTGAAGAAGATACAGTTCGGAAATTTGTTTGAAAATAGCTTCCGGGGGAGGGGGTTGCAGAAATTATATTTGTTGATTACCGCCGCTGTTTTGAATGTAGCTCTTCAAAATTAAAAATAAATTCAGCTGTTTCGTCAAGTGCAAAAAAAATGCTTTCTTTTAATAGTAAAATTTGGAACGTTTATCTGAAGCTCTTCCAAAGACTAAATATTATTTCGATAAGCTTTTCTAATTTTACGTGGAAACGTTTAAAAAACGACCCTTTTTAGTTGACATCTTCTACCCGTCTGACAATTGCTGTTTCTAAAAACAGATTTTATTATAGACATTTATTGGGTATCTTTTACAATAATCCGCAGAGTGAAAACGCTATAAAAACAAATATACAACAAATAAAAGTAACTGTAGCCGATAAAAGTTAATTTCCAACTTATCTGTGACATTTGTTTGTATTTTTAAGCCGTTTCAACTGCTATTTATTAGAAATCAATATTTTTGTCACACGAACATGGGACAAGCGATGGGGGCGGGGGTATCGTAACGAGGTACGGCTGGGTCGCCATTTTTTTAGTAAAAATCCGTGCCAAAAAAAATAAATTTTTTTTACATCTAATAAAAACCCATTCATAGTACGTAAAAATACAAACAAATTTCATAGGTAAGTAGGAAAATATCTATTCTCGACGTAGGTCACCGTCACTTGTTGCAATTTTTTTTTTTTTACCCCGTTCTCGTTCGTTTTTTGGACTCCGTTGGCGACTCTGCGGATTATTGTAAAAGATCCGCAATTTATTTTATTGCTTTTCAAATTTAAAAACAAACAAACGAAAAAAAACACTGTCACTTGTAATTCGACAAAAGAAAAAAAAAAAAATTGTAAACCGAAAGAGAAAGCTTGTCATTTTTTCAGAGGGGATAAACTTTTCGGTGCACCGGCTGTAAATAGCAGACAACCCATTGACGTCACAGTCGGCAGCCATTTTGAGTGAGAAAAAAAAAATCAAATTTACCACTTTACTACTTTTCGCTTCGTCTTAATTAGTCTCCGTTCGTAGTTCAACTGGCTTAGAGAACATCCATTGTCAGAAAGAACTGTGGATGCTTATCCAGAAGTACGGAGACATTCAAAATAAAAAAAAAATTTTTTAAATAAAAAATGAGGAATATCTGTTTGATATACGTATCTTGTCACGGAATAGAAAATATCCTATACCAAAAATCACGTAATTTAATAAAGTAATTTTTATTTCATAAAAGAAAAATCAAATGTTATCGATAAACGAATAAGGGGGAAATATCGGTGCCATGTTTTTCATATTCAAGGGAGATAATACGAACTTTTGTGACAGATAAATAAAGTCTTGAATTTTGGGTGTTATCTCCCTTGAATATAACCAAAAATGCCGCTGATATATCAACATCACCCGTTTATCGGTAAAATTATTTTACCGATAAACGGGTAATGTTGATATATCAGCGACATTTTTGGTGATATTCAAGGTAGCTAAGGGAGATGACACCCAAAATTCAAGACTTGATTTCACAATTTAGCAAAAGTTAAAATTTGTTTTTCTTTTATAAAATAAAAACTACTTGATTAATTAACGTCATTTTTGGTCTACGATATAATCATTCCATGACAGATACGTACATCAGACAGATATTCCTCAGTTTGTTTTATTTTTTATTTATTTTACTAATGTCTCCGTACTTCTGGATAAGCACTGAACTGTGTGTTGGGGAATTTAAAATGTTTTTTTTTTGTTTGTTTTTTTTTCATACATAATTGATTGTAATGCCAATACGTCGTTCAGCATGTCATAATCTTTAAAAAAATAAATACAATTTTGGGGCTACTGCATTAGAAAACTACATGATTTTCTAGTCTAATCAAAAACAAAACCGGATTTGTTTACAAATCAACAATAGTCATCATTTTTAAGTATGGATCACAAACAACGCAACAATCCTAACAATTGAAACGTCATTAATCGACCCGTAAGAACAAAATTAGCCGCTTTTTCGTAATACTCAACCATCCGTTTTTCGAAACTTTTTTTAACTGACCAATTTTTTTGATTTTTTCGGTGTACAATTATCTATTATCTTGTAAAAGAATTTCGTGCTTTTTAACGTAAACTGATGACCCATTTTTTTTCTGTGTTCAATTAATTACCTATCACGTCGCTAGAGAATTCCGGGTTTGGACATTTTGGGAAAAAATGTGATGGTTAACCCAAATAAATTGTTCTTGGACTAATTTCACTTACTGTCTTTTAAAGGAAGTACAAACCAATTTATTGGCGTTTACTTATTTGTGAGGTCGGAAAATAGCAGACGATTCATTGACGTCAGAGTTGTCCGCCATCTTAGGTGGGAAACGACGAATTTACCCTTTATTTTGATCATCCATAACTCAGTACAATCTGGTAACGAGTTACGACAACAACCGAAAGGTGGCCACACAAAATTAAACTCGGGTTCCTTCAACGGAAAACGAAACACTGATTTATTTACATTTCATTAGATATTTTGGTACTCTCATAGTTGACGCACCATGTTTCCGTGACTTCGTGTCGTCAACGTTCGGGCAGGTTACGGAAGCGCCCGAGAGTTGACGAGACGAAAACTGCCAAACGCTAAATTGAAGACAGACAGCCGATAAATTACGACTAAAAAAAAAAATCAAACTAAAATACATATATACAAATAACGAACAAACAAACAACAATTATTAATTAGATGTTTTTTTTTTGTCAAAGGAACCATTAAAATGTTATTTCGTTTGTGCACCGGAAAGTTTTAAATGATGATTTTGTTTGATTTGTTAAGCAAATGTTATTGGGTTTTTGTTTGTTTTTTTAATTTTTTTTTTTTTACATTTTTTGTCAATTTTTTTTCTTGTTAACAAACACTGCAACAACCGTTTTGGGAATCTTTTACGAGATTCAGCAGAGTAAAAACGCAAAAAAAACCAAATTACAACAAATAAAAGTAACTGTAAGCTGTAAAAGTTAGTTTCAAACTTGCATGTGCTATTTGTTTGTATTTTAAACCCGTTTGAAGTGCTATTTATTAGAAATCAATAGTTTTGACACAGTAATTTCCAAAAAAAACATGGCTGATTTGGGGGGGATTACTAACGAAATCACTAGGAGCGACCATATTGTTTTTGTGAAAACGTTGGGAAAAAAAAAACAAGACATTTTTTTTTTTTACATCTAATGAAAACCCATTTATAATACGTAAAAATAAAAACAAATTACATAGGTAAGTAGAAAAATATCTATTCTCGTCGTAGGTCAACTTCACTTGTTGCAAATTTATGTTTTTAAACCCTTTCTCGTTCTTTTTTTGGACCCCGTTCGCGCCTCTGCTGAGTCTCGTAACATATACCCACTGTTTTTAAGCAAATCTTTTTTGTTTTGTTTTATTTTAACGAAAACAAACTGTTTATAAGCAAATGTCCGTTGGTTAATAGTTTCGTCAACTCTCGGGCGCTTCCGTAACCTGCCCGAACGTTGACGACGCCAAGTCACGGAAACATGGTGCGTCAGCTATAAGAGTACCTATATATTAGGTACGTGCAAATCAATGGCTGATTCCCAAAAATGAAAAAACATTTTGACCCCCCCTTCACTTAAAAATACACCAAAATTCAGGAAATCAAGCAATTTTACTGAAATTTTCAATATTTATTAATCAACAATCACGGAATATAATGAAACCATTATTTTTTTTAAAATCTTAGTGAAAAAGTATTATTTTTTTAAAAGAAAATACACCTTTACTAAAGTTATATTTTTATATATTAATAAAAAAAAATGCATGATTTTTTAAATTTTACTTATGTAAATAAAGGATCGTAGATGTTAACAAATAAATTTTTTTTCCAAAATTTTTCATATATATTACGAAAAAGGCCAGTAAATACCGTGTTAATAAAATCACTATAACTCGAAGAAAAATTAATTCTTTGAATTAGCGATATTATTATTGAATAAAGCATTGTTTAATCAATATTTTCACCAAAAAAATAATATAATTGCAAAAAATATTTCATGCGATTTTAATGATTAAAGTTTTTGGAAAAATAAAAAATGCGACGTAATTATATTTCCCTTTCATAGAGAAACGAGTCATCATCATCGCAAGAATTTATTGTTTATAATCTTGAAAATAAACCAAATATTTACACATTTGTAACTCAGTAAGTTAACGAAAAAAAGAATTTAAAAAATTGAATAATTTCTACTAACGATCGATCCGCAAGGCTATGGAAGGCACGCTATGTAATAATCAAGCGCAATTAGACCTCCCACCATTCACTCCCACCACTCCTACTTAATTTTCATCAATTCTGTTAATTTCACAATTCATTGGAAAGATAAAACGTAAGTTGTTCTTTGTTTTTTTTCATTAATAAATATTCTTTAAAAAGTTTAAAATTTATTAATAAATAAATAGTTCAAATATGACATTTTCTTTAAAATTGAATTTTATTTATTTAATTATAAATAATTGTTATTAACAAAAAATTAAAACGTTAACAATAATTTGTTAATGTTTTAATTTTTTTCAATGAATATTTATTTACTTTTTCACACTGAAAATTAAATACTATTTTAGCTTAAAATAAAAAAATACCCATTAAGTTTTATTTTTAAAGAATTAATGTATTTTAAAATTAAATTAATTCTATAAAAATAAATCGAGTAATGTAATTGTTCAAGTTTTTAATCAATCATCATGTAAAAATAATTGATCCAATTGAAGGATTTCGTAACGTTAACGTAAAAATAATTTTAACATTTGAAAGAAAGTTATTTCAAATTCTAAGGAAATCATTGGTAAACAATTTCTTTAGCTTTTTTTTACAGATATGCTTAAAGAAGCACCATTATTATTTTTTAAACATTTCCATAAATTATTTTGCAAAACATTTGTAATGGGGGGAGGGAATCCCCAAACTGTTAAAATCATTTTGACACCACTCTTCAGTTTTAAAAAAAAAGTTAATTTTTTAAAAGTTATAACATTAAATATAAATCTTTGTAGATAACATAATTAAAATCTTAATTCTGTACATTCGAAAATATTATAATTAAATAAGATTTTCTTTTTTTTTTCATTACAGAAAAATTTAATTAACTTTCTTATTACATTTTCTTTTAATTTTTAGATGTCTATGCTATCATATATCCAGGAGCAGTATCCTATAGTTCAGAATTCTCAGCCAGTTTTAGTTGGGCACATATTAAAGAAATTTATCGATAAGGATTTTTCACAGAATAGAATACAAGAATGGGCTACTGTGGAAAACAGACGAAATGGTTACCCACCAATAACCAGTTCTATGATTTGTAAATTGAAAGTATTTTTCAAGAAAAGGCATAATTTACATTTAACCGCCTTCAAAAACGTGTGCAAAACTGAAGCCCATGCATGTATTCTCTCGACTACAACTAACACCTCTCGGATTTATACTAAATCAACAACTGCATCCATTGCTTCTGCCTCTACTTCTCCAACTAATAAACTTTTGTTAACAAAACTAGCAAAAGTAAAAAAAGAACTTTCCTTCCTAAAAAGAAAATTCAACAGTACAAAACAAAAGTGGCATGCTAGAATATCTAACATGAAAAAAAAATTGGCAAATGCTGAAACCAAACTCCAGACATGTAACAAAAAACTGCATACATTACAAGAACAACTAAGAGAAGCTAAAAATAACAAAATGGATAGAGTTGTCTTAACAAGAAAACTGTATTATAGCTGCATCCTTAGTGGTGTAACACTGTCCAAAATACCACAGACAGTTAGTTTTCTCATGCAGTGTCTGAAGTTTGGAAAACCTGTTGAAACAGTAAGTCAGAGAACTATATACCGTATGGTAGGGGAGCTTGGTTTTTTTGCAGATTACCTGACAGTCGACGCAGTGCTAAAGGCAGAAAATGCAACTATAGTATTTGATGCCACGACGCAAGATGGGATGCATATTAATTGCATTTTACTTACAACACCTGACTCTGCCCATCTTGTGTCCCTGGAACATTTGCCAGGCGGCACTGCAGTCGACTACAAGCAACATATTTGTTGTAGCATCAGACAGTTGGCCAAAGTTTATTCAATAATAACTGGCCACTGTTTTGATGACTTGCTACAAAAAATAATAAGCAAAATAAACAGCTCGTTAACTGATCGAGCTCCCGTTAACCATGCCACATGTTATTTGTTGGAGAAGGCATGGGATAAGAGTCTAGTTGAGCTCAACTGCAATATCCACCCACTAGAGGCAGTTTCCCGTGCAACCAGAAAGGCTCTTGCGAATTGTGAAAGCCCTCACATAAAAGAAATTCTTCATGGTGGTGAGTGCCTAGCCTGGAAAATTATGTTGGGTTTGAATTCCCTTCGATATAGTGACAGGAAAGGTAATATTAGGGCATTTAAGGTCTTCCTGCATGATTTAGGCCTTAAATTGTCCTTAATTCCTAGATTTCGAGGGAATCGAATTCACATTATTTTTCAACTAGGCGCTACTTATTTTCTTTACTATGAAAATTTAAAATCTTTTTTGCAAGGGCTGACCAACAAGAACCAAGACAAAAAGAATCTTGAAAAAGCCTTTCAGGAGGAGACGGCTGCTGTAGAATTTCAAGTGCTGGGAGTCATCGGTAAACTTTTAACTGGGCCTTGGATGCGTACCTTTTATACTTCAAATAAAAATAAACATCCAATGTCGCTTAATATGACTCTAATTAAAGAGGTTATATATAAATTAGAGGTACAAGTCCAAGACCCTTATAACATATTATTTCGGACGTATGATTTTTTTGGCCATCCCCTGCTGGAAAGGGAGAACATTAATAAAATCATGATGACTCCTACTAATATAACCCTCTTTAGCCAAATGATGAAGACCAGTTTAATTGAGATAGTCTGTGTGCTAAAGAGGCAATATAAAAATTCATTTACTACAGTAGCCGGATCCTTGGATGCAGTTATGTCATCAGCCAGGGACCACACGATGCTGGTAGAAAGCTACATTGGCGAATTCTGTGAAAGAAAACGTCTTGCACGCAATTCTTATGTTAGCAGCATAAGCAATTCGATGAAAGCCAAACATAATGCGGTGAGAGAATTCGTCAATAACAGTGATTCCAGCATTCTGCAATTGGCAATTCCTTATAGCAGGCAGCTTCTGGATGTTTACCATCTACAACGTGAAAAAACCGATTCAGAAATTGCCAGTAGAATTTCTGAGAAGAGGTCTAAGGAAGAAGCAGCAACACGAAAGAAAATGCAGACAAAGCTGCAAGGCCTAAAGGTACATATTTGTTTCAAATTTGGAAATTATTTTCGATTTAATTGAAATATGAAATCCTAAAAGTATAATTATAATTGTTCACACCCAGTAAATTAGGTTTCTAATTATTATATATTTATTTTTAAAGGAATTTTCCTTTCCAAACCTCAAAGAGAATTTTCCTGATATGTCAGATGAAATACTGATGGATCTACAGGGAATTTTGCAAGGGAGCCCTATAAGCAAAAGCATAACTCATTTATGGGAAATTGATGGTCGAATTCAGAGATTCACAGGGGAAATAACAAGTTTTGAAAACAACATTTATGAAATTTGTTATTTTCCTATTCCTGAAGATGAACTTCAATTATCCATATATGAATTTGGTGCCGATTTGCTTCTCAAAGACCTCTGGTTTCTGGATCGGTGATTTGTACGTTGACTGCTATAAGGAAGATGAGCTAAGAAGATGAGGAAATAACCCCAAAACGGCCCTTTTCAGGGCCACCAAATTTTAATGAAATTTTTTCAACTACATATGCAAAATAAAAGCGATCTTTTATGATTATAATATATAATGGATACATAAATTGGTTGGTATAGACATGGTTAGAATAGGTTTGGCGTAAGGTTTACGGTCAGTTAGCTTGGGTCCTAATCTGCACCAGTACATAAAAATAAAAATAAGGGAAAATTATTAAAAAACCTTCTGTTCAAAAAAAATAATAAATTCGTGTCTTCCATACTTGTCAATTTAATGTAGACATAATTTTCGTAACCTTAAAAAATAAAGAAATTAAGTTATAATCATTTTTCAATTTCTATAAAGCATAACTTCCATATAAATTTTTTTAAATAAAAATAAATATTACTGCAGTTCAGGGCTTCCATACTTTCAGATTTGGTCGCCAACTTTTGTTTACACTTACATAAAACAGCAAAATGCGCTCGTGATGTATCTTTTATTTTTTATTTTGGATAATTCGGCAAGTTTTAGTAGAAAAATGAAGGTCATTTTTTTTTTAATTCACTCTCTTAAGACTAAATTTAATAATTTTCTTTGAAATAGTTCCAAAAAATTGATATTTATCTTTCCAACGAATTTAAAACGTATTTTTATCGAATTGCAGTTTTGATCAATTTTTGACGTTTATAGCGGTTTTTGACAACATTTTTAATTCTAATTTTTTTTTCAAACGTAAATATACATTTGTTTCCTTTTATATAATAACATTAGGCTTTTATCTTTCAAACACAATCAAAAGTTAAACGAAAACTGCTTCAAAAAATTAAGAAAAGACACTTTTAAGAACGAGGGTCAGTGCAAGCGGCCATTTTTTTTTGCACATATCAATAAAAAATATATATATATATAGTATATATATATATATTTTTTATTGATATTTCATAAATTTGCACGAATATATTTTTTGTAAATTATTGCTTTTTACTTCGTTTTGTTTGTTGTAATTATTGTAGTAGTGTTATTTTTTTAGTCACTCGAATATTTTATTTTTTATTTTTTTGCAAATTGTGCAATTCACGCAAAGTTTATTCCTTAAATTTCCTAACCCTAACCACGTTGCAACCTAAAAATAAAATTTTAAAATGAATTAAATGCTGTCCGCGTGAAATGCAACAATTTACAAAATTAATAACAATGTCGGTAAATTTGTAGATTAACACACTCACCCCCCTCCGAAATTCTACTTTTTTTTAGGCGATTACGTATGAACACTCTGAAAAACTTGTCCAAAATAAACAAAATAAATAAAAATTAGCTGCTTATATAGATGAACTTAATGTAAAATGACCCCCCCCCACCTACTTCCTGGCCATTCCAAGTTTTTAGGGCAGTAAGTAACCCTAGGACCGAGTGGCAAGGTCGTAAAATCAAACGTAATCGCCTAAAAAAATACACACACTCCTAGAAAAAAAAGGCACAGAATTTATCTCTCAACGCAAGAAAAATGAAAATTAAATTGGTTAACTGACCTAAAAACGCTAGAATGTCCCGGAAAGAACGTTAAATTTATATGCGAAACTGATCTCCTTACTCTATTTTCTAAAATAATTTTGTTTTTTTCTTTCCAAGTGTTTTGAGGATGTTCACACGTAATCGCCTAAGAAAAAAAAGTAGATTGTTTGTTTGTTTTTTTAGGGGGGGGGGGGGTCATCAATAATGTCTTTCTGACTAAAAAAAAAATAGATTTTTAATAAATTATTAAACGCAAAAATTTACAGCAACAAAAATGCAATGCAACAATGTAGATATGTCAGTAAAAATATAAATAAATTCGTGTTTGTTTTTTCGTTTTCCGCTTCACGAATCAGGGTTTCATTTTATATGGTCGCCTTTCAGCTATTGTCGTAACTCGTTACTTTATATCGGCTGCCATGGGGGCTGATCTATATAAGCACACTACATTCTTTATAAAATAACACTAGAATAGGATTATTAAAAGCAACAATTTACAAAAATGCAAATATGTTAGTAAAAATATATAAATTCGTGTTTTTTCCGTTTTAGGTACCCGGGTTTCATTTTGTATGGTCGCCTTTCAGCTGTTGGCGTAACTCGTTACTTTATTTTACCAAGCCAATATCGGCTGCCATGGGGGTTGATCTATGTAAGCACACTACATATTAGATATTCTTTACTACAAAGTCTAATAACAATGCGACAAAAATCCCGTCGGCGATGCATCAATCTACGAAGGTGGCGGCCAGTTCTCTTTACTCGAGTTGTAGTTTTAAAATTAAATTCCAATCATTTAAGACGTCGTAACAGACTAAAATATATTGGTGCTTATCCAGATTAAGGGAGACATTCGAAATAAATAAATAAATAAATAAATAAACTGAAAAATATGTTTGATGTACGTACCTGTTATGGGACGAATATATCATATCAAAAAAAAAAAAATCACGTAAATTAATCAAATAGTTTTTATTTTATAAAAGAAAATTCAATTTTACCGATTAACGAGGAAATACGGCCTCCATTAAGGCGTATTATGAATTTCGGTTATCTCCCTTGAATATCACTGGAATAAGTCGTAATGGAGGCCGTAATTCCGCGTTATTTGTTAAAATGTAATTTTCTTTTATAAAATAAAAACTACTTGATTCATTTACGTGATTCTTCAGTTTGTTTTATTATTTTCTTTTCGAACATCTCCCTTAATCTGGATAAGCACCAATATATTTGTAAATATTTAATTTTTAAGAGAACTTCATATATATATATATATATATATATATATATAATCAATATTTAAATTTGAATCAATCGTCTTTCCATTAAACCATACTTTAATATTTGTATCATTAGAATACCTGTTACTTAAGACAGCCTTTTTCTTCCATTATTGAGTTGTTGTTCTTTTTTGTTCCTTTCTAAGTAAGTAATATTAAAGTTACCAAGTTCTCTTTAAAAAAAAGAATCAATATTAAATAAAATCTTTCTACATTTTTAATTGCAATTTAATTCTAAAACTACAAAACGAAAAAAAAAATGAGGTCTCTTAAAAAAAAGAGAATTTGGGACGTTGAAAACCGTACACAAACCGGTGTTGGTCAGGATTTGAAGGTGCATTTTCTTGTTAAATATTTTTATTTTTAGCAAAATTAAATGAAGGCAAAAGAAAACAAATAGGAAATGCGTAGAAATCAGCGAATGAAGAACAAATTATATTTATAACATTTTAATTTCTTTAAGTGAAAGAGAGTGAAAATTAATAAAGAAATGAAGGGGGGGGAACTAATTACGACATACCTGACTACGTCTGTCCGATGCCATTCTTGTTAAGTGTCACTTTTATTCTTTTGCTGCTAATTTTCCTCTGTTTTTATTTATTTTTTGATGTTTACCAAAATCCAAAAACGAGAAGAAATAATCTTGACAAATTTTGTTAAAAAAAAAAAGTTAATATGTCTATAAATTGATAAGGACTTTCTATAGACGTCGTGTCTTCTTCTTTGTCGTTTACGTACTGATTTGTATTATGGAGTATGGACTTTTGTAGTAATGAACGTTTGTAGTAGTCGTCTCACTCGCCCCCTCTATATCTCCATTCCCCCTCTCTATCTTTCTATCTCTTTCCTCCCCCTCTCTCTCTCTATCCTCCATCCCTCCCCCTCTCTATCTCTTTCCTCCTCTCTATCCATCCTCCATCCCTCCCACTCACTCTCTCTCTCTCTCTCTCTCTCTCTCTCTGATGTGCGTGTGTTCAGTTCGCAGTGTGTTCGTGTGTTGTCTCTCCATTCACAAAAAAATTAAAGTCTGGTTCAATCGTACAATAATGATCCTTTTTTTTTTTACTTTAGGGTGGCAAAGTAAGGGCGATAATTCATCTCAGCTTATTTTTAGATTTCTTTTATTCAACAATTGATTTGGGAATAGGTTTTCTTCGGCACTCCAGAAAAACATTCGACTCTGGGTCAGCGTGCCTCTATTCTGAATTCACACCAGCAAGCCGCAATCAATAGACTGTCTCTTCGGTCATAATCTTTTTCAATTTAAAACTTTATAGTTTTTTTGGTAATTTTTTTTTTCAATGAAAATTAATATAAAATAAAGATAGATGCTATTCCACAGCACTATGATTGGTAGAAACATTCATATTTCAATGTTTCGAGAAAAAAAATAACAACACCTATTTGATTACTAAAAGAAATTATTTAAAATAAAAATACAAAACTTTTCCTTTCAGCAAGTCAAAATCTTTTTCATGTATAATAAAAATTATACATGAAAAATATTTTGACTTTTAAAAAATTATGACCGGAGAGACAGTCTATTGGTTGCGAGTTGTCAATTCGGAATAGCGGTACATTGACTCAGAGTCGAATGTTTTTCTGGAGTGCCGTTTCTTCCAATGGAAAATTTGTCACTTCTTTAGTTTAGCTGTGAATCAGAAATCAATTTTGAAGAGTTACATTCACTCCTAACCCAATCAACCGGAAGTTAAAATTATTTTTTAATTATTTCGTTTTATAAAGTTTTAAATTATACCAAAAAATCACTGTTGACTATTCGTTTTATAAAATTTTACATTATTAAATAAAAAACACTGTTCGCTGTTATTATTGTTTACTTTATTGATTGTTTTGGATAAAAACTTTTAATTCTATATTACTTCCGGTTGGATTGTTTGCTCTCGTTTTCTCAATTGAAAACAAATAAATTGTGATTCACAGCTAAACTGAAGAAGTGCCAAAGTTATTGGCTATCCTACTAACGGTGCTCCCACACAGCAAAGTCAAATAAAAAAAAAATTTTTTAATTTTTTAAATTTGGAACTTTGACAGTCCTACCCTGTCAACTTATCAATCATAATTTTTCCTCTGATGATAAGATTTTAATCTTTGAAAAACCTGGTTTAAGGAAAGAAAGAGATGAAAAATAAATGTTTTTATTAACTAAACTACTCCTTGTTTTGAACAACTGAAAATACCGATTTGCTTCCATTTGCAGGTCTTACTAATTTTCATTGACGTACCATATTTTTGCTCTATCCAGTATATTGAGCTTTCCTTATTTCACAATAGGTCCAACTCTCTAAAAGTTTACCTTTTAGTTATAATTTACATATATATATATATATATATATATATATATATATATATATATATATATATATATATATGTATATATGATGATGATGGACTCTCCCGTCGATTTCGACGCATGAGTGCCCCATCAGGGGCTGCCCGCGCGTGAATTTGTAATTGCAAGGGTTGCACAATCCTCAACAACCGTTCTCCTGAGTCGGCATTGCTTGATTCCAATGGCAAGTAGTAATACAGGACGACTGGAAACAATGCCGAGATAAGTAGAGAGCACATACAGCACTTGGTATTCCCAAATGGTCACCCATTTAGTACTGGCCAGGCTAGACGCCGCTTAACTTCGGTGATCTAACGAGAACCGGTGTGTCAACGTGATTGTGCCATATATATATATATATATATATATATATATATATATATATATATATATATATGAAGAGTTCGAATGCAAAACGCGATAAACGCCACTTTCAAAATAACGAAACTATCACTACTAAAAGCGTTACATCACTACACTCATGCACCGCCCAAAGTAATTTTTCATATAATATGATCCCGGCATAATTTCTTTTTTGCTTTCAATTAAAATAAACTTTTAGTCAAAGTCTATAGTTAATATATTGGCCCCTTTATGGTTTAAGGTCTAAATTTAAAACATTTGGATTTATCGCGTTTTGCATTCGAACTCTTCATATATATATATATATATATATATATATATATATATGGGAAGAGAAGGATGAAGGTAATCCGACGTGATGGGAAAATGAAAAAGGAAAACCAAAAAATGGATGTTTTTTTATGTGTACATCAACGTTTCGTCTTTATTTATAAGACTTCATAAGACTTCATCAGGATGATAAAATAGAGAAAAAATGTCATGCAAGTACAGATACATGTAGGGTAGACATATTGGGAGGAAAAATAGAATGAAAACAAATACGGACAACAAATACAGACGTCCACCCAGCAGTGGCCATTATTTCATTCTATTTTTCCTCCCAATATGTCTACCCTACATGTATCTGTACATACACATAAAAAACATCCATTTTTTGGTTTTCCTTTTTCATTTTCCCATATATATATATATATATATATATATATATATATATATATATATAGTTTTTGTTTTTCATATTATGATAGTATGAAGTTGTTGTTTTTTTAGTATGTACTATTAATTAGTAAAATAGAAAAGACCTATCGCCTTGAGGGGAAAAAAGGTCGGACGATGCAATAGAAAAACAGAATTGTTGACCTGGAGAAACGAAACGAAGCAAAGCAGTATGTAATTATAAATATATATTATTTTATTTCAAAAATTTAAATTAGGTATAAAAATAATTTAATGTTAAATATTTTTTTTTAACAGTTCTTGTAAACTTTATTGCTTATGAAGGGTTCGTTTTTCGTTCAACATATTTCGGTCGATTTAAAACGTGACAGTGGTCGCCTATATTGGATGATTTGGGGATTATTTACGAATTTCTTAAATAGTTCATAGATTTTAACCTTGCTTTTCGCACGTTTTCGCGCGTAATTTAACAAAAACAACAACATAATACCATTCCTAATACACGTAATTTAACAAAAACAACAACATAATACCATTCCTAATACACGTAATTTAACAAAAACAACAACATAATACCATTCCTAATACACGTAATTTAACAAAAACAACAACATAATACCATTCCTAATACACGTAATTTAACAAAAACAACAACATAATACCATTCCTAATACACGTAATTTACGTATTCTATGTGGGAAGGACCGTTAGTAGGATAACTAAGTTATTTTCCCTTAACTAGCTCCAATTTTTTTTTTTTCATTTCAAACCAAATTTTTTTTTAATTGTTTTTGTAAAATTTGTTTTTGTTAAAATAAATTGTTGGCAAAAAAAATTCTAAAAATAAACAATTTTTATTAAAACCAATTGTTGAAAAAAATCTAAAAGTAAGTTGAGAAAAGTTATCTCCCTTACTTTACCACTCTAAAGTTAAAAAGTGCAAAATAGAGACCGTTGAAAAATCGGTGCTTTTGTAGTTTCACAATAGCATTAAAATATTTAAAGAAATGTATAAACTTGTTATGTACTTACGTTTTAGCTGAAAATAAGACTGAACAGAAAAAATTACGCAAATTCATCCAGTATTTATTAAATTATAAGAAAAAGAAAAAAAAACGATCTTACGTATACATTTCAGCTTACTGATTAGACAAGGGAAATGACTTTCCAAAAAAAGGCAAAATATAAGAAAAATGGTGACATATAGATAAAATCGTTTTATATTTTAAATTTTAAAAATACTGGATGAATTTGCGTAAGTAGGAATGCGTAATCTTTGTGTGACCTATGCGAAGTCTGGATAACACTAAGTCCTCCTTTCGGCTTTTTCGTGAGCTTTTTTCCATTCTCCTACTGTCGCTAGGAGTTTGTTATGTGTATTGCTACTCCAACGTTGTTGTCTTTGTTGTTGGGTATATTCATTTTTAAGTCTGTATAAGGAATCTTAAAATTGGTTTCCAGAGCCACGCTAGACTTGGTCTTTTCCACTGATTCCTGTATGACTTGGAATCCAACACAGTAATGTTAGATTATCTCTAAAAGAAATATGAAAGGTAATGACAACAAGATCTATCCATACATAAATATATCAATTTTTTTACATCTTAAAAATAAAAAAGAAAGAAATTAGAAAGAGTTCAAAGGGTCTAAACGAAGAAAGTGTTATTTTTGTTCGTGTGTGTGTGGACTTGCTGTGAGTAAGTTCATGACATTGTGTATAAGCTGTTGCTATATTTTAGTTGTTCATGACTGTGACTTGTGTTGTTTGCCAAGATGCCAGTAGCCAAGCAGCCACAGTCAGAGTTTGTTTGCCCATGAGAAGTTTGTGTCGTCGTGTTATGACTGACAAGGGTTCGTTTGGCACGTTGAGTCTCTCACTAGCGGATGTGTTTTGGTTTATCACTTAAATAGAATCTCCTGATGTATATTCAACGGTTCGGAGCTATCATCCACAGGTCATGGTCCTTTTCTATTGGTTACAGCATTCGTTCTCAGAATAGTTGCCAGACAATTATTTCATAGTAAGTCGTATTTATTTTACAATCACTCATGCATCTCTTTATAAAGTGTTTGCCCTGGCAATTCATGTTTATTCAGATTGTCTTCAGAACATTTATGTGAAATTACCCTTAGTAATTTACATCTGTTATTTGGAGATGACAATGGTTAAGTGGATAACAACGCAGACTGGGGACCTGGGTGTGCCAAGTTCGAATCCAGTCTATTCCATGATACCACTTTCACTTAGGGATGTTGGCAACTATTACATGGTCCCTCCTGCAAAAATGCTGACAACAGAATCAAACTGAATATATATATATATTATACACACACACCGATGGAAAGCAAATGAATACTCAACTCACGCACACATGCTCTCACATATTCACACACTAACAAACCAAAGGAAAGTAAATGCCACACTGCATATTATTTACACGCATATTCACACTGACACTAACTTCTAACACTCGTGACTTTTTCCTTTAAAACATTTTACAAACAAGAACTTTCAATTTTTCTAACAAACTATTTACTCACTCAAAAAAAGTTTCACACCTATATGTGAATTTTTATGTTTTGTTCGTTAACCATGTTTTTCTCTCTTTCATTCACAACACCCTTTTGGTGAATTTAGCACTTTTTTAGTAACATTTTTAGGCGCTTATGCTGACGTCGTTGCAAATGCAGGGGGGGGGGGTAACTAGGTTTGACTAAGAAAATAAGCAAAAAATGAAAAGAGACGCTGAAATAACATTGTTTCATTGTTTGATTGATTATGTAAAAACTGTAACAGTATTGTTTTTGTTTTTTGTAATACGTGAATTATTTTAGGAAAAAAAATTATATCACATATGAATCCCTGTACCCAATATTAAACAATTATTCTAATTGGGGGGTGGGCTATTTTTTCTGATTAGCCAATGTTTACTTTGATTTTTTTCCGAATTAATACAAAATAAATCTATTTGAAATGATAAAAAGTAATTTATGTTGTCTTTGGTACGCGAGTCAAATCCTGGTGAATACAAAAAATGCTGCCATAAAAATAATAAGTTCGAAAATTATGTGCTTAATTTTTAAAGATAAAGATACGCTTATAAATATATAGTGGTTCCAGGTTTTAAAAGCACACGTAATTGCCTAAAATGTAGAATTACCCCCCCCCCCCACACACACACACATTCATAAACTACTTACAACTACTCCCCTAATTAGGATAATTGTTAAATATTGAGTACAGGGATCAATATGTGAAATAATTTTTTTTTCCTAAATTAATTCACGTATTTTTTAAAAAAAATAATAATGTTACAGTTTTTACATAACATTGTTTCATTGTTCCAAATTCTTTTTTCATTTTATGCTTATTTTCTTAGTCAAACCGAGTTATTCCCCCCTGTATTTGCAACACCATCAGCATAAACGACCATTTTTGATTTAAAAAAAAAGGACGTACAATGATTTGACTGAAAAAAACAAAAACAATTTAACTTATTTTTTATGTTTATTTTATTTTTATTTCTTATTGGTCATGAAAAGGTTCAAGTTTTGGCTAAAATAGAAAATACTAAACTGGAAAGGGAACATTAACCCTTAAATACTTTTTGTTTCCAAACATAACTCAATCCCAAAACCAAGGAATATCCTGACCCTTAAATGCTTTTTGTTTCAAATATGACACATTCCAACAAAATACCTATTTAATAAAATATTCAACAAAAATGTGTCAAACTGCAACTTGTTTCACATTTGCAACGAGCCTGTTGGCAAGTGTGAGTAGGTATTAGTATGATGTTGCATCAGCACACCCGCTAAATATGTAATCAGTATCTTCGATGTCACGGCCAAGTGGGGGTGTGATATTATAGATATAATAAGGTGTGTTCTGTTCATGCATTTATAATATGCATTTTGTTTCGTTCATGCTGTGATATTACGGCCAAAGTCAATTGATATCTTTTTGTTGTATATTTTATATAATATTATTTTTTGTACCAATAATGCCATTTGTTTCACATTTGCAACATCATTTTTTTTGTTCAATAAATTTTTTTTTTCCAAAAATCATTTATACTACTTTATATTACTCTAACCCTAACCCCTTATGAAACGTGTTTCACTTGATTAAATTTTTTTCAAATCAAATAAAGCATTTAAGGGTTAAAAGGTCAGAACATTTGTTTCTAATATTATTTTTCATTTTGAATAATGAGTTTAAAAAACAAAAAAGATTCAAGAACTTCTGACATCGGATCGAAGATGCTGATTCCAACTCTGCACTTAGTTTGGCTCTTGGATCAATCGTTTAACTGTGATACCGCAACACACACATACACACAACTTTGCTTTATTTATAAATATATATATATATATATATATATATATATATATATATATATATATATATATATATATATGCCATCCAGCTTTGCTGAATTTAAATCATCAACGACTTCGTGGAACAATGCGAAAACATTCTCTGTGCGTTTCTTCGCTGTCTTTTTAAAATTCTCTTCTTTTGACACCTGCGGATGATTCGACGAAGAATCGAAAACGTTCGTGAAACCTATGGAACATTTATTAATTTTTTTGATTTTAATACAAAAAAGACCATCAGAAAAATTGAAAAAATAAAAAAGCTATAATTAAACAGATGAATTCTGTTATTTTTAACAATGTTTGCATAAATATATATATATATATATATGTTTTTTTGTTATTGTGTTTTCTTAAGCGCCATTGAGCGAATGAACACTCATTCAATTACGTATCGCTACCTTAGCAGTTATAGGCATTTTTTCCCCTATTTAAATGCATTTTACTGCATTCTGTCGCCCCCCCCTCAAAGGGGTGGCTGGTGGAGTATATTATCATTTTTTTTTTGTCTTTTTGTTTTTTATTTTTATTATTTATTTTTATTTTTACACTCACAAAAGCAATCCTTGTACGTGCTTCATAGTTTTACTAATCCTCAGCACGGCTCCACTTTGACAGAGGCTCGAAACCACGACCACGAAACCCGTGGTCTAGCAATTTACCTCTAGTCAAATTTTATGTGTGATTTTTAGCGCCTTAAATCTAAGTTTTTTTTGTCATTAAGCGCCGTTGAGCGAATGAACACTCATTAAATTAACTTGCTTTAATATATATATATATATATATATATATATATATATATATATACCAACTATTAAGCAAGTAGTTCAATACTTTTGAGTTTATTAGAAATAAATTTTAAAATCGAAAGCTGTTAATCATTCTTTAGAAGGCATTAAAAGAATTTTAGAATGGATTTTATAAAATAAAAAACACAAAAAAAATGGTTTGAATTCTTTGAAAGAATCAGCAATTTTATAGAAATGCTCTTAAGAATGAAAAATAGTTAATGGTGTGAATTGGTGTGAATTCTTTGAAAAAATCAGCAATTTTATAGAAATGCTCTTAAGAATGAAAAATAGTTAATGGTGTGAATTGGTGTGAATTCTTTGAAAAAATCAGCAATTTTATAGAAATGCTCTTAAGAATGAAAAATAGTTAATGGATGCTGAGAAATCCTTGTCATAAAAGGACATAATTTGAAAGAATTCTTCCTCGGTCAAGTTCACGTTGTGGCACTTGAGAATTTGTCTGAAGGTTATTATGTCCACATGGTCTGTCTTAGATGGGTCAGCGACTTGGAATGAACGTTGCATCAGTCTCCAGTTCTTCATAACACACTGCCGCAGTCTTTTCAGGGCTTCACCAAGCAAACCTTCAGTTGGTACCGTTTCAAACTGAAAAGGAAACGATTTTTTTTCACAAATGTCAAGAAAATGAAGCAAAAGAAAATCCTTTTTTTTTTTTATGGAAATCGCTCCAGACAAGGCATGAAGCCACTTGATGTAAGGAGTTAGTTTAAGGTGGCAACTTGTAATATCAAAAGAGATAAATCTTCTTACCTCAAATTATGAGAAATTTATCTCTTAAGCAGATGTTTTTGTCAACAATTTTTATTTACAAAAATAGCAAAGATTTTTTAAAAATTTAGTTTGAAATGGAAATAAAGAAACTATTTTTTATTGGCTTTTAAGGAAAACAACTTTTCCATTGTAAGAAGTAAAGAAAAACTTTCATTGTCTATAAGAATTAAATATTCTTTGGAATTCATGAATAAACAAAAAATGCCTAATGGAAAAGTTGTTTTCTTTTAAGTAGCCAATAAAATATTAGTTCTTATGTATCGTAGAGCCGAAATTTTGTTTTTTTTATATCTTTAATTTTGAAGAGTCAGATAAAGGGGAGATAAGTTTTCAACCACGTTATGGATTTTAGAACTCTGAACTTGCAAGATATTTTATATTTTACCAGAGATAGGACACTGCAATTGGAACTATTTTTGAACAAATTGCTGAATTTTACCCAGTGTAAAACTTTCATTTATTTCAAAAACTTTATTTCCCTTGTTTCATGTTTTTCCTCCTTTCATTTACGTATATTTTTGTTGTAGACCCGTGCTAGGGGTCACAAAGATAACAACCACAAATTGTGACAGGTTAAAATATACAATGTATTTATTCATAGCAATACAGTAACGCCACTAAATGTGGTAGGAGATGACCAGATTCCTACCATGCGGTAAAACATGAATAGGAATGTCCTCTGTTGAGTCTTTGCAACCATGGTATTTATTATAGATGGTTGCTTCCATTAGTTCTTCAATAGGGGTGATTTGTACCCCACAACAGTTTTCTATTTTTTTTTCTTCTTTGATAATTTATTTTAATAAATCATGCCGAATGCGTTGTGATTTTACATTAATTCCAATAGCAAAATCCATTTTAAGATAAACAGTGGTTGAAAAGTTTGAGTTATCTCCCCCTTATTTGACTCTTCAAAATTAAAGATAAAATAAGATACATAAGCACCAAAATGTTTTATTCGTTTCCATTTCAAAAACAAAATTAAAAAAATAATTTGCTGAAAAATCCCCTTGAGAGATGAATTTTCCTGTAATTTGAGGTAAAAAGAGTTATCTCCTGTGATATGACAAGTTGCCACCTTAAAGTAAAAAAGGGTCGAAAAAGTATCATCATCGCAGATCAAGCAAGAACCGGCAGAAACTCGAACTGTTTTGGAATATAGTCACTAGCTGTCACAAATCAAAGGGGAACTTGCAGTCGATAAAGTGATATAAAAAAAATGACAAACTCTATCCATATATGAATTTTATTTGGGATTTGTTAAACAAAGAGTTACTAAAAGTTCAAAGATGTCTAGATGAAGAAAATGCTGTTTTGTCTATATGTGTGTGGACTTGTGCGTGAGTGAGTTTGTGAGACTGTGTGTATAAGCCGTTGTTATCTTTAATAGTTCATGACTGTGTCTTGTGTTGTCTGTCGAGAACTTATGGCTCAGTGACCAAGGTTAACTTTAGTTTGCCTGCAAGGAGTCTGTGTAGTCGTGTTGTCACTGATAAGGGTTTGCGTCGCAAGTTGAGTCTCTAACTGCTGGCTATGCTTGGGTTCTCGCTTATGCAGCCAATTTTAACAAGTGCTCGGCTCCCAGAGCAAGCCTTTCTGATTGGTCGAAGTCCTGTTTCAGTAACCAATCGAGATTGGGTATTGTGATAGAATTGACCAATCAGTATTAAGTATTTCAACCAATAAATATCAAATATTTTTCAGAGATCGTTTTTCTCATGCTGTTGTTATTGTTGCCAACTACTACTGCTGGAACCGGGTTGCACAAACTGATTAAGACTTAAACATCGAATGTTTCATAAGAAAATCACCCATTGTCGTAAATCAGAGATGAACTTTGATGGGTGCCACAAGAAATCTTCTCATTTTCCATCAACCAGTTCTAGCTTGAGTTTCTTCTCTTATTCTGTCATCCACGAGATCACGCATCAATTGCAGATTGTTTACTTTGCTATACTTCATTTCACAGTCTGTCATAATTTACCATTAACAGACCCCTTCATTAGTCTGTCTTTTTTATTGTATTAGGTTCATAAGTATCTTCTTTTTGTTTATTCAGAAATGCACAGAGCAATAAAAGAAGAACCTTTGATTTTTTTATTTAATTGATTTTTGGGTTTTTGTTATGGTGTGATGGTGATCTACCCTATTTCGTGATTATATGGACTCTTCTAGACATTATGTATAGATTAGACAACGACAAAGGATGAGCAGTCTTTCTGTAACATAATATTATGCACTTCTGTAAATATGCACTCTTGTAAATATACCACCATGTTGTCTTATTTATTATCGGCCCTTCAAAGGTCACAACAATTTTCATATCATTAAAATGCAATGTCAAGTGGACAAAACTGGCAAAATAAAAATTCAAATCACAAAAACATATTTTATTCTTGTGATGATGTTTTGTTATATGATGCGCGTGTGGTGATAGCAGCATCAGTAAAAAAAATGGGCATTTTGGGAGAAAAGCCTTAATGAGGAGTTGTTTATTGTACTGGTATGGATAAAGAAATCTTGCAAAACTGCAAAATCATCACAAGTTAAAATTAATCTGTGTTCGAAAATGGACATACCATGGTTAAGATTACATATTAAGTATGCAGAACTGGTCAGAAATTGTAAAATGTAGGAAATTGGTGAAAAATGTTGCATTGACCTATGTATCACTTAAAGATTTTTATATGGGACATCCTAGAATCACTAGAATGAAAGCCCTCATGAGGAGTTATGTTTATTGGCCTGGCATGGATAAATATGTTGTGACAAACTTTGCATTTTTTTCTGATAATGGAATTTAATTCAACACTAAAAAAATTTGGAGATTTCTGCAGAGAATTTTCATTAATCACATGACAACTGCTCCATACCGACCAAGATCTAATGGCCAAGCAGAACACTTCATAGATACATCTAAGAAAATCAGACGGAGGTGAGACTAAAGTGTTACAACACTTTCTCAAAGCATGTTAGATAAGTTCAAAGCCGAGTACACATGCAGGATTGCATTCGTAAAAAGATACAATCAGTATTTGATAACCTGATACGTAACAAAACTAACAATTTTCAAAAATATAATACTGATACAAAATTTTTCAAGCCTTGTGAAAAAATCTATTTTAAAGATTTTATAACTGAAAAAAAAAAACGGCGACATTATTGAGAAACGAATTGTAAAACTGGTGTATATGATCAAACATTCAAAATGTATCATCAAACATTCAAAATGGATTTAATAATCACTAGCTTAAAAAGAGGGATACGACTGAATCAAATAGACAGAGAGAAGAGCTAATGAAGGTAATGTATGATTTACTTGATGTACCAAAACCTCAAATATCACCGGAACCGAAATGCTCTTCTAACAAGCAATTATCAGGCAATTATCATCTATTAAATGTCGGTGTAACAGTAACAGTAACCATTAATGAATTTTCTGTAACATGATTTTGTCTTTTAAAAAAATCTTCTTACCTCATCGTTATCAACTTGTCTTAATAACCGATGTTGTCCAGGAACAAGCCGAGTCGGCTTTTGATCAAAAATAAAATAACGGATCAGATCCCTGTAAGCGAGTGTTCCATCGCCTTTGATATCAAATTTCTCTTTCAGTGTCAGAAATTTCTCTTCGGAAAGATTTTTCATGAAATGAAGCAAAATTTCTGCAAATTCGAAAACAAAAAAATGCAATTAATACCGATCTGACGATTCTAAATATACAGGAAAACACGAAACATCGGTTTCAAATTCTTATAATTAATATGTAAAAGTCATTTTGGATTATTTGGATTACCGTTCTCATCTCGGATGTTATTTTCACAATGTTTTGGTCGATATAACCATCTGCCATTCTTCAGATGAGTCTTATCGAACCTGGGTACAATTTAAAAAGGAACCCTAACCCTTTATTCCACGGGGATAACTTGCTCTCATTTCGTTAGCCATGAGCGAGTATAAGTCTCAAGTAATTCATAATTGTATTATTGCTCATACTGAGGATTGAACCTTAGACTTTCAGAACTTATTATTATTCAGCACTTTTATCCGTTGTGTCACGAGTCCCTATGAAAAATCTTAGTATAAGTCTTAGAAAACCTTAAATCTATTCTTGTTTTGACTACTTATTAATGTATATATGTAAACTTTCTGAAAATAACATCAAAGATGAGAACAGTAGTCCGAATAATCCAATCATCTCAAATCATCTAAAAAATTCCGAAGTGTAAAAATTCTTGTCGCCTTGATTTTCTTGAGAAATGTACACATACAACTTTATCAGCAGAGGAAAATATCCTCTCGCAAGAAAAAGTATTTTTTATTGCACAACAAACACGTTTATTTAATGAAAGAATCATAAGAGTCAGGTCTGTAACAAGAAAATATCAGCTGTAGTGAAGAGTTCTATAAAAGGGAGATAATTCATAACTAATTACTACAAAAATGAATAAATAATTCGAAAATTAACTTAAACTTATCAAAGTATTAATTATCAAGTGGCAAATTTTGCTAATATAAATAACGAATGAACATATATTACACTGCCCGCCCCAAAGGAGGAGGTTATATCTGGGACGATGGTATACTGACAACAGAACAGACACTACACTATCCAACCTCCTAAATTGAGTATTGAAAGATATTGTGTGTTTGTCTAGTATAGTAAACTGAATTCAGTATTAAAATATAGTAATAGTATAACTTCGACTTCAGATATAAAAGCAATAGTATAGCTTCGACTTCAGATATAAAAGCAATAGTATAGCTTCGACTTTAGATATAAAAGCAATAGTATAGCTTCGACTTCAGATATAAAAGCAATAGTATAGCTTCGACTTCAAATATAAAAGCAATAGTATAGCTTCGACTTCAAATATAAAAGCAATAGTATAGCTTCGACTTCAGATATAAAAGCAATAGTATAGCTTCGACTTTAGATATAAAAGTAATAGTATAGCTTCGACTTCAGATATAAAAGCAATAGTATAGCTTCGACTTTAGATATAAAAGCAATAGTATAGCTTCGACTTCAGATATAAAAGCAATAGTATAGCTTCAGTTTTAGACAGAGAAATACAGAGAAAAGGACAATTTCTAACTGTTCCTAACAAAATTATTTCAAAGTTGTTATGTAATCCTGTATGTATGTATGTGTTCATTGCACTGGTTACGATCGTCCCACATGTTGTGTCTGTCCAAAGTTATTGTTCTACTCAGTTAGTGCTGCAACAAAGAATTCTCATCCCAAGTACGACCATGAGTTCAGGTTATAAACAAGGAACAGGTTTATTTGTTGGATGTTACAAATGAAACTCGTGTTCCTGGGTTGAATGGCAGACTTGCAAAATGAGATTTTTGCCTGATCAAAAAAACTGATCGCTGGTCCTCTGAAAACCCAAACTGTCTGTCATGCCGAGAGGGCCAGGTCTCCCCCCCCCCCCCGCTCCCCTCCCCATCTCCTGGAATCCTTTCCTCCTGACCAGAAATCTTGGATTCCAGTCTTTCTCACTGGTCACCATTCGACCACCCAAAAGCTGACCGCTGGAGATACCCACTAGAGATAACCGCCAGACAGTCTACTGAAGGGGACTTATCATAGAGCCCATCTACTAACATTATTTTTTGGTCTCAGCATGATTCCCTGCTTTTGTTTCAAAGAGATATAAGATTTTGTGTAGTCCAAAATACAAAATCAGAGATATTTTCAAATTCCTCTGTATCATCCCCTTTTTCCATTTGACCGAGCATCTAACACCTGCAACGTCTGCCATTTGCATGCACCACTCAAACGTGCAGCACTAAAACGTGCAGCCGACTGCAGGTTTACAGTTATGCTCCGTTAAAATAGCACTACATGTTGGTTTTGCTGTTTAGTATTTTCAATCAGTCAACCAAAGTTTGCGGAATTGTATGTTGATACAATTGTAAACACTTGACTGTAATTACAGACCAAAAAAGTATCAGCTTCATGTTCGATAATACCAGGAAATCAAAAATCAAAAATGACAAAATATACCGTTGGCGCATTGAACTGTCCCAATTTAAGTTTAGCATCGTCTACCGTCCTGGAAGAGAAAATACTGTTGCTGATACGTTTTCCCGAATATTTGCTCTCACTTATTCCTTACAAGATCTCCGCGACCTACACTCGAAATTATGCCACCGAGGCATTACACGACTATTCCATTTTTTTTGCAATATTGCCCTTAATAAAAGTCCCCACACTACCAGAATCCACCATGGCATTGACAGTGGATCCATTTATTTTACATTAGTAAATGTAATGTCTTTTTTTCTTCCTAGTCATGCGAGACTAGGGAAATCAGTGTCTTCATTCAACACTGCCGACACGGAAGATTTACAGACTTTGGCCCAGTGTCCTTTTTTCAAACACTTATTGCAGTTTGAGTCACGGGCCGGACAAAGGTGACGCGGATATTTTTTTGTGTCGCTGCCAGACTTGTATTTTCTCTTGAAGTGATTATTGGTGCGGAAATCATATTCTCCTGGTTGTAACACGCAGAGTGTTTTTCTGCTTGTTCAAGAGATCTTGCCATCTCGTATGCTTCCTGAAAAGTTAGCGAGGATTTCTCGAAGTCGTTGTCGAATTGAGGGGGAGGAGATACCGCTAATAAAAGCCTCCCGCATATACTGGCTTTTATTTATTTCGGCACTCACGGCCTGGAAATTGCATGTCTTAGCAAGGTTTTCTAACTGTAACATGAAAAAATCCACTGTTTGCGCCGATTGTTGTTTCATGGTGATAAGTGTAACGATGTTATCGTTTCGTTTTGTGACCAACTCTAGTTTTGTAACGACCGCGCATGCGCACTTCAATAAAAGTTTTCCATGTATATTTTTTAAGACCAACAACACGCGTCTCTCGTTTGTCTCTACTAATAAACCACTCAATACGAGCAAACACAATGTGACATGGTGGCAGCGGTGAGATATAAAGAAAAATAAGAGAAAACATCAATAAAAGTAAGACATTATATTTTTTCTTTTCGAACCAAAACTTCGTAAAACTTCACACACACACACGCTCGTCGAAGCTCGGAACAGAACTCTCGCACACACATAACAACACTACTACTACTATGGCTAATATATCTATACCAGTTCCCATTCTTGACTGGGACTCTTCGCCTAACATTGCAGAGTCATTCAAGATATTCCAACAACGTTTGGAACTTTATTTCACAGCGAAGGGAACTAAAGAAGAAGAGAAAGTGCCTATCGTTCTACTCGCAACTGGCGAGGAAGGAATTCGTAGATACAACAGTTGGTCTATGTCAAGCGAAGACCGGAGAGACGCCGATAAAATTTTCAACGCATTTATGGAGCAGCTGGAACCGGCAACCAACCACCGTATATGTAGGCTCGAACTCGGTAGATACCAACAAAAGCCTACCGAGACGACCGACATATTTCTAAACAGGTGTCGCTTACAGGCGAAGAAATGCGACTTCACAGCCCATGAAATGGACGAACGTTTAGTAGAAATACTGATAGCCAACACGCCCATACCGGACTTACAAAAAGAACTGTTAAACAAACCGAAGGGCTACACAATAGAAGAGGCTGTGAAATTAGCATGCACATATGAGGCTTCAGCCGTGTATATAAACAAAATACACCAACTACATGGCCTGTCACAGATAGACACCATAAATCGCGGTGGTCGCGAACGCCAGGAAATACCAGCAACTTATGTAAAAATTGTGGACGGGACCATCGTTTTGGCAAGGAGCATTGCCCTGCCAAGAACGACATATGCAGTTCCTGCGGAAAAATGGGCCATTGGGCCAAATTGTGCTTCTCAGTGAGACTCAGACCCAGGAAACAAGGAAAATCCTGGCACAAAAGCCGTAGCCAGTCAAGGCACAGACAACATGAAACAGGCCGAAAAATCGACAGCGTTGCTGAACATGACGACCGAGCTACAACAAACCTACATGCGGCGATGGAGCACCTCACATTCAGCACTATTAACAGTGAACATCCACTGCATAAAAAAAAAACAACACAAAATGAAGCATTTGTCAATATCAACGTTATATTGACAGACCACCCAGGTACGCACAGCCTCAAACTGAAGGTAGACACAGGTGCACAAGCAAACACACTACCTTTACGCATATTCCGCAGTATGTGCCCCTCCACCATAAACGAAGACGGAAACCCAATACCTGGATCACTAAACCCAACGAAATGCGTACTGACAGCATACAACAACACTGAAATAAAATGCCATGGCACCACAAACATCAGGTGCAAATACAAGGACTCCTCATGGCTCAACACTCAATTTTATGTGGTCAACACTCCAGGACCAGCTATACTGGGCCTGCCAACATCTGTAGCATTTAACGTTGTGACAATGAACTGTGCCATATCCGTTCAGCAACAACCTATCAACAGCATAGATGATCTGATGCGTTTACACCCCGACAGATTCGACCGCATTGGCGAGCTCAAGAAAACACACAAGCTCACTGTCAACCCTAACATCCCATGCCACATAGACGCACCGAGAAGAACGCCAATAGCCATGCGTGAAAAGATCAAGGCTGAACTAGACAAGATGGAGTCACAGAATGTCATTCGTCGTATTGAGGAGCCAACAGACTGGGTAAGCTCCCTTACATATGTAACCAAACGCGACAACACAATAAGGGTCTGCTTAGACCCAAGGGCACTAAACAAAGCCCTAATGCGGCCATATCATCAAATTCCAACAGTTGAGGAACTCAATCACCGGTTTGCAGGTGCAAAATACTTCTCAAAACTGGATGCTAAGGCAGGATACTGGTCTGATAAAGCTTGACCAGGAAAGCCAGATCCTGACCACTTTTCAAACACCATTTGGAAGGTACTGCTTCCAAAGACTTCCATTTGGTTTAAACGTGAGCCAAGACATCTACCAGCTTGAGATGGACAGAATACTTGAGAAGTGCACAGGAGCATGCGGTATAGCGGATGATATTGTTGTATATAGCTCAACAGAACGCGAACATGACAACAACCTAAGGCACCTCATGGAAGTCGCCACACAAGAGGGCCTCACAATGAATTCCAAGAAATGCGAGATAAAACGCCAGGAAATCTCCTTCTTCGGAAATATATACACCCATACTGGGATGAAACCTGACCCAGCAAAGGTACGAGACCTACAGGAAATGCCAGAACTACGCAATAAAACAGAACTGCAACAGTTCTTAGGTGTAATGACATACCTATCCCGTTTTATTAAGGATTTCAGCTCAAAAACCACTGTATTACGTGACTTACTTCACAAAGAGTCAGAATTCCAATGGGAGCCACACCACCAGACGGTTTTCAAAAACCTGAAGAGTGAAGTATCTGAAACATCCCTACTTCACTACTTTGACCCCAAGCGCCCAATCTACATGCACTGTGACGCAAGTCTTCATGGAATAGGCGCAGCGCTTCTACAACCAGACGCAGCTGGCAATTTAATGCCTGTCTTATACGCAAGCAAGAGTCTGACACAAACAGAACAAAGATACGCATGTATCGAGCGGGAACTACTGGCAATCGTGTTTGGCACACATAGATTCCACACATATTTATACGGTCATGGTTTCCAAATTATCACTGACCATAAACCTCTTGTCATGATCATTGACAAACCTCTCACCTCAGCTCCAGCTCGCCTACAACGAATGCTTATCCAGCTACAGGGATATAATTTCAGATTATCCTACAACAAGGGATCCGAGAACATATTGGGTTATCACGCCTGCCATCACCTGGTAATTCGGACCCTATCGATCTGGATGTTCGAGTTGACACCATTTGTTTCTCTGCTGGCCGCATTGAAAAACTGAGAGACTGCACAACAGCCGACCCTCTGCTTAACCAGCTAAGAGATACCATTGTCACAGGATGGCCTGAGACAATCAAGCAACTGCCTACCGATATCAGAGAATTCTGGAGCCTAAGAGATCAGCTATCAATTGATGACGGCCTTATCCTTAAAGGACAACAAATTGTCATTCCTCAGACCCTCCAAGAAGATATCCTAAAGCAACTCCACACTGCTCACTTAGGACAGGAGAAAACCAAACTCCTAGCCAAAGACACTGTCTATTGGAAAAATATAAACAGAGACATCGAGCAATTCACAAGCTCATGTAGCATCTGTCAACAATATCAGCCATTACAAATGTCAGAGCCTCTTCTGCAGCACGACATTCCAACAAAGCCATGGGACGTAGTTGGAACAGACTTGTTCGAGCTCCATGGACATCAATGGCTGATCATAGCAGACTACTACTCCAAGTACCCTGTCATCAAACAGTTACCTGCCCAATCACCAAGCAGTGTTATCGTAAAAATAACGCAACAAACCTTCGCGGAGTTTGGCATACCGTCAAAAGTGGTTAGTGACAACGGGCCGCACTTCTCAAGCGCCCTTTACCACGAATTTGCCACAGAATGGAGTTTCAACCATCAGACCACCTCACCTCGAAGACCACAGGGAAATGGTTTCATAGAGCGCCAGATAAGGACCATCAAGACCATCCTCAAAAAGGCCAAGCAATCTGGGACAACACCCGAAATTGCATTGTTGCACTGGCGCTGCACACCTATCTCAAACGCCATATCCAGCCCCGCACAGCTACTCATGGGTAGACGAATCCAATCCCCAATTACAACAAAAATAGAAAACAACCACCAAGATCAGGATCAAATATATGATGCTTTTAAACAAAGGCAACATAAGCAAAAGAAATATTTTGACCAGCATGCACTCAAGGAAGACCTACCACCTTTATATCCTGGCCAGAGGGTAAGAGCACAAAACCCTACACACGGGAACTGGGGCCTAGCAACCATAGTATCTCAAGCAGATGGTCCCCGATCATATCTCCTAAAAACTGCAAACGGATATGTGCTACGGAGAAACCGGCAGCATATTAGGAGTGCGGCAATAAGGCCAACCCCACCACAAACGCCAAAGCATGTAACATTTGCAGAACCACCTGTATGTACAACTCAGTCTTCACAAAGAGACTCCCAACAATACACTCACAGTGGCAGGATGGTACGACCACCATCAAAAATGAACTTGTGAACATTTTCTAGAGAATTATAGCAAGCAATTCATGGGGCAGAATAATCCCCTGCTTCGCTGTAGCTATTCAGGCAGTCTACCCTGAATTAGCTCTTACCTTTTTATTATATATTGAATATGCTCAATATCATAATCTTCATATTGGTAAAGGGGGGATGTAACGATGTTATCGTTTCGTTTTGTGACCAACTCTAGTTTTGTAACAACCGCGCATGCGCACTTCAATAAAAGTTTTCCGTGTATATTTTTTAAAACCAACAACACGCGTCTCTCGTTTGTCTCTACTAATAAACCACTCAATACGAGCAAACACAGTGTGACAATAAGTTTGTGGCGGTTGTAGACTATATTAGTAGGCTTGATGTAGGCCGCGTCCAGAGCTCTTATGGCAGATGTATAGTCGTTAGTGTCACTAATTATCTCAAATACCTCTGTAGACTCGGTGTCGAATCGTTCGGGACGAAGTACTCTGACCATTTCTTTTGTGAATAAAATTGTAGTCAAGAGAAGAAAGAGAGAGCTGAATTCCTTTGTAAAGGTTTTATTCACAAAAGTAAAACACGAAATAAAGTTAAATGACGAAGCATTTATAGTCAACGCCTGACGGAAGAGTTCATACGCGCTTGATATCCTTCTTCATTTGATTTAATTTCGCATTTCATTTTTGTTTCCTAATCATTCTACAATGAATTAATCAACAACTTATGGCCGACATACGTTGAACTTAACATCGCGTGAATCACAAATGGAACAAATGCAGCAAAAGAATTTCCGAACATGAAGTACGCGTCTATCATCTCATTTCATTTCTGAGAGATGATTATCAGAAGGATTCACGATTGACAAAATAGTTCTGAAGCATCTGGCGGAGTAGAAGCCTGAAAGGATTTTCTCTGGTAATTTTGTAAATTCTGTTACACTTTTTTGGAGGTCAAAATCTGCCATTTCGTAACCATTTCAAAATATGGATTTCTTCTGACCTGGTTGATTTTGAGGGAGTAACCTGGACAATGTCCAGGCGGATTTTAGTGTCATTACGCTTCCTCTGGTTCGCAACACTGGTGCACCAGGCATATGGGGATTCCAAGGTGTTAGTTTGGGGGGTTCTAGCAAAGCACTGCACATGGGGAATGAAATTGTAGTCCAGGGTTTTAGCTTCAAAGCGGACAAGGTAGTTCTGTATTATCTCAGTCTTACCCTATAACATCGAGGCAAAATTGAGGCGATAAATGATGGGATTTGACCTCTGAGTGACCAATGTCTCTATCAATGCTGAATTTTTTGAATTATTACAGGATAATTTCAAGATGGAGTTGAGGCAGTTAGAATAGGTTGCCTGGGCGAAGAGCTCGTTAGCTTGTTTAAAGATGAACAAGACTTCTCCCATTGATGTGACCTTTAGCTGTTTTAACACGACCTGATCCATCACTTTGTCAACTTCGCAACTGCAAATGTGACAGGTTTTGACTGAGTTGACAGAGATTCCTGCCTTCACGAGGTAATGTTCCCAATTTTCAGGATCCATGCATTCTATTTTAAGCACCATATTGAATTTAGCAGTCAGTTCTCAGCTGTCTGACCAAATAAACTGAAACAAAAAACACTAGAAAGCCCGCTTATGGACAAGTCCATTCTCTAAGTTCTGATTGGCTGCTAGTTCATGAGTGGATAATCTAGTTTGAAAATTCTTGCTTGAATTAAACAATATTTACATATCAACTATTAGAATCCGATAAGTGTCAATTTGATTCTATAATCACAACATTGCAAAATGACAAAATATGGAATGAGCTAACTGAACTACTTGGTAATGAAATGCGCCAATTTATCTTATAAAGAATCTAAAGGAACACATATTATTTAAGGTTGATGTTTGAGATTCTCAAGTTTGTAGATGTTGACAATGAACCAAAAGCAGCTGTTATCAAAGAAGTGTTTATTGATTTGACTGAAATTCACCAAAAGTATGCCAAATTTTTTTTACAACTAACCCTAAGTTCGACTGGCAAGTTCATAAAACCATGCGTAATCACTAAAAGAAAAGTAGACCCTCCCCCCAAAATAAACGCACAGAATTTATCTCCCAGAGCAAAATAACATTTTTTGATTAACTGCTCTAAAACGCTAGAATATCTCGGAAATGGGAGCTCATTTTACATTAAATTTATATGTGAAACTGATCCCCCACTTTAAACTCTTAAATAATTGTTGTTTTTTGGGGGTGTTTACAAATAAAAGTAGAATCTCATTTTTGGGGGGGGTAGCAGTGATCGGACAAAAGCCCACTAAAATAATTCAAACACAGACAAAAGCCCATAAAAAATTAAAAACGAGATTAATACAAAACTGAAACAAGATAATATTCTTTTAAGTTACCAAATGACAATGCTGCAAGATCTAAAAAACAAAAAAAACAAAGCTCCAAACCTTTAAATTTTTCTGGATCAATATGACCTGTGCACTGCTGATCCTCCATCCGACATCTTTTCTGGATCAACTTCCAATGGCTGAGTATGACATTTCTGATGAGTTGTTCCACCTCTTCAGCATTTATAAGCTTAGCCGACAAAAATATTGGAGTCTGAAAGAAAAATATTGAAAAATATAATTGTCGTCGCCGCCATCACCAAAGGACGTAGCATTGAATGCCAACACTTATGAGCAAATATTGTCTCCCTCAAAGCTTTCACCAAACCAGAGTTTCAATCTTCTTTATCATGATTCTTTTTGAATACTCATCTATTGGGCTTGCAATTAAGTGGAGTCTGAAAGAAAAATATTGAAAAATATAATTGTCGTCGCCGCCATCACCAAAGGACGTAGCATTGAATGCCAACACTTATGAGCAAATATTGTCTCCCTCAAAACTTTCACCAAACCAGAGTTTCAATCTTCTTTATCATGATTCTTTTTGAATACTCATCTATTGGGCTTGCAATTAAGTTCCCAACGTTTTTTTAATTTAAATTTGGTGGATTTGTACGAGTATGGTACCCGAAGACGTCAGCTGCAAAGCAGAGATCACGTGATATTAGTAGCACCGTTTTTATGTCCGGACATAAAAACATACCGGGCTGTTCGTTTTCTGAAATTGAAATCGTTGAAATCTAAACAAACAAGTGATTTTCAAAAAACAATTAATTTATTAAAGAAAATAAACAGAAAGTTTTTTGAAACGGAAAATGTTACAAATGTGATTTTTTTTCTTTTTGGGTTTCAAAATTGAATAAATGTATTTACAAAAATAAAAAATGAACAGAAAGTTTTTTGAAACGAAAAATGTTATAAATGTGAATTTTTTTCTTTTTGGGTTTCAAAATTGAATAAATGTATTTACAAAAATAAAAAAATAAACAGAAAGATTTTTGAAACGAAAAATGTTACAAATTTGATTTTTTTTCTTTTTGGGTTTCAAAATTGAATAAATGTATTTACAAAAATAGAAAGAATCTTTTTTTGTATTCACAAAAATAGAAAATAGAAATGGAGGCGCAAAAAAATTTTTATCTTTAATTTTAAAGAGTCAAATAAGGGGGAGATAACTCAAAGTTTTCGACCACAGTTTATCTTAAAATGGATTTTAACACTCTGAACTTGCAAGATATTTTATATTTAACCAAAGATAATGCCAAACTAATAAACTTCTTGCAAGCGCACAGATTAATTTAATGTTGGTGTAGTGAATTTACATTGTTGGGGCACTAGAGAAGCAAGTTCATCAGAGCACAATCCCTTGAAGTACTTGTAAAACAAGCACAAGGAAGCAACATTGTGGCGATGGGAAAAGGGGCTGGAGCTTGGTGGATAGTGAGGGACCTATTAAGTTGGTGACTCTTTTTTGGACCTTGTCTAAGAGGGAGAGAGTAGTGGATGATGCACCAGCCCAGACATTCAATTGACATTCAATTTTAATGATCTGAAAATAAACAGAAATTAACTTAAATTAACTCGAAAAACGGTTCGATGCTGAATTTCACTAGTTTTTAATTGAATTTTTACGGTATTTTCTGTTTATTAAATTGTTAGGTGAAAAGTACAGAATAGTTCAAACGAAGCTCCCACCCCCTCCTCCCTAGGTTACGAAAGGCTTTTTAAATATTAACGTTATTAAACCATTCTTAACATGTGGCGGGGGGGGGGGGGGCAACCGGAAGTGAAATTAAGCATTGAATCGTAATTTTCACTCGAAAAAAACAATAAAACAAAATAGATTACAAAATAGAATTCTCTAAAGAAATAGATTCCAAATTAAAAAAAAAAGACAATAATTAAAGTAAAAATCTTATTATAACAGATTTCGTGTCTGTCAGTAACTAAAACTATGTCGCTATTTTTAAATTTGAAACAATGAGAATTTTTATTGTGTTACTTTGATATTATCTATGTACAAACTGAGTAAAATTTGATTCAAGACAGATTGATAGCATGTATTATTAACATGAAATGTTTATGATATGAAAAAATGGTTACCCGCCGCTGTCTGGGAATATGAACAACGAAATAGAAGAGATAAAAAGTGTGTGTAACATCTTTCTTTTAAAACTTCTCTCTCCCTCCCTCCCTCTCTCTCTCTCCCTCTCTCTCTCTCTCTCTCTCTTCACGCCTTTCTATCGCTTTCTCTGGCAACTGGAAAAACAATCGTTAACGAATAACTACATAAAAACATTAAACAATAGCTTTAAATGTCGACCCCTTGATTAAATATATTTCTGTTGACCCACAAAAGACAAGTATTTTAGCCATTTTTCATCAAATTTCAACGTAATTATGTAATAATTTAAATATGCTGAGTCATTACTTCTGGAAACAAATTTTTATTTTATTTAACGTTTCTTAATGTCATTTCTCTTCAAATGGAGGGGAGTAAGAGACTCAGAAAGGGTGGTTTTAGTAGTGCTCTGGAAGACATATTTGAATCTAGAATATATAATTTCAGTAGTGCTCTGCAGGCCTCCTACTTTTAGTTTTTCACTCCCCACTAGGGCTGGGTTAAGAAACTTTTTTAGTAGTGCTCTGGAGGTTACCTTAATTTTAAAAGAGCTCAATATTTTAGACAGAGCAAGTGCGTTTAAATGCAGTGTTGCCCAGGATTAAGAATTTCTGTCTTATTTTTATATTGTTGTATACCCATCTAATTACAGTATTATATTTGATAAACTTTTGTTCTCATTGTGTGAGAGCAATAAAATTGTCATTTTTAACATTACTGTATTATATTTGATAAGTATGTGCGTGTGGGGGGGGGGGAGGTGTAACAGAATCTTTTGTTCTACTTGGCGTTGCCCGGGAACAATAAATGTAAATTGCAGTATTACTTTGGACTCTTTTCATTATCAACATCATTTCTCTTCAAATTATTGTGAAAGCGAGTGGGGAAAACGAAATTACCTGGCATCAAAAATCTCATTGTGTTTTGTTTTACTCAGCGTTGTCCAGAAGCAGTAAATGTAAGATTACAGTATTACATTTAAAAGGGAAATGAATTACACTATTATTATGTTTTAACACAGTAAAACAGTAAAGAGGAATGGTTTGAACAGAGGAGAAAGAGAGGGTTGGGGAGATGGATGGAAAAATGAAGGCGTGGGAAAGAGAGAAAGATATATATATATATATATATATATATATATATATATATATATAGAGAGAGAGAGAGAGAGAGAGAGAGAGAGAGGGATAGAAGATTTAATATAAAGATGTTACACACACTATTTATCTTCTATTTTGTTTTATCTCCCCAGGCAATTCATATAAAATCATAGAATTATGTCAGTAATTTAAGTTTTCATATATAAATTATTATTATCATTTCTGATGACCTAAATAAAAAATACCGATTGTTGACATTTTATTTAGAATGAAGGATTTTTTTCCAAATTAATTTCAGTCAATAGGGTAAGTCTAACTTGCAATTTGCTTGCTTGCTTCTCCCCATCACTTGAAATGGTTTGGTCTGGGGGATGGAGCCAGAAAAGAACACATGGGGTACTCTATAACTTTTGTGCGATAATATGGATTAAATTTGCTTCATAGAATGTGCGATTGCACATGCTATATCCTGTCCTCATCAGGCGCAGCTGGCATATTCTATAGCCCCAGGGCCAATTTTTAATTGGAAGTTTAGTCCACCCACATCTCCAATCTAACTACCCCACGATTGGCTAGGACCAAAGAGTAGTATTTCTTCTGATACTACACTTCATCAGTTATGTCTTCGGTCAGTGAAGTAGAAATCCTTCTAAACTGAGGCAATTTTAATTTTTGTTTCAATCCAGGGTGACCCTTTTTGGGAGCTGTATTTTCCCCACATTAAAAACTGACCTTGTGTCTAACTCTGCCTTCATAGACATGCAAATAAACAGAGATATACATATTTATATATATATTTTTTTAATTAATTTTATACATACATAAAAGGACACATGTTTCTGGCTCACAGTCGTCATCAGCATGGCTAACTTAGACAAGGATCGAACCTTCGATGTTGATGTTAATAGTCGGACTATGACGACTTGCCTGGAAATATGTACG
>OY744516.1:237952751-238342751 GCA_963556195.1 Sepiola atlantica | reverse complement strand
TAAGATTTTTTTTTATATTAAAATAAAAATGCTTATTTACTTTTGATAAGGTTGATTTTATTCACTGAAAGTCTAAAGACCTTAAAATAAATAGCCACACTGATGAGCCGTGGTTAAGACAAGACATATATGTATGTGGATATTAGAAAATAGTTATCATAAAAATAATTATTTATATATATATATATATATATATATATTTATATATATATATATATATATATATATATATTTCATGTATTCACATAAAATTTTATAAGGAGATATAATTTTTTTTATGCATCAATTTTCAGTATTTACTTCAACAGTGCTCAATGCATAAGTAGAGCTAGGTAGTAAGCTATGAAAATATATTTATGGCAATTAAGCTACACAGAGGCTCCCGCATTTCATCCCCAGGGGGGGAATCTTCAGGCTAAAATGCATGGAGTTATTTTTGCCAGGTGTTTTTATATGACACAACAAAGGAAACAGGATATAGGCAAATCTATAGAAAACAGAATAATAGAACAGGATATACGAAGGAAGTAACACTAACCACACCTTTGCTCGTGGAAAGCCCAACGATTGGCTGAGAGAACAACAAAGAATCTGATTGGTTAACTAGCTATATATATATATATATATATATATATATATATATATATATATATATAAATATATTTGTTATTGTTTATTATCTATGTACGTATATGTTTCGTCCTTTTTTTTAATCTGGACTCATCAGCATAGAGATATGACTATTCACTACCGGTCACGCGATTCGAAACCCTGGTTTACAAGTTTTTTCAACTCAAATCCAATGTCGCTAACCGCTCGGCCAATTCTGAACAGCTGATAAACAATGATAATTTAACACTTTTTAAAGCGGCTTGACGTCCAGGCATTCTACTTCTATTAGGGAAGGAATGATGCATTATCAAGCAAGTGACGTCATGCTGTGTTAGTACTACCATTGCAGTGCTCTACTTTTTTTACGAGGAGCGACAAATATAAATATTTGTTATTGTTTATTGGCATCTTGTACTCAGACCGTGTCACAAACGAAGAAGTTTGCGCGCTCATCAACGCAAATCTGAACAACTACGAAGATTTGCTGACAACTGTAAGAAAAAGAAAGCTTGGATGGTATGGTCACGTGACAAGGGGCAGTGGTCTCTCCAAAACCATCCTGCAGGGAGCAGTGCAAGGCAAGAGAAGGAGAGGTAGACAACACAAAAGATGGACGAACAACATCAAAGAGTGGACGGGCTACAACTTCGCTACAACCCAGTCCATTGTCCATGACCGTCAGAAGTTGAGACAGCTGGTGTGGAGTTCATTGGTGCAGTGCCCCTACGACCCAGGAGGGGGTTAAGGGACCAAGTCAAGTCAAGTCAAGTCATTGTTTATTACAAGACTAAATGTGTAATTACCTCCAATGGTAAAATATCAGCAGATGTACGACCCATGCTTGGTAAATGTGGTCCAGATGGTTTCCATGGTCGATAAGTAGAACACATTGCACTGGGGGCTCTTTGGTGGGCACCACGTTTGGCACATCGAGCTTTCATGGATTCGAGAAAATCCTGGTATATTAAATTGTCATTTTCATTCACTGGCAGCAAAGACCAAAATTTCAGGAACTAAATAACAAGAGATATGAAATATTAGAATTAAAAAAACGGAAAAAAGTCATAACAAATTCTTTTTAAAAATCTTATTAAATCAGGCTCTCTCTCTCTCTCATATATATATATATATATATATATATATATATATATACACACACACACAGGACCGGCGGGACAGTTATAAAAGTGGGGGGGGGGCGGTTAAACACATGCATATATAACTTCATTATTGATGACCGTAAAGTTGGGGGGACAAGTCAAAAAGTGGGGGGGGGGCTAGCCGCCGTCCATGATATATATATATATATATATATATATATATATATTTGAGTCATTTACAGATAATGTTTATTGTCAGTTATACAATATAACAGAAACGTTTTTATAAGTTGTGTCTTTTTTCATTATGGGATTTCTCGAGCATCCTTAATTTGTACCCAGAAAAACAATAACAATATCAGAAACAATGTCGAACAAAATTGCAAGTATGAAATCCCTCGATAAAATGTAAAATGATGCATAATGCATATTATATATATAACAATCAATTACCAGCTTGTGTCTTTCATCTCATGGATGACTCTACTCTTGAGGAGAAATCGACTCTGAAACTTCTTGGTCTTTCTCTCTCATCAAATCTTTCTTGAAGTTCATACATTAGATCAATTGCTCTTTCTGCTTCTCGTAAAGTCGGTTCTCTCTATCGCTCCAAACAGTTTCTCACACCTGAGGCTATTTTCTATTTCTACAAATCTACTATCAGATAATGTATGGAGTACTGTTGTCATATTTGGACTGGTGAATCTCTGTCCTATTTGAGGGTTCTTGATAAGGTGCAGAAACGTGTCTGTAATTTTATTGGCCCTACCCTTTCTTCTTCTCTGCACCCCCTCGCTCACAGACGTGATGTTGCTAGTCTCAGTCTTTTCTATAAATACTATTATGGCATGTGTTCTTCAGAATTATGGGATCTATTCTCTGCTTCTTTTGTTCCAGCTCGTTTGACCCGTCGGTCTAGTGGTCTCCATCGATTCACTGTTTTGATATCTAAATTGTAATACAGCTCCCTATTCCAGTAGCTTCTTTCCAAGAACTGCAGTCTTGTGGAACTCTCTTCCTGCTGACTGTTTTTCTCCTATCTATAATCTTGGTCTTTTCAAGACTAGGGCCAATAGGCATCTCCTGTCTTTGCGATAATCATATTTATTCTTGTTAGCTCCATACATCAAGTGGCTTCATGCCTTGTCTGGAGCGATTTTCGATAAAAAAAATATATATAAAAATGTTGTCATGTTATTTTTTGCGTTTACCTATTGTTATGTATGCTTCATACAATTTTTGTTCAGAAATAAAAATAAAATTAATAAAAAAGATTTAATGAGTAAAACAATATTTTTTTAAGTTTTAATTTATTTTATTTTTTCAACAGCATTTCTCTTCATAAAGATGAATGGTGTACTCTTCGGTAGTTGCCTGTGTTTATATAAACATTGATACTTTGCTTACATGGCTCCTGGCTCAGGCCAAATGGTTAGAATCACCGACTGTTGATGAAAAGGTTGAGTTTTAATCCGGGCTTGAAGCATTTACTTGTCTAGCCACACTGAAGAGCAGTGATACAGCGAAACAGTCCCTCTATGCATGACTATATACATATGATGTTATTTATGGAAATAATAATCCGACATAATGGTAAATGAAAAAAGAGAAAGACTAAAAACTTGTTTATATATTTATCATTGTTTCGTCTTTATTGCAAGACTTTCTCAAGATGGCTCAAAAACATGTGACGCAATAAGAATGTTTTTGGTCTCTTTTTTTTCAAACAAAACATTGACGTTAGAATTCAAAATATGTGATGCGTTTATGAAGTGGAATGAATGTTTTTTTTTGTTTTTGTTTTGTTTTTATTATTAATATCGATGTTATGTACAAAGTTTGGTAGTTTTATAGAACCGCATAAACCATTCGCCCCTCCCCCCTAAAAAAAAATACTTTTTTACTTTTTTGGCAAACAACATGTAAACAGCCTTAAAAAATATCTGCAAAAAAAAAAAAATTAAAGTTTTATTATTTTACATTTTACATATAATTTTAACATAAATTGAACACCCACTTCTTGGCCACACCCACTTCTTGGCCACACCCACTTCTTGGTCACAGACACTTCTTGGTCACGCCCACTTATTGGGCATGCTCACTTCTTGGTCACGCCCACTTCCTGCCCACACCACTTCTTGAACTGGAATGAATGCGTTTTTTTTTGTTTTTGTTTTAATTTTTATTATTAATATCGATGCTATGTACAAATTGTGGTGTAAAATTGCTAACTTGGATCTAAATTCAAGTTCTGTTCGGTTAAATTAAGTTTGCTAATTAATAATTAATTGAGTTTAGATCCAAGCGAGCTATTTTACACGCATTCATTTCACTTCATAAATGCACCAGAATAGTAGCAATGCCTCTGAGGTGATAATTAAATCGGTGATATGGTCATATGACGGTAACAATACAGGATACAAGATCTTCTGAGAGAAGAGGCTGGATCTACCAATAGAAAGTGACCTCCAGGCTGTAGTGGAATGGGGCAGAAATGGTTGGTAACTTTTAATGCTGCGAAAACAAAGCTCCTTTCCTTGTTTGGGGTGAAATATCTTTAAAAAAAAATCCTTCCCCAAGATCTGATTAATCCCACATCATCCAAGGGGGAACCTTATGACTGGAAGGATTCAACAGGAAAAACCTTTATTTCGGAAGGAACACAAATTCACTTACGCAAATAGACTGTGGCAGACAACTACTGACTAATAAACCGACCTCTTCAGAGCCAAAACAAAGCTAAACACAAATGTCAAAATTCTCATAAGCTTTACCAAGGTAGAAAACTTCGCAAAATCCATCACCGACACCACATCCTAACCACAGGTGGACTAATGATGGCGTTGATCAGTACCCATCAACTGACTATCAGCATCTAAACAACTCAAATCACTTGAGAGTCAATTATCCAGTCAAGACTAGTTAACCAAAACTGCAATTCGGATTCAAACTTGTTCAATGTAATTCCTCTGGTGATTAAATCTGCCGGATTATTTGAAGTGTTCGCATATTTAAACACCATGTCAAAACCGTAATCAATCAATTTCCCAATTCTTTCTCGAATGTTCTTCAAACAATTTCGAGAGATCACAGATTTTATTTTTATATTTTCAGACAAAATCCAAGACAACACAACTTGCGCATCCACAGTGATGATGATCTTTTTTTAGTGTGTCCTGCGGGAAATGTTTAAAATACAATTTCTTTTGTCCCAATTCAGAGTATCACTTTTTGGGAAACTGGATTTTCCGAACATTAAATACCGACCTTGGATCCAACTTTGCCCTTGTGGAGAGGCTAGTAAATAGGTACAATTTCTTTTGCAGATCATTGTGTATATTAATTAGCTTATCATTATTTTATCTATATTATTATTGTTTAAATATACAAAAAAACAAAAACAAAACTGATAAATTAATTGTTTCCGTGAAAGTCAACAAAAACTAAACTTAATTTTCCTTTGAACATTTTTAGTTTGTATTTCTCACGGGGAAACCAAAAAACAAACTTACTGTGTGTCGATCCATATTCATTCCAAATTTCTTGAGAATATTCTGGAAGCTTTCCTGCGACACTGTGTTCACCAATGCATTATCAGCTTCCTTGAAGGCCACAAGGAATTCTTTGCTATGCGTAGAAATCACTTTCTCAATTTCTTTCAGGAATTTTGGCAACAATTGACTTTCATTGGAATAATCTGATTGTAACTGAAAAGTACAAAAAAATAAAGAAGAAAAGTCAGTTGTGGACGAGACTAGTGTGGGAGGGGGGGGGGGTATCATCATCATCATCATATTCAGTTTAACGGCGGTTTTACATACTGGCTTAGAAATTGACTTTCAATTAACCTATCTCAGACCAGGTGTTTATTTATCCCTCTTTCTCTCAAGTCCATCCTTATCACTTCCTCCCATGTTTTTCTTTGTCTTCTCCTGCCGATTGATGACTCGGCTACATCAACTGTTCTACATCAATCAAAGAACTTCATATTTCAGAGCAAAAATCTGAATAGTCATACAAAAAAGTCTGGAGATTTCGGAATGAGGTTAAAAAATCAAAAATACTTGATTCAATTCTTTAATAAATTTTAATCCAAAATATCGAGATTATTGTAGTTTATAATAAAAATTTTGTCTCTTTTCAAAAAACGTATGTCATATCGTTGCAATCATAATCACAATGATTTTTTATTCTCATTCTGTAACTGTGTCTTGTTGTAACTGTCCCTTCTTTTTTTCCCAATTTTCTTATCTTTTTGTTTTTGCTGGGGATGGGGCATTCTACCAGATGCCAGACATTCACCGGCTATTTCAGACACTCAAGCTGAGAGATCTTTTTTAAGATTCTAACCGTCCCTTTAAGTACAATTGTTTGTATCTCTCTTGCGCTTGGTTCACCGGGTATATTCGCCAAGTAGTTTTTGAAATTCTTTTTCATTAGTCCTGTTGCTCCTATAATTACTGAGATGATGGAGATTTTCCTAAGATTCCAGTTTCTTTTCATGTCGTACATAAGACCTTGGTATTTCGTAATCTTTTCCCTTTCTGCTCTGTTTAATCCTGCATCATTAGGGACACTGACTTCAACTAGGGTTGCTACTTTCTCCCTTTTGTCCCATATCACGATGTCAGGTTTTCTAGCTCCGTTTTCTAGATATGTAACTGTAGGGATTGCATAGTCATAGTGGATGGTGTATAACTTATTTCCAACTGTTCTTTCTGGTATATGCTCCCAGGACTTGCTGCTACACTGGATATTCAACTTTTTACATATAATCCAGTGAAGATATTTACACACTCCGTGATGTCGCATTGTATAATAGCCATCCCCCAGGAGAACCTTACAACTGGATGTCAGGTGGCTCACACTCTCTACTTCTGTGTGGCAGAACCTGCACTTGTTATTGTTGCTGAGACCATTCATCTTTTTAAAGGCATTGGTCACCAAGCCTTGATCTTGGGCAGCCATTATCATTCTCTCCTTATCATAGTGGAGAGATCCTCTTTTCAGTCAGTCTACAGAGCCTTCCTTATCTATATATTCCTGGGATAATTCAACTAGGAAATACTTCTTCATATATGCGTGTGATAGTGCATCTCATATCTCACGAAAATAAGAGATAAACACTGTCTCTGTGATAGGATCACAGGTAAATCAAGCCTGAGCCTGGTGTTGCCACATACACTAAACAATGAACTAAACAATGAACTATGTAAGTAAATAATGAAAGCCGTGGGATTCAGAAGAAAGATCTGAGTGTCATGATCGGCAGATGCTTCCTCTCTGCCAACATAGGAGACCTAGTAAGCATCCTGTGAATCTTGGCCCCTCTAATTTTAGAATATCACAAAGCTAAAACCGGTCAGTAATCGCTCTAATTTCACATACGACAACAACACTGACCAAAATAGAATAAAATATGGAGATTTTTGGATAAGGCTAGAAAATCCAAAAATAAATTTTCAAACACTTGATACAATTTTTCAATAAATTTCAATTCAATTCAAATATCAGTTTTATGAGCAGCATCATAGTTTTATTGAAGAAGACGGGTAGATTGAGAGATTGTGTACAAAAAGTGTAAGATAATAATGAGACTGATGAGAACTCCGATGTGGAGAAAGTTGTAGCAGTTATCTCCTCCTTTCAAAATATAACTACACCGGTTTGCCGTTAGGTGTCGCTTTTTCACCGACAGGTGGCGCTGTAAAACGACACCAGAGTTATCTGCCCTTCGGACTATAAAACCAGGTGCAAACGGAAATTCCTCTTGTTCACCAACCAGCCTCGGCAGAACAACGCTGGCACCAGGGCTCCGTTTCACTCGTTTTTTCCTACTCAATTGGCCTCGACAGAACGACGCTGACACTAGCGTTCCGTTTCACTTTTCTCTTCTGGTTGATTGGCCTCGGCAGAACGACGCTAATACACTAGCGCTTCGTCTCACGCTTTTCTCTTCAAATGGCATCGGCATAACAACTACCAACACACGTGGTCAAACAACGGTAAGAGTTCTCAACTCATTTTCTTTGTGTACGGCTTTCAAAGACTTTCCCCACGGCGGATTCATTTCTTCTTATACCTTTTCAAGAACTGTTTTTCCATCGACACACATGCATACATCACACACTTCATCATTCCACGTACACACACGTTCAATAAACGTTATTTGAACTACTTCATTTTTGTTTATTAATTATTACTCTGTCTTTGCATGCAACATTGCTTGATTTACTGAACACGTAAATAATCGGGGGACACGACCCTCGATCCTAACAAAGTATATTCGGATGGTGAGGTTATTGAGGTGGTTCAGAAGTTTTGTTACTATTTGAGCGCAAGAAGGAACTGGTGTTTGGGTAATTGCAAGAGTTAGCAGTAGATGTGTTAAATTAAGAAAGCCTTTACCATTATTAGCCATTGTCTTTATTTAGCACTGTCGACAAAAGGAAGATACTATCAGACATGTGTCCATATTGTGATAATGTATGAAAATGAAACCTGGCCAATGAGGCTTCAGGACATGCGTTAAATACAAGGAACTTATATCAGAATAATACGATGGATATAGAAATGCAAGTCTTAAAAACAGGCTTAGACTGATGAGTCAGAGGAAGATTAAGTCTGGATATTATCGGGTAATGTGTGCAGAATAGCAGATATCGTTGGTGTGGTCACATTGAAGGAGCTGGTGCTTGTGTGATTGCAAGACTTAGAAGTGGATGGAGTAAGTTCAGGGAACTTCTGCCATTACTAACCAGCAGAGCGTTTCCACTGTCGACCAAAGGAAGAATCTATCAGGCATGCGTACGCAGTGTGATGATGTATTGAAGTGAAACCTGGATAGTGAGGGTTGAGGACATGCGTTGCATGGAGAGAAATTATTTACAATTTGTCATTATATTGTTTTAAGGTCGGAGGTGTAGAGCAAAACAAAGGACAGCTATGGAAGGGAGGTGACTGCTACAGAGCAATATCAGAAACAAACGACTAGATCATCATCATCATCATCATATTCGGCTTAACGCGTTTTACATGCTGGCATGTGTTGGACGACTTTTAGAAATTGACTCCCAAACTAACCAATCTCTGATCAGGTCTTTATTTATCCCTCTTTCTCTCAAGTCTATTCTTATCACTTTCTCCCATATTTTCCCTGGCCTTCCCCTGTGAACTGACCCTGTTACCTCAACTGTTCTACATCAACTAACACAAGAACGCTCATTCATTCTTTCAATGTCGCCAAACCATAAAACTCTACTCTTCTGCACATATCTCTCAATACTGTCCGGATTTAATCTTCCTCTGAGCTCATCAGATCTAAGCCTGTCTTTAAGATTCACATTACACATCCATTGTATCATTCTCATACCATTTCTATCCACGCAACGCATGTCCTCAACCTGCACTGGCCAGATTTCACTTCCATACATCATCACATTACATACACATAACTGATAGACTCTTTCTCGGCTCGACAGTAATAACGCTCCGCTGGTTAGTAACAAATCACAGTAAATGGTCAAGTTGCACCGTCCAACTTCAAGGGAGTTTATTGCCCCAGTTGCACCCATGGACAAGCTCAAGTGATAACACGTATCAAGAGGAAACCCAAATGTTCATGGGTCAAGAATTCTTGAACTTTACATGTGGACGAAGAATTCTTGAACTTTACATGTGGACGAAGAATTTGCTGAGATCCCATTTTATTATATTTTTATTGTCTGCTAAATTTGGTTACAAAAAATCTTTGCATAACAAATAGAAAACAAGTAAACGGCCAACCTTGTAACCCCTTCCTTCCCTATTCAGCTCTTGAAGGGCTTACCTTTTGGTTAGCCTGTTTGGAGTCCAGGGGATTGAACGCTGATGGTGGGCTCTCTTTCAGGCTTGGTTTGTCTGATAACTGACAGATAATGGAGGTAATTAAGTATCCTTAGTAGATGGAAACCCCATAGTGCTTTTTTGGTCGACACTCTCCCAGGGGATAGTAGGGGAGACCTAGCTCAGGGGTAGCTCCTTGAGAGGCTTCTCCATCATCACTCGCTAAATGTTGTCGGAGTATTCTCAAGTGTCGTGTTGCACATGGTTGCGTGTCCCTTGAGGTAGTTCCGGCATGGATGACTGGGTCCATCTGATTTGGGTTCGATCATTTTGTCTCTGAATTTATCACCGTCAGTTAAAAAACTTCCTTGTTTTGAAGTGATTCTATTTTCCTCTCCCTTTTTGTTATTATGAAACTTAATCATCTTTCATTCTTTTTGGTTTGGTTGCTTTGTTTTATGGCATCTCAATCCTTCTCAGGATATTTAATGCCGAATTCGGTCATTATGGTGAAAGTTTTTATGCTTCAAGTTCTTTATATGTTCAAGTATTTATTCATAGTGTTTGGTTGAGTGAAAGGGGGAAGGGAGGGATAGGAGGGGATAGGAAATTGTTGTTTTCTGTTTTGGATTTTGCAGAACATGATTGAGTTTTGCAAAGAGAAAAAAACAATAAAACATCAATGTTTTGGTTGTGTATTTTGTTGGAAGATCGTCGCTAATTTCAGGCTTAGAAAATAGTAAAAAAAGGCTTTCCCTACCATTAACCCTATAAGTCATTCACATGAATTGGAACAAATACATTGATGACAGACATTGCCAAGGCTGCTGCAAAGAAGGTGGGCTCTCTCTACCGTGCTAGTAAACTTCTCACACCTGACATTATCCTATATCTCTACATAGCCATCATCCGCCCATGCATGGAGTATTGTTGCCACATCTGGGCTGGTGCATCATCCACTTGTCTTTCCCTCTTAGACAAGGTTCAAAAAATAATCGCCAACTTAATAAGTCCTTCACTATCCACCAAGCTCCAGCCCCTATCCCACCGCCGCAATGTTGCATCCTTGTGCCTGTTTTACAAGTACTTCAATGGATTGTGCTCTGATGAACTTGCTACACTAGTGCCCCCACGACGTAAATTCACTAGACCAACCCGACAATCTGCTAAATACCATCCATTCACTGTTGAGGTCCCCAGATGCCGGAGAGCTTTCTACTTCAATAGCTTCTTTACTCGTGCTGCTGGACTCTGGAACTCCCTCCCTGCTTCCTGTTTTCCTGACGGTACTGACATGTAGAAATTTAAAACTAATGTAAACAGACTTCTTGCTGCACAGCTCCCAACTTAGGATGACCCCCCCAAAAGCTACACCCTCTTTCTCAGTAGCCCCTTACGTCTACAGTGGCGGCCTGCCTTGTTTGGGGTGAACTATGTAAAAAAAAAAAAAATTCATATAAAAAATAAAGTAATTCAATCGCAATCTAGACATTTCATCTTACCTTTCCATACAGGAGATTACTGATGAATAATTTGATGTTTAGGAGACCTTCCTCATTACGAAATGGCATTAGGACTTGTTTCCAGTCATCACCAGTCATGTTAATTCCGTGGGCCATCAGCAAGTTCTGGAGATGAGTCGCAGGAATCAGATCACATTTCTCAACATCCAAATCTGAAATGGTCTAAATAGAGATTTTTGCTGTCAAGAAGAGCAATTTTACAAAAAATGTCGCAATTAATTGCTGTTAAAAACTCTTAACTTTTGAAAGAAAAGATTTAAGGAAATTTAATGGTTAAGTCGGAGAGCTAAGTAACGAAATCATATCTAGAAAATTTCATTCACGAAAGATCAAGACGACCACCACCAAAGTGATAGGTCATCCAGATCAGGGGTGAGACTGGCATGCCGCTCCTGACAGCTTAAAGACTGGCCCAAGTGTGTGATAAGTGACAGAACTTTGTTATCAAGCATGTGGCGAAGCTCTCTGGAGTATACAGATAAGTCAAGTCAAGTAAAGTCAAGTGTATGTATGTGTGAATGTGAAATTGGTTCAGCTGTAAGATTACAGATTACAGGTTTGGCTCAACTTGCTTGAGCTGTTGTTTAGCATTTCTTCATATAGTAATGAGTCACCACTTTCCAAGGTCAAAGGCCACTCGAGGATAAGGGTTAATGAGATTATCAGTTGGATGATGAACAATACTACGAGAGGATTTGAAACGATTGATGGAATGGGCAGAGTTTGATTATTTAAGAAAGTATTTGTTAACATTGGACTTAAAACAACCATGCTGTAATCAGCTGGGAAGAAACCCTGAGATGGAAAGTTCTTGAAAATTTCTGTCCATCGTTTTCAATCCTCTCATAGTATTGTTCAGCATCCAAATGACAATCTCATTAACACTTATCCTCGAATGGATTTTGGCCTTAATAAGTATGAATTTTTTTTTTTTTAATTAGTTAATTCTCTAAGAACAGTGTCATCCACACAACATAACACAACTTTTTTGGCCGTGCAGAGAACAAAATCAGAACATTTGAGGCTCACAGAAGAAATCAAATCCGCAACAGGTTTTAGGGTTAGGGTTAGCTTGACTAGATTAGGGTTAGGGTTAGCGTTACTGGGTTCAACTGTATCCGAGTACTATTTAAAAAAAAGTCTTCATCCCCTCCAATGCTGTCTAAGATGGTTTGAGCATAACGCTTGTCGGCCGGAAGAGAAGTTGATCCCCAGGTCCTTCTCCCCCTTTATCTCCTTGATTGGGACAAATGTGCTGTTGGGCAGTTGAACGCAGACGGGGGTAACCTAGCAACACCATCATGGAATCGGGATTGGCTAGCCATATCATGTGGCCTAGCTTAGGATCAACAAAAGTGGGCTACGATAGTTAGAGACGCTGTACTTGCTCGGGACGAAGCCGGTTCAACTCGACCAGATACAACTACTTTATCAGGGCTGTTTTATGCAGATTGGAGTGTGCACTCTTGCCTGATTATTTAATCGTCTGCACCGATCCAGGATCATATTGAGCAAGCATTATAATAACATTCTCGTTGTGCCCTCTTTAAGTACCTGCGTAATCAGGGAAACTAAATGCTTTAAACCAACGGTGATAAACTGATAAAATGTATGCAAATAAACAATCTACATCAAGTTAGGGTTAGAGTTAGGGGTAGGGGTAGGGTTAGGGTTAAGGTTAGAATAGTCGGATCAAGAGAACAATAGGGACCCCAGATCATTAACACAAGACGCGGGACATATTTTGGAATCACCGGTTGACCTCGCAATACACGTGGTCTCTATTTACAAAACACTTGTAAATAGATCTTTTATTTATGTTAATAAATGCAGTATATTTCGGAATTTTTTTTTTCTTTTAACATGTTAATATTTATTTTAAGGCAGAGAGTTCATAAATAAAACAAATAAATAAAACTTCGCTAGTTACTCGCCTCCCTACGAAAAGAAAAAAAAGTATCCACTTTTTCTTAAAATACACAACACGAAATATAGAATTGCGTTTAAAATTTGTTTTTTATTTAGTAAATAAAAGTAAAAAAAAAAAATGATAAATTGTTTTGTTTATTGCAAAACGACAGATTACAAGTCAGCCGATTTTTAAAAAAGCGTATACATGTTAAAAGAAAAAAAACCCGAGTTGTTTTGTAAATAGTGACACAAAAACATGTTTTAAAAGAAAACATGTTAATATTTTATTTGTCTTGTGTTAATGATCTGGGGTCCCTATTGTTCTCTTGATCCGAATAGTCCATGGCAGAGGTACACATAAAGTTAGACCAAAGCAAAAGAAAAAAATGTTAAACTTACTTTCCAAATCGTAAGAGGCATTTTCATGAGACTCTCCTTCAAGTACTCTTCGGGGCTCAGCGGAATATAATTATCCCCAGACATCATTTCCGGTGTATAGCATCTTGATTTGTCGTAAAAAAAAAAAATGAAAAAGCATAAAATTATTTGTAAAACTTTGAAGATCAGGAATTGTAATCAACATCGTTTACAATCAGGCATTTTGGGGAGAAGCAAAGTGTAGTATCTGTTCTGATATTATACTTCATCTTTTCTGTCCTCGGTCACTGAATGGTTAATGCTCTGCCGGTTAGTAATGGCAGAAATTCTCTGAACTTACTCCATCCACTTCTAATTCTTACAATCACCCTAGCACCTGCTCCTCCCCGTGCTCCAATGGTATCACCAAGGTAACAAAACTTCTGAACAAACGTAATAGCTACTCCATCTAAATATACTTTCTCTACATCTGAGTTCTCATCCATCTCCATTGTCTTACAAAAAAAGTGGGCAAATGTGCATAACAGGTAGGAACGCTGGCTTCCGGTGGAAAAGGGTTGAAGAAAGTGTCTATGGATGCCTGAAAGTGATACAATTTTTTTTATTCATATTAATTTCAGACTTTTCTTTTTTTCATATTAATTTCAGACTTTTCTTTCATCATATTCTAATAATTAATAATACAGACTATTTGAAAAATAATTTATTTGATTGTTTTCAAAACTTAAAAAAAATTTTCATTGAAAAAAATAAACAAAATCTTTTTTTTTTCAAGAAATAATGTTTTTGAGCAACGGAATTTGATTTTTTTTATTCAATGTTTTTTTTTTAATATTTAGTGAAAATAAGTTTTTTGGGGAGGGTTTAGGGTTAGGGTTTAGGGTTAGGGGTTAGGGTTTAGGGTTAAGGTTTAGGATTAGGGGTTAGGGTTTAGGGTTAGGGTTCCATTTCTAAGAAAATAGTTTGATTCCGGAAGTTACTCCATTTCCAAGAAAAAAGGTTTTCACTATTATTACAAAAAAAAAATGTTTTGAAAACAATCAAATAAAAACAAATAAATTATTTTTCAAATAGTCTGTATTATGTTAATTATTAGATTATGATGACAGAAAAGTCTGAAATTAATATGACAAAAAGGAAAGTCTGAAATTAATACGAAAAAAAGAAAAGTCTGAAATTAATATGGATAAAAAAAATTGTTGTATCACTTTCAGGCATCCGTAGACATTTTCTTCAACCCTTTTCCACCGGAAGTCAGCGTTCCTACCTGTTATGCCCATTCGCCAAAAAGTGAGTTGCACCCGAGTCCCTTTCCACAAACTGATCAGGGAACTTTTCCTCTTTCTGGGTGCTTCTCAACACTACAACCACTGATCGTCACTTTGGGCTTGGTAACATTCACTTTCACACCTTTACTTTCTATAGAATTCCTCCAAGTCTTAACAAGTAGACCTTCTATTATTTCACAGGAAAGTACTAAATCATACAGCATCTTTTCCGTATAAAACTCTCTGAACAATGTTTCTAAGACACAAATGAAAAGCAGTACAGAAGCTTGATGTACTCCACTTTTTAACATTAAAGTTGCCAATTCATATGCTGTTAATTCTAACACGACTTTGAGCATTTCTGTACATTTCTTGAACAACCTTCACCAACCACTCGTTTTCCCCACCAGATAACATCTATTGGCACTCTCTCAAAAGCTTTCTCCAGATCCACAAAAGCAAAATACAGGTTTTTATTCTTACCAAGGAATTTCTCTTGCATTTGTCTCAAGATAAATATAGCACTAGTGGTACTTTGCCCACTGCATAAAACCAAACTGCATTTCATCTATGTCTATCTGACTTCTTATTTGCTGCTCAATTATTTTCTCAATAACTGTCAGGAGCTGATCTAACTTTAAGCATAACCCTAACCTGATCTATTAACTTTAAGCATCTGTAATTAACTTCTATCTAGAGCTAACCCTAACTTTCATCTAGAGCTCATCCTTTACCCTTTTAACAGATCACAACGATACTAACATCCCAGTCTTTTGGGACAATCTCTTCTTTTATGATTTGATTTGTCAAGTCTGTGATCATCTCAATGCCTGTTTCATCTGCAGCCTTTAACATTTCTGCAACAACATCTGATGGTTTACCCTTCTTCATCTTACACACAGCTTCCCATACAATTTCTTTCTCACTTCTTATAGATACTCCTTCTGCAACTTCTAGATTTTGTTGGTTCCATGAAAACCCAGTGTTCAACAATTTCTCATAATACTATTTCCAAGCATCCATCTTGTCCTATTCATTTATTGCTAACACTCCATTGTCATTTCGAATGCAATATATATATATATATATATATATATATATATGTGTGTGTGTGTGTGTGTGTGTGGGTGTGTTCAGGTTTATGCTTTTGGGAATTTAATACTAACAAAGTAATTCATTTACCTGCAAATATTTGTCTCAGACAAAGTTTGAGATGATTCGTCTTCTATGAGTTTCCACATAATGACATATCTCGAAGACTTTGTTTCCCTGGATCCCTGGTACAGCTCTTCCAGGCCACATCTCTCCAAAAACTCTTCATAAGTGATATAACCTTTATTTTCAGGATCACAGCTGTAATGAAATATTAACTTTATTATATGAACATGTACAATTATATATTTCTTGAGTTTGAACAACAGACAGCGATTGCTTACAGTGAATACAACAGACAGCGATTGCTTACAGTGAATACAACAGACAGCGATTGCTTACAGTGAATACAACAGACAGCGATTGCTTACAGTGAATACAACAGACAGCGATTGCTTACAGTGAATACAACAGACAGCGATTGCTTACAGTGAATACAACAGACAGCGATTGCTTACAGTGAATACAACAGACAGCGATTGCTTACAGTGAATACAACAGACAGCGATTGCTTACAGTGAATACAACAGACAGCGATTGCTTACAGTGAATACAACAGACAGCGATTGCTTACAGTGAATACAATAGCAACAAACACGAAAATTAGGTGAAAGTAAAACAAAAAGGGTTAGGGTGGGTTAGTATACCAAAACAGGAATGAAATATTAGCAATAGCGATACATAAACAGAACAAGTAATCCAAGTAGGATGGAAAGACCGAGGAGGGAAAAGCACCAACCAGACCTCCACTGGAAGCATGCAGAGAAAGTACTGGAACCTTAGCAAGGCTTATTGGCACTCCAATTCCAGAGAAAACCATTGCCAACAAGAAATCAATGTTGAACGGCTGCTGCGATAATGCAAAATGATTTGAAATACTTATCGAGAGTGCTGGAAATTTGGGGAGACTTGTTGTCATTCAGACTCCAGGGAACACCACTTGTGTTTGCCAGTGAATAATCACTGATAATAACTATTAGTGAGTAAATAATAATAATGATAATAATAATAATAATAATAATAATCAAAGGGATCACTGAGACCATACAAAGGACGGCAATCTTAAGTAAAATCCTTGAATGCGGAAACCAACCCGCGTAAGCTATGAAGGCTAACCAATCACATGGAATTTACAGCAAGAAAAAACAAAACCACATGAAGAACACCACAACACGAACCAAGGAACAGAAACTGCAAAAACATAAGCCGCCTCCCCCCCCCCACCCCCAATAAATTACACCAGCCTCAGCTGACACAACACAAAAATGAACCAATGAACAGAAATTGCAAGAAACAACACCATAAGCTGTCTTCCCCCTGCAAAAAAAAATGGTGCCGGCCTAGGCTGACACCATGTAAAATATTTGTAAAGGGTCGGGGAGGATGAGAAGACCGAGGAGAAGCAGCACAAACCAAACTTCCACTAGAAGAGTGCGGAAAGTGCTGGGACCTTGGGGAGGTTTATTGCCACCTAAATCCCAGAGAAGACCAATGGTCCTTACCAGCGAGAAATCAATGGTAAGCGGCTGTTACGATACCGCAAGGTTATTTGCAGTAGTTATCGAAAAGAGGTGGAGAGTGCTGGAAATCTGGGAGGCTTGTTGTCACTCAGACTCCAGGGAACAACACCGTTTTTTGTCGATGAGCAATCACTGACGATGACCTGTTTGATAACTCCTAGTGAGTAATAATAATAATAGTTGTCGTTGTTATATTATAAGGGGCCCTATTTTGAAAAGGTGTACCTCAGCTAGTATGGATTCTGACGGATGGTCGAAATTATCTGACTGGGTGTATGTCGGACTGACATAAACTTTGGGGGAAACGAATCTGTTTTCCCACGTATAAATAACAGACAGGCGATCTTAAGATCAAGGGAACGAAGCATATGGGGTCAATAAAGGTCAGAAATGGAGGCCGACAGATCGAGGCACGATGACGTAGCTTCTTGTTGTTTGCACACAAAGAAACGATAGTTTTAGAAGAGTCTATCCATGGATTTGAAGTGAGATGGACGTGCCAAAGCATGCTTTGAAACTTTGAGTTAAGTCGGTATAGACCGAAGGAAAATCCCCCCTGTCTGTCTAGTCGATAAATGTCCTCTACTTACCAAATTAATAAGTAAGATATTAAGATGCCACAGAAGTATAATATGATACGGTCTCTCTTCTTAACGTTGTTTAATTCAGAGAAAATCAATAAAAGTCTCTCTGAATCTCTAAAAAATGTCTTAGACTCCTTCTGTCGAGAAATGTAAAGATTTGTTCACAGCTATCACTATGGTGATCATGAAGACGAAGAAGAGAAGAAATCTACTAGACGAATCACAACGACCAATGAGGAAGGAAGCGAAGAAAAAAAGCAGGTAAATTTTGTTTGAATTTGAAGTGAACACTGGATTTGTGTATGAGAAAAGAAAAAGAAAGTTTTAAAAAACACGGCACACACATGCACATTGATACACATGAAAACAATTGCACTTAAAGAGACGGTTAGAATCTTGAAAAGATCTCTCGGCTGGAGTGTCTGAAATAGCCGGTGAATGTTTGGCATCCGGTAGGATGCACCATCCCCAGCAAAAACAAAAAGATAAGAAAATTTTTAAAAAAAGGAAAAAGATATTAACTATGGTTAAACTCCCAATCCCGCACATATTATAAAGACCGCTTGACATGTAAAAGAAAAAAAGAAAGAAAAGAAAGGGACAGATAAAAGAACCATGAGTGTATAATGATTGAAACACACACACACACACACCCATACGTACAAAGTGAAAAACGTCCCATTTTAAGGTCCACACGCACTCTCACATAAGCATAGATTATAAGGTACTCGCCCACACTCACTGTTAAGTTATGTGGAAATAAGAACTATAAAATCAGTTTAAAAAACGCTTCAAATGTTTCGAACGTTACATATAATGTCGACTTAGTAACATTTAAAAGAAAGAGACAGTTAAGAGAATTTAAAGATGGAACACTCTCCCGCATACATGATAAAAAAACACGGGCAAACCCCCACACATACGTTATGGTAAAATACGCAAAAAAGCGTATATATGTTATAATGAACTATGAAACTAGTATATAAGACAGTTTATACGCATTTAATTACTTATTAAAAAAAACTGGAAGTGTTACGCATATGGTTTTAATAACAAAAACCATATCGTTACATCGTCACCCAGATTCCAGGGAACACCACTTATTGTTACTATTGTTACTAATGACTAGTGAGCAAAAAAATAAAAAATAATAAAAAATAAAAAAATAAAAATAAAATATTATTGTTATTGATGTTGTTGTTGTTGTTGTTGTTTTTCTTCTTTTTTTCTTCATCATTTTTGGTGCTCAAAAGTATATTCACTCTTTGATCCGGTCGCCAAGCGTAAAAATCAAATTTTTGCAACAAAGAGTTAGTAGAGCCGGAGACAGGAGAAGCCAACACTATTATGGTCTGCTTCCCTTTGCCAAAGAGAGAGCAAATGACCATACTTAACTCACACACTAACAAAAGACAGTACACACACACACACACACACGCACACGCAAGAACATTTAACTTTTCTAACCAATAATTTACTCGCACAAAATATCTTTCGATCATCTGTAAATTTGTGTATACATAAATGTGTATGAGTGTATATACACACACATATGTGTGTGGGTGTGTGTGTGTGTGTGTGTGTATACATGTAAGATAATGAAGAGTGCAAAAAGGAATGGTTGACGAGTCCATTGTGGGTTGCACATCGAGAAAGAAAGAAAGCGACTTGATAACTGTTAAAAAGGAGAAGGTTCCGCAGTGCAAGCGAGACTTGAAAGGCGGCGATTTCAGAAACGCAAAGAGCTGGAGCACTTGGTGATCGGAGTATCGAAGTACCAGAAGAATGGGAGTTTACCGATGTTTATGACACCGATGAAGCTTTATTGGCTATGGTACCCTAGCCTGTCTTGCTGTTAGGCTTTTGTGTCCGCTGTCTAAAAATGCGACTGATAAGCAAGTTGGTACTGTGAAAAAATCACATGACTTGTATTTCATCAAACAGACAATTGGAAGTGCTTGTGGAACAATTGCTTCAGTTCACGCTCGGATAGACAATGCAGAGCAAATTGCTTTCCAATCGGATGTATATATGAATGAGTTTCTAGCGGAAACCAAGTCTGTGACCTCAGCAAGAAAAAAACTTTCATGAGACATAAGTATGTCAAAAGATTTTATATGTGTGTGCGTAGCCGGCGTAAACCATCCGGTGATGGAAAATAAAGCAAACCAAAGTTTTTCCATATACGTTCTGTTCTTTGTCATTTTTGTTGGATCTTACCAGGTATCCCGAAAGAACGAGTAATGCAACAAAGGGAGCAGAGACACTATAACCTGATCACCTCCTCCTCCTTGCTTCCTTGATAGATGGAAAATTGCCTTTCTGATACCAGTATTTAAGAATTCTGATGAAAGAACTGACCTGCTCAATTATCGCCCCATCAGTCTCCTCCATCTCTTTGCTAAAATCTTTGAGTCAATAATCAATCAAGCGCTAGTCCACCACCTCGTAAATGCTAAACTTTTTTCTGACCGGCAATATAGATTTAGGCAAGCCCGTTCTACTGCGGATATCTTAACGATCATCTCTGAATGCATATACCATGAACTGGACAAGGCAGGGGAAGCTAGGGCGGTAGGGCTTAATGTATACAAAACCTTTGACAAGGTCTGGCATAAAGAGCTTCTCCTAAAACTGTACTCATATGGTATTACTGGTCTGGCATAAAAATCTTCTCATGAAAATTAAATCAGACAAGAGAAAAATTCAGGTTGTTCTCGATTGTTGTACATCCAAACAACATGACATTAATGTGGGTGTGTCCCAAGGGTCGATCCTTGGACCTTTATTATTCCTGATATTCCTGGTGAAATTGTGTCCAAGATATATTTGCTGATAACACCACGCTCTACACAAGACATGTGGGAAAAACGATCCAAGGCTGAAACTTTAGAAAATGACCTCGAGTCTGTAATAGAATGGGGTCATAAATGGACGGTAACATTTAATGCTACTAAGACTAAGGCTCTTTTCCTTTAACAACTACAAGAAACCTTCTCAACCATCGATTGCCATTGTTAATAGCACTCTACCTGAGAGTTCATCATTCAAACTCCTCGGCCTAACATTCACAGGTAACATGAATTGGAACAAATACATAGAAGATATTGCCAAGGCTGCTGCAAGGAAGGTGGGCTCCCTCTACCATGCGAGAAAACTTTTCACACTTGTCAGTAGCCTATGTCTCTACAAGGCCACCATTCGCCATGCATGGAGTATTGTTGCCACATATGAGCTGGTGCATCAACCACTAGCATCTTCCTCTTGGACAGGGTCAAAAAAAGAGTCTCCAATCTAATAGGTCTCTCACTGTCAACCAAACTCAGAAATTTGTTAGGATCGAGAGGGTGATGTTCCCGGACTATAAGCGTGTATGTTTTATCAAGCGATGTTGCATGCAAAGACAGAGTAATAATTAACAAACAAAAATGAAGTAGTTCAAATAACATTTATTGAACGTGTGTGTACGTAGAATGATGAAGTGTGTGATGTACAGGGTCGGGCAGCTAAATTGGTACTTTTTTTTATTTTTACAAAATTCATAATTTAAAGGATTAAATATGGAAAAATATCATTTTAACATTTATTTATTTAATTATTACAGTCTATTGAACAAAATTATTCAATATGAGCACTTTTTGCATCAATTATTTTGGAGATTCTTTGACAAAACCGTGAACAGCTCCTCTTTATTTTATTGGGATCGAGATTGCGAAATTCTCGTTGAATGGCTGTCTTCGATGAGTTTGTATTTGGGTGTGGATTGACATTAGTCTGTCCCTCGACGACGCCGAATAGATAATAGTCGCAAACATTTAGATCTGGAGAGCTGCTGGGCCAAATATCCTTCGGAACAAACAAGGGAAGATTCTCCTTCATGAAATCTTGGACTTTCCTGTATCCATGAACTGGTGCCGAGTCTTGGATGAGCATGACTTTCGTAGGGTTGTAGTTTCTACGGATCCAAGGCAATAAAACATTATTAAGAATGTTCAAATACTCTGCTGTGTTGATTTTAAGACCCGCTTCGATGGAATGAGGAGGCTTCACCTTTCCATCACTTGCCACAGCTGCAAAAACCATCACAGAAGCAGGATTTTTGCTCTGCATCACAGGAGGAACTTCCGAAGGGTCACGGGCAATAACTCGAGTGTTCTGGCGATTTGGAACCTCATCCACGATGAACTTTTTCTCATCAATAAAAATGCGCACATGTCCTCCTTTGTGTTTCAGATGGTTGATAAGCTTGGGGAATCTTTCAACTCTGATAGCTTTTGAACGGGCAGTGAGGAGATTATGGCGTCTCCTAACGTAGGACTTCATCCCAAGGTCTTCGTTGATTGCTCTGCTGATAGTTCTGCGACTCACATTGCGCTTTTTTGCCAGTTTCGACATCGACTGACTTGGGTCTGCCTTTATCGACCTTTTTAGCCCCACCAGGAAAGTGTTTGTACGCTTTCGATCACTACGAGTACTGTGCTGACTTCTCTCAACCTTACACTCGACATCGAAATTAGCCACAACCCGATAGACTGTCGTTTTTGCATAGCCAGTGCTCTTAACAATGTCCGAAGGAGAACTCCCGGCGCGTCTCATTTCGCATATAGTTATTCTTCGTGCTAAATCCGCCATATTAAAACAAATTTGAGTAAATATAATTATGCTATCTTGCAATAAAGTGTTTAAGGATCCTTAGTAAAAAAAAACGTAATCATATGATCAAAAATAAAAAAGATATTAGCATTTTAAATTAGTTCCAATTTATCTGCCCGACCCTGTATGCATGTGTGTCGATGGAAAAACAGTTCTTGAAAAAGGTATAAGAAGAAATGAATCCGGCGTAAGGAAAGTCTTTGAAAGCCGTACACAAAGAAAATGAGTTGAGAACTCTTACCGTTGTTTGACCACGTGTGTTGGTAGTTGTTATGCCGATGCCATTTGAAGAGAAAAGCGTGAGACGAAGCGCTAGTGTATTAGCGTCGTTCTGTCGACCAGAGAAGAGAGAGAGAGAGACAGAGCGCTGGTGCCAGCGTTGTTCTGCCGAGGCTGGTCGGTGAAGAAGAGGGAGAATTTCCGTTTGCCCCTGGTTTTATAGTCCGAAGGGCAGATAACTCTGGTGTCGCTTTCCAGCGCCACCTGTTGGTGAAAAAGCGACACCTAACGGCCAACCGGTGCAGTTATGTTTTGAAAGGAGGGGGTAACTGCTACAAATTTAAATGTAATGCAAACAAACATCTCGCGCTGCTCAACTCCCTACTTGGAGTGTCCCTGTCGGCATGGTCCTTAATTCACAGTAGCCCCTTACATTTCAGTGGCAATGTGCCCCCTTGTTTGGGGTGAATAAGAGTAAAACACAGTGGTACTAATATCAATCGGTACAGTTTAAAATGGTTGTCATAGATGGAAAACCCGAGGAAGAATAACATCACTCAAACCTCAATTAGAAGGGCATTGAGAGTACTGGAATCCTGAGGCAGCTTATTGTCACTCTAATTGCAGAGAATGCTGTAAATCTTGGGAGACTTGCTGTCACTCAGACTGCAGAGAAAACCGCCTTTTTATCAACGAGAGATCACTGCGAGAACTTCTAGTGTGAAAAAAAACAAAACAAAGTCAACCCCCAAATTCTCCGAGTGTGTCTAGGATGAAAGAATTTAACTTACTGTCTCCATAACTTGTTAAATTCATTGTCACTCATGGAAATGTTAAAAGCCTTCAGGAATTCTTTTAACGTGTTCATGTTGATGAGATCTTTACCAGCTTTTGTAAAGGTCAAAAAACCCTGAAATGCAATTAAAAATTAACTGTTATACAAATCGATAAATTGAAAAAAAAAACAAGTGAAATTTCTCTTAACAACAACAACAGTCGTAATAATAATAATAATGATAATAATAATAATAATAATAATAATAATGATGATAATAATAATGATGATAATAATAATAATAATGAGGATAATAATAATGATAATAATAATAATCATAATGATAAAAATAATGATAATAATGATAATAATAATAATGATGATAATGATGATGATGATAATGATGATGATGATGATGATGATAATAATAATAATGATGATGATAATAATAATAATGATGATAATAATAATGATAATAATAATAATGATAATAATAATAATAATGATGATAATAATAATGATAATAATGATAATAATAATGATGATGATGATAATAATAATAATGATGATAATAATAATAATAATAATAATAATAATAATAATAATAATAATAATAATGATGATGATGATAATAATAATAATAATAATAATAATAATGATGATGATAATAATAATAATAATAATGATAATAATAATGATGATGATAATAATAATAATAATAATGATAATAATAATGATGATGATAATAATGTAGACACAGGCACAGGTTTAAAATTAATAGCACGTTATAAAGTTTTTTGTAAATAACAATTCTTTTAGAGTATAGTTACAATAAGAGTTCTAACTGTAAAAATAAATGTTAGTAAATTAATAAGGTTTTTTTTTTCTTAACCAATTTAGTAAAACACCAATTTGTAAATAAATCGTTTTTAAATGTCGCCAAACTTTAATTCCGTATTGTAGATCATTTTGAATCTTGACATTATAACCAATTAAGTTTTTGATAATTTAATCTAAATCGAAATCTTCGTCCTGCATTTTCTTCTTTTAATTTTTAATCGTAAATAATTAAATGGAGCTTTTAATCGTGAACGCCCGAATCTTTCATCCTATATTTTTACCTATAAAGCTCACATTCGAAATTTCTTTCTTTCAATAGCAAAAACGAATTCTCATATATATATATTTTTATATTTCTGCATATGTAAAAAAATAGAAGAGTCAAATTAATCTTTTACATCAGTCATCTCTCCTCGATCATTTTGCCATTTACCCCCTTTTTTACATCGACCAATCAACAAAGTGAATTTATCTTTTTAAGACGATGATCAATTTCTCTTATTAATTGGGCTTTTTGACGTGGTTGTCTATACGTTTGAGGAGACCTAATTAAAGGGTCGAAATAATTAATAATGTATACAACCTTAATGTATGTATAGTTTTTTCCTTTTACTGTTTTGCTCTGTTTAAAGGTACATTGAGCCCTTTTATTCGGATTCTCAATGCAATATTGAAATCTATACACACACATATATATATATATATATATGTATATGTATGTATATCTAGGCAGCATTTTCTCTTGCAGGCAAGTATTGTTGAATATGACAGACAACTTATGTCTGGATATCCTTTGGTAGATCCTTTCAATACTCCGAATCAGAATCTTAGTTTCAGGGAGGAATTGGTCGATGATTTGTGTTCCAAGTACTTTCAGACCCATCCGGGTCCATCTTCAGGGGAATGAGGATAATCAGGTACAGATGATGTGTTAGTATTATAGATGGTTTTTGCAGAAATTATGTAACAAGTACGAAACTATAGTTAGAATTATAGACATTTTAGTCTATTATTACTGATATTAAATTCTGTTAATTAGAGTTTTTTGGTTTTTATATATAGGGCTTCTAATATATGGAGTTTTTGTTTGTTAGTACTATATTCTAAGATTTTGGTATTTTCTACTAAGAGTTTTCTGAATTCCAATCAGGGGCAGGAATGGTCGTCAATTAAGTGTTGGGCTATGGCGCTAGTATCAGACAAATGCATCGTCAATCTTCTCGACAAAGTCATCGTAGTCAAACCTATGTATATGTTTTTTTTTTCTTGGTTGTCAGAAACTACTTGGTACACAAATCAAAACTATGGCAGATTCATCGGCCAATCCCCCACCCCCCCCACCCCGAAACTAAGATTCTGAATCGGAGTATTGAAAGGATCTACCAAAGGATGTCCAGACATAAGTTGTCTGTCATATTCAACAATAATATATATATATATATATATATATATATATATATATATTATAGAGATTTTCTATTTACGATATTTATTTGAATAAAAATTAAATAAACAAAAGCCATGTTTTTATATTTTTATTAAAAAATAAAAACAGTTTTCATTTAACCCATTAGCGATAAGGATCCTTTTTTTGAGGACCAGAAGAATAATTAACCCTATTTCAGCAACATTTTTATTTTTCAGAGATATCCATAGTCATAAACATTGAAGTTGGATACAATCAGTTTCATCTATTATTCAATAAAAAAATGATTGGTAAGTAGTCCTTATAACCAACCCACATTTTTATATATAGTATAAATGAATGACACCCCCCCCCCCCCGGGCAACGCTAGGACACGGGTCTTGCTAGTATAGTATAAATGAATGCTCTAACTATACTATAAGATCAAGTCAATCTATGAAAGACATTTTGCTATTGACAAATTTGATTGTATTTATAAAAATATTTAGTAATGAATAAAAGGAAAAAAAATTGGGCACGTAGATTTTGCACTTATGATAAATTAAATTCAAATAAAAATTTTCAGAAACCACATACATGGGACATTAAAAAACGGTTTAAAAGCAAAAATTGACCTTTTTTAGCATTTGATTCTGGGGTGCTTATTGTATACATGGTCTGCTTATTTGCTAGACGTTTCTCTTACCTTTGTGACATTGTGGCAATGATTCTGACTTAACTTGGCTACAAGTTGTGGCACTTGATTGGCAGGTACAAATTGGTAAGGTTGGTTTTTCTCGGCACAAACACTGGGATTCACTCTTCTGATTTCCCCTGCGAGCAATCTTCCATTATCAGATCGACAGCGAAGTAAGCGCGTAAGAAATTCCTGATAACTCACAAGACCATCAAGACGTGCAAAAACGTTTCGATTGAGAAGGCTGTAAAAAAGAGAAAGGTTTAAATAATTTTAAGTCGAACTTCATTTTGAATAATTTTAAGTAGAACTTCATTTTAAATAATTTTAAGTCGAACTTCATTTTAAATAATTTTAAGTAGAACTTCATTTTAAATAATTTTAAGTTAAACTTGATTTTAAATAATTTTAAGTAGAACTTCATTTTAAATAATTTTAAGTAGAACTTCATTTTAAATAAAACTTCATTTTAAATAATTTTAAGTCGAACTTGATTTTAAATAATTTTAAGTAGAACTTCATTTTAAATAATTTTAAGTAGAACTTCATTTTAAATAATTTTAAGTAGAACTTCATTTTAAATAATTTTAAGTAAACTTCATTTTAAATAATTTTAATCATTTCAGTTGGTGTGAATCTTGACTCAAAAAGTTTCTTAGTTTAAGGCCAATTATTGAGAAAAACTCAATCAAAAGATTTATTTCAAAATATTAATTAATAAAGCCCTTATTCGCCACTTGGACATTGTTTATTTCAATATCAAGAAATCCCGATTCCTTATATATAATCGTATCACAGTCAATAGTTTTCTTCGAATGTCCGGCTGGCTTGGCAGGCCGAGAGCAGACTCAAGGCATTTCCACGAATAATGGCGATAGAGAGGTGCTCGTAAAGCCAAGACAATTAGCGATTGTCTCCGGTGTTGCGCGTCATTAATAGACAATGGCTGCCGAGGAAGTTGCGCGTGGCAGAACCTATCACTCAACTCACTGTTGGATTTTCTTAGTAAGTGGATGTGGCGATTACATAGCCATAACGTATGGTACACATATCATTTCCCACAGTTTTCTCTGGTAGATGTTCCCAGGACTTAGTGCTGCACTGGATGTTAAGGTTTTTACAAATGTTGGAGTGGATGCATTTGCATACACCATCATGCCGCATTGCGAACATAATTTTACAGCTTGATATCAGGTGATTCACATTCTTCACTTCAGTGTGACATTACCCAGTATGCTTATTAAAGTGAGAGTGTGCCTATTAAAATGCCTATTAAAATGCCTATTAATATGACTATTAAAATGACTATTAAAATGACTATTAACATGCCTATTAAAATGCCTATTAAAGTTTGTAAGTGAAAAATACTTTCTTTTTTTTTTTACTTAGTTCACCCCAAACAAGGCAAGTTGCCACTGTAGACATAAGGGGCTACTGATAATTAGGGTGAAAGTTTTGGATGTCATCCTAAATTGGGAGCTGTGCAGCAAGATGCTTGTTCACATTAGTTTTAAATTTATACATGTTGGTACAGTCAGGGAAACAGGGAGCAGGGAGGGAGTCCTAGAGGCCGGCAGCTTGGGGAAAGAAGCTATTGGAGTAAAAGGCTCTCTGGCATCGAGTGACCTCTACAGTGAATGGATGGCATTTAGCTGATTGTCGGGTTGGTCGAGTGTATTTATGTCGAGGGGGTACCAGAGCAGCCAGTTCATCGGAGTACATTCCATTGAAGAACTTGTAAAACAAGCACAAGTATGTAACATTGTGGCCATGGGACAGGGTCTGGAGCTTGGTGGATAGTGAGGAACCTATCAGATTAGAGACTCTTTTTTGGACCTTGTCTAAGAGGAAGAGACTAATGAATGGTGCACCAGCCCAGACGTGACAACGGATTTGTAGAGATATAGTATTATGTCAGGTGTGAGAAGTTTTGTAGCATGGTAAAGGGAGCCCACTTTCTTTGCAGCAGCCTTGGCAATGTCTTCTATGTATTTGTTCCAATTCATGTTACCTGTGAATGTTAGGCTGAGGAGCTTGAACATTGGACTCTCAGGTAGGGTGTTATTTGCCATGGCAATTGGTGGTTGAAGAGGTTTCTTGTAGTTGTTGAAGGAAAGGAGCTTTGTCTTAGCAGCATTAAATGTTACCATCCATTTATGACCCCATTCCACTACAGACTGGAGGTCACTTTCTAAAGATTCAGCCATTGCCTCAGATATGTGTGCGTCCGTTTTTCGCAGATGACGAGAGTAGAGCGCGGTGTCGTCAGCAAATATACCCATCTCAGACACAATGTCATCAGGGAGGTTCTTTATGAAAATCAGGAACAATAAAGATCCAAGGATCGATCCCTGAGTTATACCTGCATTTATGTCATGTTGTCTGGATGAACGGCCATCAGAAAATAACCTTGATCTCTCTTTTTGGATAGGAAGGATCAAATTATGGATGAACGACCATCGAGGACAACCTGAATCTTTCTGTTGGACGGGAAAGATCTAATTATATTAAATATTCGTCCAGTAATACCATATGAATTAATTTTCATGTGAAGACCTTCATGCCAGACCTTGCCAAAGGCTTTGGATATATCAACTCAAACTCAAAAAGAATGGTTATCATTTTTTGGACTTTGCAAGGACACATTTTTTTTTAATTTCCTGCTGATAAATTTGTTTCTCATGAAGTTTGTGACATATTTTTAACATTTCTAGTTTTTTTATTTATCTTTGCTTTTTGGGGGGTGGGTGGGGTGTATAATTATGGTTGGTACTACCTACTTCAACCCTTCTCCTCCAAAAAGGGGGGCAGTATACCTCTCGAGTTTTATTTTTTGTTCCTTTACTTAAAAGGTTGCGGTCATATGTTTTAGGGACATGATTGGTGTCGTTTGAGAAAAAGGTTGGAACCACTGTTCTATGTTCTTACTTTGTGCCATTTTTCCTATTTATTCACTTGTGCCATTTTTACCTGTGCCATTATTACTGTACACTATATTCTAACAGTAACATTTGTTTATAAGTTTCTACTTAAGTGCGCTAATCTGGTCCAAACAAAAATTCCACCTCAGACTTCCATCTTTTAAAAATCACTATGATATTTATCAGCCATTTGGCGTAATGTGTTCGCTAATGGATCGGGAAACCAGTGTTGAATTCTTGGTCGAGTCATACGAAAATAGTACTTGATGCCTCCTTGCTGAACACTCAGTATTATAAGGTTAGGATCAAGGGTAAGTGGAAAGGAGTGGCGTCCTCCCCTACATCTCGTTGGTGTAGTAGTGAATGAAAAGGGAGCCTTCAGGTCGCCTTCAACTATGGTAGACTATTTTACATTTTATGATGTTAATTTGAAAACTTGTAAAAAAAAAATTAATGCTCAACAAATAAATAGTTGAAATTGAAAAACGTGTTTTTTTGTAAAGTATTGGGTACATTTGAACTCTCTTGACTGGAGCAATTTCATTCCGGTTAATTGTTTTTTATGGTGTTACCTTATTTTCTCTTCTTCAAAAAAAATAAGTAAAGTTTTTTTGTACATTTGTAGCTTAACCTCCACTAAATCACCTTCACCCCCCCCCCCCAAAAAAAATGAGATTCTACTTTTTTTAGGCGATTATTTTTATTTTCTTTAGAATTCAGAGTGGCGGATCATATATAAATTTAATGTAAAATGATCTCCCATTTCCAGACCATTCTAGCGTTTTAGAATGGCCAGGAAATTTACCACTAACCCTAAATCCAAGTGGCTGCCAGTTACAAATATATTAATGGATTGTGCTCCGATGAACTAGCTGCTGTAGTGCCCCCTCGACGTAAATACACTAGACGAACTCGACAATCAGCTAAATCCTATTCATTCACTGTAGAGGTCCCCAGATGCCAGAGAGCCTTCTACTCCAATAGCTTCTTTCCTCATACAGCCGACCTCTGGAACTCCCTCCCTGCTCCCTGTTTCCCCGACTGTACCGACATGCAGAGGTTTAAAACTCGCTACACAGCTCCCAATTTAGGATGACACCCAAAACCTACACCCTAATTCTCAGTAGCCCCTTACATCTACAGCGGCGGCCCGCCTTGTTTGGGGTGAACTATGTTTAAAAAAAAAAGAAAGAAATTTAAAAAAAAGGAGGCTTTATTATGGTATGAGATCAGAATTGACACATTTTCCACTGATGACACCAATCGATGTTTTCAACAGGAATAACAGGTCATTTGTTTGGACCGAGAAGACTAACAAGGTATTCATAAAAATCAAGTAGTGTCTCTCCGCTCATCACTTGTCATCTCTTTCTCGGGGTTCACTTGACTCTTCACACTCAACACTTATATTATTGATATTGTATGTGGGGTCATCCTCATGCAAAAGTCCAAAATTTGAACAATAAAAGTGATGATAGTCGGCGCAGAATTGGTTAACCATCAAGCTCAAAATGACAACTCTAAAATAGGCTATATTAAAATTTGACTCCATTCTTCACAGCTATATTTTGTTCATCTTCTCTGACATATTTGACCAGCACAAATTTAATAAAGTCAAAATAGAAGGATGGCAGGACAAAATTTCAGAACTGACATGCTCAGTCAAAGATATGGTAAAAAAAAAAGACATACAACCAGCTGACACACCTCCGTTCAAGTTGAGTCTAAATCAATAAAATTGATTGAAATTGTAAAGAAGTTTGTCTTGTTAACCAAAACTTGGTGACTCTTTTCTTCATATCATACAAAGCCAGTAGGATGGATACCGGTGCAGCAACACTACTACAAAATGGTGATCCAACATTTTCCAATGTGGCGGCCTGCCTTGTTTGGGGTGAAAGATGTTAAAAAAAAAAAAGAATTTTTAAGTTAGGGCTAGGTTTAGAATTGCTTTTATGAAGACATTATTGTGTAATGTTCAGCTGAAAAAATATATTTGAAATAATTCTTCTGAATTCCTCTATTTTAATTACAATAAATCAATTTACAATTTAATTTAATTTATCAAGTTGCTCACATAAAACTAATTTAATGTAAAGTTTCACTGCAAGTTTTTTATTTTAATATCCAACTAATATTTTTTATTGTAGGGATATATATAGATCTATTTTAAAAATACAGATGGATGGTGGTGGATATGAACTCAGTACAACCACATCATGTGCAAAGTTTTGTGAACTTTTGCCTCTGATAACATCGTCGGCTGTTCCTCTCTACATCTGTATAGCAGCTGTGTCAGGAGTGTCATGTTATATGGCAGTGAATGCTGGGCCCTCACACAGTCCTTTCTTAATCGATTGCAGCGCAATGACAGATCTATGATTAGATGGATCTGCAATGTGAAATCTGATCAAACCCAACCCATCAGGTCTGAGGATTTGCTGAAAGCACTACATTTGCCCAGAATAGAGGTTTTCTTAAGGACGAATCAGTTATGCTGATACGGTCATGTGAAGCATTCATCCTCCTGGATAAACTGTTGTAGAAACATGGATGCATTGAATCGCAGGAAGATTGGCCGGCCAAAGAAAACTTGACATCAAGTGATTAGACAAAACCGTACAGAGTCGAATTTGGAGACAGTTGATCTGCTGAACTGTGAAGACTGGAGAGTGATCATGCGGAATATTAAAAAAAAACGATTATATTATACTTGTTTAAAATAAATATTAAAGTATTTATTCCTTAAAATTACTTGTATATCATAATAGTAGGTAAAAAAATTTGATTTCTAACAACTAATTAAAATATTGTTTGAACGAAATGATACAAGCGGCTGTCATAAACTTGGATTACTATTAATCTTGTAGAATGGATTCTTTTTACTTCATTGTTCCTCATTATTCTTCACTCTTCTTCTTCATCTGATTTATTTTTGAACAGATCTTTGATTAGTCCTCTATAAGAGGGCTGGGCCTGCCTGTCAGTCTTGTTCGAAGTCTTCCACTCCAGGCTTGGCAGTCGTGAGGATCTAAATTTGTAATCCCCAGTGCTGCACGATCACATTTACACAGCTTATCCCATGAAAACCTCGGCCTTCCAGCCTGCTGAGTTGATGTGATTGACATGTTTCTGACCCGGGAGATCCAGCTGAAGCTTCGCTCAACATGTATGAACAAAATCAAAAAGCAATCTTTTCTTTCAAAATTAAGACTCTACGCACAACTAGTTATTAATACGTTGAACACAAACATAACCCTAACTCAGACATAGACATAACCCTAACTCAGATATAACCCTAATCCTAACTCAGACATAACCCTAACTCAGACATAACCCTAACTCAGACATAACCCTAACCCTAACTCAGACATAACCCTAATCCTAACTCAGACATAACCCTAATCCTAACTCAGACATAACCCTAATCCTAACTCAGACATAACCCTAATCCTAACTCAGACATAACCCTAAATCAATCATAACCCTAACCCTAACTCAGACATAACCCTAACCCTAACTCAGACATAACCCTAACTCAGACACAGAAAGAAGGGAAATAATACTGTGTAATTTACACGGGTCTAGCTAGTACATAATATTTCATATAGGCTCGCGTAACCCACCTGTGAAAAATGTCATCGGAAATTGGTTGTGTGGCTGACTCAAGCACAGATTTAAGCACTTCTGGTGGAAGGAACCTGTCAACGGTCGCACATGCCTGATTCAGTTTGGTTAACACTTCTTTTAAATTTTCTGATATCTTCTCCACAAACTCCTTCTCACACTGTTTTAAAAAGGAAAACAAATGTTAGACAATTTTTGTCAGGTGAAGTTGTCATGAAAAGAAGAGAGGATAAAAGTGTTTATACATACTTACGAGCAGCCGAATCTGTAAATAAATTGAAAAATAACAAGTTGGGGGAAGGGGGTGGAGGATTATTAAGAAAAAACAAGAGAGACAGGATAAATTATGGGTCAGTAGTTGAAGAGATAAAAAGAGTAGGAGGAGGGAAAATTTTGAGGTTGATTTCACTGTTGTTCAGTGGGTCAGTTCATTGTTCAGTTTGTGGCGTGGGTCAGTACATTGAGAAGTGAATAAGAAGAAAGTGAATAGTATATTTGCATTTGTTTTGGGTTTTTTTACCTGTAAACTGAAAAAGTTTGGTTTGGTTGTTTTGTTTTACGGCATATCAACCCTTTTCGGGTTATTTAATGCTGAATCCAGTGATTTTGGTAAAAGTTTTTATGTTCAAGTTGTTTATATCTTCAAATATTTACTAATGGTGTTTGGTTTCGTTTGGTTGTTTTGTAGAGGAAAATTGTTGTTTTTGTTTTTGGCTTTGCAGAACATGATTAAGTTGTGCAAAGGCAAAGAAAAAAACAATATCAATGTTTAGTGCATTTTAAATCCAGAAGCCGCTATCTTCAGACAGGCTGATCTGGTGAAGAAGAGTAAGGCTACAAGACTCTCAGGCATAAATGTTGAAGAGCGTAGGCGGAACAGTCATTGAGATGATAACAGACTTGACAAATCAGACCATAATGTCGAATTAGCATGAAAGGGTATATATATATATATATATATATATATATATATATATATATATATATATTTCTCTTTCTAAGAACAAGGTAAGAAAAAGCTTGGCTAGCATCTAACGAGGTTAACCTAACACTTCACAACAATGGCATCGCTGATAGGATTTCAATTGTCTCTCAAGAATTCCGACTTTGTAGATGTGAATTGAGAGAACACACGATTTTCCGGTGAATGTAGGAAATAGTGTCTTATGAAATTACTTACTTGGTGTATATGAGTGAAGTGAGAAGACTTGACAGATAGGGAGTGAATACTTCTCCACCTTCCTCTAAATTATACTAAAAAAAATCAAATAGTGAGCAGGATTTAATATAAAAATCAGAAGAAATCGATCGAAAGTAAATTTTTCTTTCTAACAACACTGAGCAATACCTGACCTATCTGACTAATGAAACAGATTTTGATATATAGCTTTTGTTAATAAAGCTTTCGAGCACCAATGTAGGGGAGTGACTTTACTTTATATATTAGATAATAAGTAATAATTATGAAAATAATTATGAAAATAATTCTTACTGTTTCATCAGATTTTGGTTTTTCTTCACACGAAGGCTGCAAAATATGAACAAAAACGATAAAGAATAAAATAATACTTGAACGAAAACATTCCAGAAAAAGCAATAAATACAATCTTATAAATGAGTTCATGAATGAAAACATATGTCGACACATGAAATTACAAATTCTAAAATATTTTATGTCTGTAAATAAGTCTTCTTCTTCGTTGTTTCGTGCGTTGGAGAGTTAGTTTAGAAATTCGTTTCCGCACTCTCTCCAAGAAGGAGAGGCTAGTGGTTGGCACACCAGCCCAGATGTGGCAACAATACTCCATGCACGGGCGAATAGTGGCTTTATAGAGATATATAGGTATATAAGTTTTCTAGCCCAGTAAAGGGAGGCTACCTTCTTTGCAGCAGACTTGGCAGCATCTTCTCTGTGCTTATTCCACATCATGTTACCTGAGAATGTCAGGTCGAAGAGTTTAAACGTCAGACTCTCGGGAAGGATGCCATGACAATCGGTGGTTGGGAAAATGTCTTATAGTTGTTAAAGGAAAGGGACTTATCTACAGATCTAATAAACACAAAATGGCCATTTTAATCAACGAAATAAAAAAGAAAGATGAAAAAAAAATGTTATTAGTAAGGTTGATTATTTGATTGGTTATCGCCGACGTTTCACTCATTCTCATCAGCTTCAGGATGCAAGATAGAAATAAATTAGCCCGAAGGTAAACTTGAAATAAAAGAAATCCACATACTAATAATATTCAATTTAATGGAGACACAAGCGAGTAGATACGACAAAATGGAACCAATATTTATTTTTATATTTCAACCTGAGGAGCTTTCTTCTTCTGCTTCTTCTTCTTATAACGTGTCTTTTCTACACCAGATGTCGCTTGCATGTTGACAATGGCAACACATAGTTTACATTCATTTCACTGTGTCATTGCTTGAGGTAATCTTTAACTGAGTCATTCTAAGTCTTCCTCGGCCGCCCTTTTCTTGATTACCTTCAATTGAGATGTATGTAGATCTGTTTAGCCAATCAGAGCTTCATTCAACAATCAACATGTCCACACCACCATAACTCAAGTCTGAGCACATTCAGCCTCAATAGCCGAGGGTGAGAATGCACATGATAGAAAATACAGTAAGAATTGTTATGCCTTCGTACATCATGACTTAACACTTGAAATATTAAAATATTATCATAAAATGTTCGGTATGTGACGTCGAAAAGCTAAAGGGGCTTATGTTATAATATTTAATATTAAAAGCGTCTGGGAATTCACGAAAACCAGTTTACGAAAATGCTACAAAAATGTGTCATTCATTTGTACATCACGACTTAAGATTTTCTCTGTTATTGTCTTTGCTTCAGGTCGAAGAACAAGCTTAAATACGATCTGAGCTTGATAGTGACGAATGCAAAACAGTTTCTTACACGTAAGTAATGAAAGGAGATTTTAAGACGAGGAACGTGATAATGATTTACACCACTTCATTATGACCTTCAGGTCATGACCTTCGGGAATGCAACTCTACCGAACCCTATACCAAGTTATAATTATTACTATCAGGTGTGCTTTTTAATCCACGATAATGGATTGAAGTTCATCCAATTTGGAGCGGATAAAGCAAGTGTTTGTTAAAATATTTATGAGTGAGTGACCAGCGTACAGTGATTTGGACTTTAGTCTCATTTCAGGGATCTTCAAGGGTAAGTTACAAGACTCCGACTCTTTTTCAGTTGATTCTGTTTCTAGTTCTGCCAGGAAAGTTTGGAGTTTGGAGTTCCTGGAGATAGTTATCTGGGACGACTAGAGGAACGAGTGTATAATCTTCCTGTTCCATATCTGCAGACCCGTTTCTTCAGCAGCTCTGCGCATTTGAAGCGCGGCTTTCAAGGTTCTCCAGCGAATTCTTTCTTTCAGAGAGAACTCTTTCCGAAAATCCAAACATTTTTCGCCCCAGTTGAACTTTTTGACTTTATTTTTTGGTTTTTGCATGTTGAGAAGTGGAAAATTTAACTTTGATAAAACGAGGTCTTTTGTTTGTAGGTTTCCCTTCTGGTTGCACACCAATTCTGAGGTCCTTAATTTGAGTCTGTTCACCTGAGTTCCGAAGAGTGACCTTGATAAGATTGGAAAGAGCCTCAAAGTCTTCATGATATTTCTTCAACTCAGTATTGGCCGAGCTCTCAGCAACCTTGTAGATTTGCTACTCTGTATTCCATCGACTCTAAAAGTGCGGCTGCTGCTATCCGGAATACTACGCTGACGGTTTGTTTAGGGAATCAAACTTGATTTATCTGACTGGTCAATAAAGCTTGTATATATATATATATATATATATATATATATATATTTATTTATAAAATACAGAAATTCAATGTAACATCAGTACCGTCGGTTTCAAAGCGGGAGGTTGATCCCGATTATCGTCAGCTGATAAACATATTCCTGAATATGTTTATTGAATTTCTGTATTTTATAAATAAATATTTACGCTCTTAATCCTTCGAAATCTCGGATTTCTTAATTAATCGAGCACTCTGCTGGGTTTTTCCTGCCCTACCACACAGTACTTATATATATATATATATATATATATATATAATCTGATGGTGGTTCACAGGAAAAGTGGGTTGGTAAGCACTTTTTGGCAAGGGAGTTGTACCTTTCACTTCTGAGTTGATAGAAATAGTCAGTCGGCCTGATTTGGCATAGAATCTGCGATAATTACGGATAGTTTCTTCTTCGACTGTTTTGTTTTTGTTGTCTTCATCTTTGAAGTAGATTTAGCGGATTTAGTGGTCAAATCTCTCATTCGAAAAAAAAAAAACAACAAAAAAAAAAACTGAGGAATATCTGTTTGATGTACGTACCTGTCACGGGCTGAATATATCCGTTACAAAAAATCACGTAAATTAGTCAAGTAGTTTTTATTTTATAAAAGAAAAGAAAATTTTACGAATAACGTAGAAATACGCTCGCCATTAGGACTTATTCAAAGGGGGTAACCGAAATTCAAAATAAGCGTTGATGTCTGAGCTAGGCCAGCACACAAGAGTTGGCGCACTCTGGTCTCGCAAAAAATGTCTGAGCAGCCATAAATCAACCCCTACTCACAGAGAGAATGTAAAGCCTTGGAGTGTGAACCTCCTAGGACTACCCAAAACAAATTCCTCTTCCCGGCAGAGCGAGGCCAGCTGATGTCACAGCGACCCCACCCTCTGTTGGATTGATCGGCAACTGGTATTAATGTATCTGCATAAAAATTCAATGAGACAACAAAAACAAAAATAATAATACAAAAATATCTCGCTGAAATACTCGGAGATACTCTTTATACACTAGAGAGTAAACACCCATTTGAATACCCAATTTGCACAGCTACTTTTTAAACAGTTTATAATAAATTAATAATTATAATAAATTAATAATAAATAATAATAAATTAATAATAAATAATAATGAATTTACAATATTATTGTCCTATTTTTCCTATATATATGCAATAGTTTCATCGATATTAACAGTAATTAATTAAAGTGATTTAATAATAAAACGAATAAATTAATAAACGTTTCATTAATTTTCAAGGGAGGTAATTTAGATGGAAACTATTAGCTTTTTATCAATTAGTTTTTGTCGAAGGTCCAACAACAAAAAACTGTGCACAGTAATATTTTTCTGATGAAGTCTGCAATAAATACGAATAGTTATGTTGTTTTATTGAAGAAGAACTTTTGGACTTTAATGTCTGTGAAAACAATTGAAAATACTTTCTTTTTTTAAATTTTATATAAGCAAAAAATTTGTAACTTTTTTAAAAATTAAAAATGTTTTTTTTAATAAATTTCTAAGGTCGGTTTTTAATGTAGTTCCTCCAAAAAGGCGCACTCTGGATTGGAACAAAAATTAAAATTTGGCTCGGTCTATTTACCTGAGGTTGTGCTTGAGGCATACGTAAAACAGCAGGAGTTTTTGGTGGTCCAGGCGATGACTGTTCACAAGGTTGCGTTGGTATTGGATCTTGGTTGACATCGCTAAACCAAACCACAAAGGGTTTGTAGAGCAGGTGGTTATGCTCGTTAAGAGGAAGGGTTGACCAAAATTCCTGAGACTGAAGAACAACAACACAAAAAAAAAGAATGGAGAAATGTTGATTGGTAGAAAATGGTAACCTGATCTATATCTTGATACGATTAAAGCTACGATGCCGTTGTTTGTTATCTTGTTTGTCTCCGTGCACACTTTTCATCTGTACATGAATGTTTTAGATGGTGGGGGGGAAGGGCAAATGACGTAAATAAAGGGTGAATGATAAGAGTAGTGGGAAGAGACAAGTGACGTACATAATGAAAAGAGAGAGAGGGGAGAGGGAGAAGAGAAAGAGAGAGGATAAGAAAAGAGAGAGGTGTGAGGGGGAAAAGGGGAGGCACAGAGAGAGAGAGAGAGGGAGGAAAAGAGAGACATAGGGGGGTAAAGGGAGAATAAAGGCAAGGAGAGAGAGAGAGCAAGGGGAAAAGAGAGAAAGAGTGCGAAAGGAAAAGAAAGAGAGAGAGGGGGAGGGGGAAAAGAGAGAATAAAGGTGTTGTGACAGGATACCGGACTCCCCTCATTCACTAAATAAGTGAACTAGTCTGAAAAATAAATGTATTATTATATCTAGATTTTAATCTTCATAGCGGGACATAAAACTGGTGCAAAACTGTTCTGTTCTGGGGATTAAGTTCAACTGTTCTTCTAGTTCATTATCAAATAGACATAGACATTGTTGTTGGTCTAATAATTTGGTCCAATAATTTGGTCCAATAATTTGACATAATTAATATTTGGCATAATTTGGCATTGTAGTTGGTCTAATAATATGGTCTAATAAAATAGACATAGACATTGTTGTTGGTCTAATAATTTGGTCCAATAATTTGGTCCAATAATTTGGCATAATTAATATTTGGCATAATTTGGCATTGTAGTTGGTCTAATAATATGGTCTAATAAAATAGACATAGACATTGTAATAATTGGTCTAATAATTTCTAAATCTCTTCTTAAAATTAGACTTGACTACTTGTAGATTGCAACATGGACAATTTTGAAATGTTTCTTTTACATTTGTAGGATTTCTAAGAATCTTCAGTTCAACAACGCTATTGAGTTTGAGGAAATCTGTGTCTAAGATTTTGGAGATTTATATTGTTTTTATTACACATTTAATAAAAAAAGACAAATTACCATATCTCGTTCGATTTGAATCCCGAATTTGTATAAGATTCTTTCAAAGTCGTCTTTGCTGATAGTATTGCACTTATTGACGTCAGCTTGACGAAACGCTGCAAGTATCGCGCTTTTTTGATCCCTAACAGCCAGGTGGACCATATTCTCGATGTCTTTAAGGCTGTACACTCTTTTAGAACCACTTTCTTGTCCCTGTTATTAAAAGAAATTACAAGATGTGAAAATAAAATAAAAGATAGAAATCGTACGTTCACACGTACAAAGACTCAGAAACTAATGAAAAAAACAACATTTTATCTAATCGAAATAAGAATAGCATTGTAACCCTAATCCTAACGAAATAAGAATAGCATTGTTCTTATGTCAGTATGACCATCGCTGTCGTCATCCTCGATTTAACGCCCATTTATATTATGATGTTGACTAGACCTCTTTTGGGAAAAGGTCGGGTAACATATAATAGAATATATCAAGAGTCGTACACAGTCCAAACGGTGACTTGGATAACATCTCCTACTTGTATTGTGACGAGAATTGCCTCTCTTTCATTCCCTTGGAGCATCTCATTCTCCAACCTCAGGAAGGGGTACTAGCTTACTCCACATCAATTTACATCCTAGCATATGATGTACGGCTTTTAGAAATGGTATGGCTTTTAGAAACTAACCTATCTCTGGCCAGGTCTTAACTTAACTCACTTTCCTTGAAATCCATTCTTATCACTTCCTCACATGATTTCCTTGGCATTCTCCTGCCAACTGACCCTGCCATCTAAACTGTTCTATATCTACTAACATACGCATTCTCATCCATTCTTTCAATGTGACCATGCCATCGAAAAAGCAAGGAGTGGCTGTAAACAACACCCTACAATCCTCAAGGTAATGGACAATATGAAAGATACAGCAAAATCTGGTAAGACCATATAGTTTGCAGCAGATTACAGGGTTTGTTCATGAGTCCAATATCCAGACGGAAGACAAGATACTGTCTCGCTAAGAGATCTGGCCACAGTGAGAAATAAAGCAGTACCTGGAACTGCACAGGTTGAATAATGCGTGATACCACAATCGATCAAGGGAAGAGTCTATCAGGCATGTGTATGGAGTGTGATGATGTATGGAAATGAAACCGCTGCATGGAGAGAAATGATATGAGAATGATACGATGGATGTGTAATGTGGGTTTTAAAGACAGGCTTAGATCTGATGACCTCAGAGGGAGATTAAATCTGGGCAGTATAGGGAGATGGAGATGGAGACTACGATGGTTTGGTCACATTGAAAAAATGGATGAGAGTTCTTGGGTTAGCAGATGTGGGTTTGTTGGCAGGAGAAAGCTAAGAAAAACATGGGAAGAAGTGATAAGGATGGACCCTGAAATGTGTTTTCAATTATCTGCCACCAAAATCATAAGGGGGAGGAGTTGAGGAGGAGGAGGGAGGCTATATCAGCACCAGATTTAGGAGATTCAAAATATATCTCAGCAGGTTGCAGCCATCTGAGGTAGACATTACTTTCTCCAATAAGAAGTACCTAATTTCTAGGTGGATTTCTCCAAAGAATCTAAAAAGAACGTGTGCATGTGTGTGTAGATAGTATATGATGATGATGATGATGATGATGCTGATCATCATCATCGGTTTAACGTCCACTTTACATGCTGGCATGTGTTGGACGGATTTTAGAAATTGACCTCCAAACTAACCTATCTTTAGCCAGGTCTTTATTTTTTATTTTTTTTATGAAAAAAATAAAAATGGAATAAAGGATAAGCAAATCAACAACTAGCAAAAATAAACTCAAAAACACATATTGAACAGTTCTACCAAAATATTTCGATTGTTAAAATACAATCATCATCAATCGGTAGCAGAACTTTAATTAAAAACAGAAAATTTTTCAAATTTATACAAAGAACGCAATTTGGATAGAAAAATAGTCACGTGTAATAAACAGTAGAAAGGGAGAAAGAAAGAAAGAAAGAAAGAAAAAAATGTTAAAAAAGAAAAAGAAAGAAAAAAAATCAACAGTTAGCGTATAAACGCTGTAAGTTAATACAGTGGGGAAGAAAGATTAGTAGTAATTTAAAATGAATGACAACAAGGAATTAAACAAATAAGGAGGAGGAGGAGGAGGAGGAGGAGGAAAAAACAATTAAAGTTATAGAAGTTAACTTTTTTGTTTTTAATTAAAATTCTGCTACTGACTGATGATGATTGTATTTTACAATTGAAATATTTTGGTAGAACTATTCAATATGTGTTTTTGAGTTTATTTTTGCTAGTTGTTGATTTGCTAATCCTTTATTCCATTTTTATTTTTACATATATATATATATATATAGTCTCGGAGTTTATTTTTGCTAGTTGTTGATTTGCTAATTCCATTTTTATTTTACATATATATATATATATATATATATATATATATATATAAAGGTAATTTATAAAAGGCAATACAATGCAGAGGTGTAACGGATAAACACAAACCAAAGCAAATTAAGACACATAATGGTGGAATGAGTTTTACAGTTTCCACCTTTTTATTAATGTATATTTTAATATTATATTACAATCTTACTTGTGTCAGTGGAAGTTTTGTATAACATAATATTTTGGGAAGAAAATTACCTTCTTCAGATGTGTGTTCAATCTTAATTCAAACATGCATAGGAAAACCATTAACCTATATATATATATATATACAAATTATTTATTTAAAAACTATACATTACATATTTCAGAGACATACCATGGTTTCATTGACATTGGTAGACCTTTAATGTTTAGAAAAGGCCCTTACAACCCATTTCAAATCCTCAACGACTCATGAAATAAAGACAGTTCAAAAAATGGAAACCAATGATCACCGCTTTTATCGTCCGGTGATTTCTCTCAAGTGTTCCTTTTGGGGAAAGTATCGAGTTTACAGAGCTGAGAATTTGAAATAGATTGTAAGGGCCTTTTTTAAACAGTAAAAGTATACTCGTGTCAATGAAACCATGATACGTCTATTGAATATGTAATATATAGTTCTTCAATAAATAATTTGTATTTTAGCTCTCGCATTCTTATGATCTGGCATTTTATTGATTTCTTTTCAACATACCCGACGCACTATATATATAGGAAGGATTATTACGCAAAAAAAAAGGTTAATACCTTTTATTTGTCTAAAACTCTGTCGAGGCTTGTTATATCAAGCAAAATATTAGATAAAAAAAGTCAAGATGAAGAAGAAAAAAAAAATGTTTTTATTTTTTATTTTGATTTAATAAAAAATATCTGCATCTAACACATGGTTTCTTATGAAGGCATTTTGCCTCTATTTTTATATTAAAATTCAAAAGATGCTTAAAAAAAAAACTTTCCCAAATTTATATATATATATATATATATATATATATATATATATATAATAAGTAAGTGATGAGAATAAAAATTGTGATAGAATACAATATCTATTAAATCATCAATTACTTATTTATATTATTGCTCGATTAACTTTTCATGATCGGTTATATTTTAAAGATATACTTTATATCTTTGTTTTCCGTTTCCCACTATATATATATATATATATATATATATATATATATATATATTCATTTGTTCGAATCTAATATATAAAGTGATCTTGTGGATTTTTTGCCAAATCGATATTTGATTATGTCAGGCGAGTGAAGTACAGAATTTTTCAATCCGTGTTATTCACATAATGAAAATGGAATTCTAATCTATTTCATCGATTACATATTATATCACCCATATATATTCTCTGTTAAGAGAAACTTCTAGACAAACACCTACCGTGCTGTTTTCCAAAACCAAGGAAGATAATTTTTTTAACGATATTTTATAAACAACATTTCCTTTGTTTTCAATTTTTCAACTAAAAATGGTAACATTTTTTTTAAGTTAAGATAATTAATGGCAACGTTATTATTTACAACTCACAGATAATATTTACATTAATTATGTTATTGATGATTTATATTTCTTCTGATAAGTGGGGGGCACCAACTAAGATTTCCAGTTTAGTTAATGATTTGTCAAAGGACATAAAGAGATATATAGTTGCTTGGGGGGGGGGGGGGCATCATGAAGAAAGTAAATTTAAAAAATAAAAATAAACAAGCATGGATTCGGATATATTCACCTTTTACACAGTAAATAAAACGCTTCTTTTTTTTTTTTTAATTACATTTACAAAAATAATATAGCATTCTGCCTTTGCCCTTTGCCGGGTACGTGCAGTTAGTAAAAGTTAAAAAATTATTTAGAATAAATTTTATATTTGTGCAAACTAGTCTGGCTGCATACATAGTTCTACTAAAGCCTAGACCAGCTAAGTGTGATCAGGCCGAGAACTCAATTGAAAATGATGACCAAATTCAAGAAAGTCATATTTTCAAGCAGAGGACATCACATGACCATAATTCAGCGAACCACCCAACATTTAATTATTTCCTTCATCGTCTTTTCGTACTGGTTTATCCTTTAGTCTCAAAATTTTTATTTCTTAGAATCACTTGGCTTTAGAAGATTTCAAACATTTTATTACCCCGTAATCAAGATCAAAGGAACACAGCCAGCAACTGTGTATAACCTCTCCTATATAACCCTAACCCTATAACCTCTCATATATATAATGACTGTAGGGTAACTTTTTCTAACACATATCAGACAATCTTCAGACAGGCCGTTTTGAGGCCAAAATAATTATTGTCTGAAATATGTTAGGAAAAGTTTCCCTATAATCCTACTTGCTCTGTACGCTAAATAAATTGAGCTCTCTAGTCGGAAATATGACGTCTGAAATATATATATATAACTCTAAATAATTTGATATTAGACCGAATCTTGCAGCATATAATTGAGACCGTAGTACATGCGAAATAATAACAATCATTTTCAACTTACGTAACCTTGCATAACAAAGTCCTTAAATTTCTGCAGATTGATGATATCTTTTCGTTCCGCACCAATGGCCTCGAATATAAGTTTCCATTGAATGTCAGTCAATGTTAACCCGTATCCAATAAGTACTCGTTGAATATCTGATATTAAAACGTCTCCAGTTTTGTTCATATTCAAATTTGAAATTGTCTGAAAAACGAAAAGAACAAAGAAAATACAATTTAAGAAGAAACGACTTGAATTTTAATTCAATGTTTGATAATTGACGAAAAGTGTTGATAAAACAAGATGCGCGTGCGTGGTCCCTCTCTGTATGTGACTCGATGTGGCGAGTGTAAAATGCAATAAATTTGGGCAATTTGGGACATTTTTGACCCCCCTTTGACCCCTTGGGGGCGCGAACCAGAATTTGATGCTCATTTTATATCCAGAACAATTGCCTCTACATTTTGGTCAAGTTTCAGAAAAATTGAATGGATGGATCAAACGTTATAGGAGAAAAGGGTCATTTTTTGCCATTTTGGGGGCTTTTGACCCCCTGGGGGCGCGAACCAGATTTTTTCCAAGGTCAGCGATACTTATTTTCTATTAGGAACAATTGCCTCCACATTTTAGCCAAGTTTCAGAGAAATTGAATGGATGGATGAAAAGTTATGGGGCAAAAAATGTCATTTTTTGCCATTTCGGGGCTTTTTCACCCCCTGGGGGGCTAAACAGATTTTTTTTCAAAAATCGGAGAATGTCACTTTCGAATGTGACCAAAGTTACAACTTCATGCAAAATTTCAGAGAAATTCAATGGATTGTTGCGGAGAAAAATCCGGACGGACGGACGGAAATGCCTCAAAACATAGGTCCACCGGGGAACGCCATACAATGCATTTTAGTTTTATTAACTTTTTTTTTTTTTCAATTTAATTTTCGGATATATACTTCCTCGTCAGAATTTCAATAAAGATAAATTAAAATACCGTTTTTTATTCTCCCTTCTTCATCTCGTTTTTGGAGTGTTATCTTTAGTCACGCACAAACACACACACAAACACACACACACACAAACACACACACACACACTAATCTTGCAAGTCTGCAAGTATTCCTTACTGACTTTCTGAAGACCAGAAACTCCACTGTGCCTTACCTTCCAAACATTATGCGGTGACTTTACAAACAATTCTTTTAGAATGAATCCGGGTGAAAGGTCATCATACTCCATTTTATCTTTAGTTCTGGAATTAGAAAAAGAAAGTTTAAACCGCGAACGGATATTCTGAAGTTGTGTCCATCCATTCAGTGCTACCTTAACATTAAATCAAAGAAAATTCAATTTCAGTATTTCACTGGCTAGTCAGAATCAAATATCGATTTACTATGCTATTTAAGTGTAAGTTCGAAAATCTGACTAACTTTTCTTTATATATTAGATAAAATTAATTATTTAAAAATGTTATATCCAAGAGCTTGAATTGGTTCTGAATCTGTAGATGAAAAAATTATACTTACATTACTTTTGTTGCTTTGGTACTTGTGAAAGAAGATGACAGTTTTTCACCGGCTATTTTCCACTTCAGAATGTAACCGGTGCTACTGACGCTGTTCCTACAATATATCTCTTCAAGGCCACTACCAGCTAGAAAATCCCCATAAAAGGCATAACCCATTTCTTTAGGATCACATCTGAGGAATAAAATAAATTTGATAAATTATGTAAATTAACAATTCCCAACTGTAACTCGTGAGATTGCATCAGAAAAGCCATTTCTCATGGAAGTTGGCCTCCATAAAATGTCACAACATAAAAAAATATATACAGCTATCCTAAAAATGAAAGACTGGATGGGATTAGAATCTACATTCTTTTTATATAATACTAACATATATACATATATATATATATATATATAAAGAATAAATATGAAACTAAAAGTAAACTTTTAGTAGATAGAACCTATAGTGAAATGGTTTAAGCTCAATATACGAGATAGAGCAATTATAAAGGTAGATGAAAGAAGAGTGATAAACATGTACGAATGTCACGATTTATTTCAAACTTCGATTGTTCAATGCAAGGTATATTCTGTAATAAAATTATGTTTATTATTCTTTCCTTAAGCCAAGGCTTTTCAAAGATCGAAATCTTATCATCCTTATCCATCAAATATTTATAGAGCAAGAATCAAGCGCTTCTGCATGGCACAATCACATTGACATAATCATGGTTCTTGTATAGAATAAAGCAAACTCCAATTGATTCCCAAGTCATTTCTGATTCTCAAAATATCTTATACAAAAGTTGGTACTCTTATAAAGAACACACCATTTTTTCGTGACTTCGCATTGTTAACGTTCGGGCAGGTCTCGAAAGCGCCGAAAGTTGACGAAACTATTAACCAATCAGGTTGCAGCAGGCATTAGACAATCAGGTTACAGCAAGCAGCCGATAACTTTTGGAAGAAATTAATTGCGTTCAATAACAAAAAATAAATTTCTATCATCGCTGGTAGCTCATTGAATCCCCAGAAGATCTAATGGATTTCTGCCAGCAACAGATCCAGCAGACAAAAAGCTTTTGCACCAGCTGCAACCCTAACCCCCAACCCAACCCTAACCCTAACCCTAGACCCAACCCCAGAAACTATCATAAAAGGAAAAAAAAAACATTTGCTTTAAAACAGTTGTTTCGGTTGTTTATGTTAACAAGGAAAAAACACATTGACAAAAATTGTAAAAAAACACATTGACAAAAATTATAAAAAGACACATTGACAAAAATTGTAAAAAGACACATTGACAAAAATTGTAAAAAAACACATTGACAAAAATTGTAAAAAGACACATTGACAAAAATTGTAAAAAAACACATTGACAAAAATTGTAAAAAGACACATTGACAAAAATTGTAAAAAAACACATTGACAAAAATTGTAAAAAAACACATTGACAAAAATTGTAAAAAAACACATTGAAAAACAAAAAACAGAAACGTTTGCTTAAAATATCAAACAAAATCATCTTATATATTTAAAAACATTTCATTAAAAATGTTTCCTTTGACAAAAAAATAAATAAATAACCAAACATCGAATTAATAACAGTTGTTTAGCTATGGTTTGTTATTATCGTCTGCCAGTCTTCAATTTAGCGTTTGACAGTTTTCGCCTCGGTAACTCTCGGGCGCTTCCGAGACCTGCCCGAACGTTGACGACGTAAAGTCATAGAAACACGGTGCGTTCTCTATAAGCCATTTTTTAAAGTATTAAAGAATCTTGAGCGTAAAAAGTTTAAGAATTGTCTAGTTATGAGATCGCAATGATTTCAGCAAATAATGAAATACGGATTACATAATGTTATCACTATAAACAGATCAAAGTCTTTTATACTTACCGTTTCCATAACTTGTTAAGCTCGCTTCCACTGATAGAAACACCTAAATTCTTCAGCAAGTTCTGCAATGTCACCATGGTGACAATATCCTTGCCTGCTTTACGATAAGTCAAAAAATCCTGGAAAGCAAAGTACCCATTTATTGATTAACAACGAAAGTTCTGTCCGTTTTTTAAGGCTCAATAAAACCGTTAGGTGGATACATGCCATCTATAATACGTTTAAATAGTTTTCCATTTAAAGGGAATAACTTTGTACCCAAAAGTTATGCCCAGAAATATTTTGAAGGATTGATTGATCTTCCCAGAGTTATCTGCTCTTGCTTTTGACCAGACGACAATTAACATTTTCAAGTCCAATGTCAACAAATACTCGTTGAGCCGTCCTCTTAAATAATCAAATCCTGCCCTTTTCACCCATTGTTCTCAATCCTCCCATAGTATTATTCATTATCCAATTGACAACTTCATTAACCCTTATCCTCAATTGGCCTTTGAGCCTTGATAAGTAGTGAATCATTAATAAAATAAAAAAAACAAAAAAACATCAAGTCTGTCCAGGAATTTATAAACATTCAGTTCAGTAATACTCAGGGGATTGTCTTAATACATATCATCTTTTAGATAACCCCACATATAAAAATTGAGGGAGATGGGTGTTAAGGTCCGGTGAGTGTGAAACCCATTCAGGATCGCACCTCTTACTGACTGATAAAACAAAGACTGTTGGACATTCATGACCGAAACTTGGTGGACAAGTCAGGCATAGACTGAAGTTTATTTGTACCAAATATGGTTGTATTGCAGAAAAGATTGTGAATTTTATTAACAATGGGTGGTTGGCATTTTTGAAAGGGGTCATTCTATATATAAATTTTAAATTTTACTTGTCGTGGCCATTTTACTTTGATGGCATTGTTATTATCGACTAGTACGTTTTAATGTTTTCATTTTTGTTTCCAATCCTCTCGTAGTATTGTTCATCATCCGAGTGACAATCTCATTAACCCTTATCCTCAGGTGGCTTTCAAGCCTTGATAAGTGATGACTCATTAGTATTAGGGTTAAAAGGTATACATGCCAAAATCAAGCAAAGTTCCCCCGACTGAGTCTTCAATTTTGTCATCTCAAACGAATTCCCTGACTAAAAACGCAAGCAAAATTTGCAAATTCTTCACTCATCACACTCTGCTACCGTCAATCAGTTGTGTGTGAGACTCGACACATTTGAGTCGACCGCAACAGTCAGATGTCATGTTATATAATGGCTTGGACGCATCTATTCGAGATGGGGTTTGACTTACGTGGTTATAGCGAGGTCGCCCCGTACAGTTCGGTTCTGTGAGATTCCCACGGATACGCACTGACATTGACGAGACCTCGGGTTCACCTAAGGTCAAGAGTTGAGATCGCACCTGGTGTTGATCGCGAGATTGGTGCGAGAGTTAGACGAGAATCGAAACGAGACTGACTGGCGTGGGGACATTGAATTGGGATTTGAAGGAGTTACTGTCTGGGAGCGAGATAGCCAACATCGCAGAATGTGACGCACGAAAGATTTCTGCATGACAGAAAGATAGGAAAACGGAACTGAATCCTCCTAGATTCCCTCCCAATCAATTTTGAAATAACAAGGAAGTGGTAGCGTAGATTCTCTCTCTCTGATTGACAGACTCGTTCAGGTCGGCAAAATGAAATACTAAATAAAAGCGGCTCTTAAAAGAGAAAAGAATTTGTCGTGAATTAAGTTGATTTTCAGGGCGAGGACAACAGTCTGTTGGAAACGAGACGGCGTCGGCGAATGACAAAGCATCACAGTCATGGCAGCGGGAGGTTGCATAAGAAAAGGGAGCGCAAATAGTATCACCGACAGCAGTAGGCATGTGACTAATGGCTGCTAGCGACCAACAACACAGAGAGAGAGAAGAAAAACAAGGTTAGTGCAAACAAGTTATTAACTTGGAACCAAGAATACGGCATATCAACCAGTAATGTAACATTCCTTCAACCAAGAGACAAACTTTAAGACATGATGATACGCATAATAGATCATTGGATGTCTCCCACATCCGAGCGCACATATTTTACAGCTGGAAAAACTTCTCTAAATAAAACTTGATTTTATTGAAATTATCCGCCACACTTCCCACTCCCGTGTTTAGGGTTAGGGTTATAATAATGCAAATGTGACGGTTTGATAACATACTGAATTAGTCGGTGAATGGGGGGTGATGGTGGCTTAGTGGTTAACGACATGAACTGACAACCTGGGTGTGCAAAGTTCGAATCCAGATTGTTCCACTTTCACTTAAGATGTAGGCAACATTCACGTGGTCCCTTCCGCAAAGATTCTAACTACAAAGATATCGGGGAAACGAATGCAAACCCTACTATCATCTGATTCATACGTAATAAATGAATGAATGAAACCTTTCTATATATAATCTATATAGAAAACTATATATATTGATTTACTCCTCTCCAGGAGTTAGGCACAAGGCCAGTTTTTATCTTACTCCCACAAGATGTGACCCAAAGTTGGGTCGGGAAAGTGGAGTTTAAAAATTGCCTGGGCAGCCCCGTCGGCATTCCCCGGTAGGGGCGCCTCAAGCAGTAAGCAATAAACTTACTCCTCCCCAAAGAGGGGAGGCGAAGCCTGGGAGGGTGGACCTCCTGGAACTGCACAGGACACGTAAATCAAGCCCCGAAGGCCAAGACAATACCAGTCTATGGGGTGCAGTATCCATCGGAACAGATACTACACTTTGATCTTAGCCAAATGGCCAAAGAAAACTATATATAATCTATATATAATACATAAACCAGAAACAGCCGGAAGTACATAGACGGGATTATCAGAGATCAAGAAGAGTCGTATTGTGGGTCAATCTAGATGTGAATTTAGTCATCATTAACCATTGCAAATCTCGGGATTCCACTTTCCACTGTTAATCGAATGATTGTCCAATTCACCAGAGAATGAAGATAATGAACATCATTTGTTCCAAAAGCATCTAGCAGGAGTTTTTGTTATTAATGGTAATAAGGGTGTCTGTTTACTTTCGTCATATATATATATATATATATATATATATATATATATAAGTATACAGATGCCAACGATAGAATCATCTGATTCAAACGAAATGAATGAATGAAGTCAGTGAATGCAACTAGCTAAGTTATGTAAGGAGTCGAACGTTCAAACTCCTCAGCCGAACATTCTCATATGAAATGAAATGAGTACATAGAACACGTTGCCAAGTCTGCTGCAAAGAAGGTAAACTCCCTCTACCCGGCTAGAAAACTTCTCACACCTGCCAGTATCCTATATCTCTACAAAGCCACCATTTGCTCGTGCATGAATACTGTTATCACATCTGGGTTGGTGCATCATCCACTAGCCTCTCAAAAGAAGAGTTTCTGACCTAATACGTACCGCACTGTCTGCCAAATTCGAACCCCTGTCACATCGCTGCAGTGTTTTACAAGTACTTCCATGAAATTTGCTCTGATGAACTTACTATACTTGTACTCCCTCAACGTAAATACCCCCAACCCACATGACTAGCAGCAAAATCCCACCCCATCACTGTTTCGAAATGCAGGAAGGTTTTCTACTCCGAGAGCTTCTTTCCTCGGACCACTTGCCTTTGGAATTTCCTTCCTGCTCTCTGTTTTCCCGACCGTACCAACATACCTTCCTTGGCCTTTTGGCTAGGAGCAAAGCGTAGTATCCGTTCTGATACTGCACTTCGTCTTTTCTGTACTTGGTCAGTGAAGGAGAAGTCCTTCTAGACTGAGTCAATTTTTATTTTTGTTCCAATCCAGAACGCCCCTGTTGAGGGAGCTGGATTTTCCTCACATTAAAAACCGACCTTTGCCCATTGTGGGGAGACAAGTAAATAGCAACATGCAGCAATTTAAACATCTTGCTGCCCAACTCCCCACTCAGGTTGCTCCCCCCACCCCTATAAATCCGACCCCTATCACTGTAACCCCTTACGCTTCAGTGGCAATATGCCCTGTTTGGGCTGAAAGTAAAACAAACGAAAAAGAAAACATTCCGATTAGGTCAGTGAATGCGACTAGCTAAGGATATTACTGAGCAGATTTCCCCATACCATACAACTGGACTTTTGCCAATTTTTGCATATGTTTTTATATATGCAAATAAATAGGCACTCCAGAAAAACATTCGACTCTGAGTCAGCGTGCCGCTATTCCGAATTCATAACTGCAAGCCGCAATCAATAGACAGTCTCTCCTGGCATAATTTTTAAAAAGTCAAAATCTTTTTCATGTAAAACTTACTGGTTTTTTTTTTTCAATGAAAATTAAATATAAAGTAAAAATGGATTTCTTTTTTTAAATATCTGCGATCCGACAGCCCTATGATTGGTAGAAAATTTCATATTTCAATGTTTCGAAAAAAAAACCACCTATTTGATTACTCATTTTTCTAAAAGAAATTATTTAAAATAAAAATACAAAACTTTTCCTTTCAACAAGTTTCAATTATAAAGTTTTACATGAAAAAGATTTTGACTTTTAAAAAATTATGACCGGAGAGACAGTCTATTGATTACGGCTTGCTGTTGTGAATTCGGAATAGCGACACGCTGACTCAGAGTCAAATGTTTTTCTGGAGTGCCAATAAATATTAAAGATATTTCACTTTCCAGATAAAATGATTAAAAAAAAATGTGGACCCCGAGTTTACTTTCGGCAACCTCAGAACTCTCGCTTCCCTTATTTTGTCCTTTAGTCCTCACATTCGATGAGCAATGTTTCTGACAAAGGGGGAAAAATTGCTGTTTTCTGGGTTGGAATCTATCCATCTAACACTTATCGTTGGCTAGTTTTTTGACCTTGAAGTAGTATTTTTTTAGCTCCTTACATCAAGTGGCTTCATGCCTTGTCTGGAGTGACTTCCATAAAAATAAAAATATTAATGGAACTTTTCTTGAATGATCACTACTTACTTTGGTAATATTATGACCCGGTCTTTGGGATTTTTCTGCAAGGACATATGCAAAGTTATGGGCAGTAACCAAGGAAGAATTGCTCGGTTGTTGTTGTTGTTCACTACAAAATAAGAATAGAAAGTATTAGGTCATGGACGGCGGCACCCCCCCCCCCACTTTTTGACTTGGCCCCCCCACTTTACGGTCATCAATAATGAAGTTATATATACATGTGTTTAACAGGCCCCCCCCCCTTTTTAGGAGAGCCCCCCCCCCACACTTTTATAACTGTCCCGCCGGTCCTGTAGGTGACAGCAAAGGGAAGTAACTCTTACTTTTGAAATGTAGAGTTGTTTGCTCTGCCCATGTCGGAAGAGGGACAGTTTTGCAAATGGCGGAATAAAAAAGAGTTGTTTATTTAATCGTGTTTCTTCTTTTATCTGTTATCCATGTTTCGGTAAATGTGAAGATTAGAATTCAGTTAAGATTTTTTGAAAAGGCGATATATATTTTTTTTAAGATTATGACATGCTGAACGTATCGGAGTTAAAATCAATTGAGTATTACGTATTAAATAGGAAAAAAAAACCACTTTTTAACACTTTTTATCGAGGTGGAATGGCAAGTACAGTTTCCCTCTCCCAGCGATAAAAATAATTTATTTTAAAAATTAAAGTATTTATAAAAAATATTTGTTTCACAACATAATTCTTATAAAAATTTAAATTTAAATTTAAATTATTTTTATAAAAGTCACGAAAAGACTTTACATCTTATTCCGTTTTTTAGCGAGTAACCTCGATCCAATCGAACATTTTATCATCTAAGAAATAAGCCGATAATACTAGCATATGACTCATTTAAAATGTGTTTTTTCTTCAGATTCCATACGTATTACCAAATTGATTTTAACTTCAATACGTTCAGCATGTCATAATCTGAAAGAATATATACAATTTTTATTGCCATATGCAATGAGGAAAAAGACACATCTCAATTGAGGGTAAATGAGGAAAAAGCAGGCCGAGGAAGACATGGAATAACTTAGTCAAAAATGACCTCAAGAAATGTCACATTGAACCGACGTAAATGATGGAGAAAATCACTTTGTGCCGCCAGGGCAAATGTGCAACTTACATCTGATGTGGGAAAAACATGTGAAATAATGATGAAGAAGAAGAAGAAGAAGAAGAAGAAGAAGAAGAAGAAGAAGAAGAAGAAGAAGAAGAAGAAGAAGAAGAAAAAAGAAGAAGAGTAAGAAGACAAAGAAGAAGAAGAAGAAAAAGAAAGAAAAGAAAAAAGAAAAAGAAAAAAGAAAAAAGAAGAAAAAAAGAAAAAAGAAGAAAAAGAAGAAAAGAAAAAAGAAGAAAAAAGAAAGAAGACAAAGAAGAAGAAGAAGAAGAAGAAGAAGAAGAAAAAGAAAGAAAAGAAAAAAGAAAAAGAAAAAAAGATAAAAGAAGAAAAAGAAGAAAAGAAAAAAGAAGAAGAAAAAAGAAGAAGAAGAAAAAAGAAGAGAAAAAAAATTTAAGATTGGAAAAGAAAATGGTTATACAAACCGAGAAGACATATTCTTCTTTTCTATTTTCGTAACGCAGTTTTTTGACACTGATTTGCCAGGCAATGGAGTTGCAACTATAGATAACTTATCAGTACCAACCATTTTCTCAAAAAACTGCTGATAATCAATGAGACCATCTTTTCTGAATGTTGTGTATCTTTTCAACAAACTGGGAAAAGAGAAAAGGGAGATAATCAATAATTTTAAAAAAAAAAGGGAGATAATCAACACATTTAAAGAAAACATTCCTTACAAGATCATAATTTGTTATTTGAATGATTACTGTATATATCTTATATATAAAGTAGAGTCGGTCTGGTTTTTGGATGTTTGTCATTAATATTTTTTTTTTAAATATAAGATAGATACTTAATTCTGTTTCACTAGTCATTTATGGCAAATATCGGTCCGTGTTCTCGTAGTGAGATAAATTTGAACACGATACTAATCGTATTCTGATTTTTGGATTTTCACTTCATGGTACCCAAGTGAAATATGTTTAGTTATCGAACGGCCAAAAGTTGCACGTCTCCCAGCAACACTGCCTCAAACAAAACACCTGTTATTGCTAAATCTCTCGCTCAACAAAATGGCCTGGACGCTAGAGACGTTGTCAGTTTTTTCTCTCTTCCGAACAAGCGAATCATACACCTTATATGGAACTACAAATGACAAATGACAGTTTGAATCAGCCTCACTTTTTTGTTTGAGGTTTTTAATGTACAGCACAACCGATTCTTTGTTGCTTACTTGGGGGGAGAGGGGCATTGCAGTTTTTTACAAAAGAAAAATTGTATTTTCAATTGATTTTAATATTTTTATATTTAATCCTGATCGATTTTAATATTTTTATATTTAATCCTGATCGATTTTAATATTTTTATATTTAATCCTGATCGATTATGGCTTCTGTTATTTTTTCAAAACACTGATTTATGTCCATCCATTTTTAAAATTATTTTTTAACTGACGTTATATTTTCAGTCATCAAACAATAATATAGATTGCGTATCTGCATGACATGTGCAGTTTGTGGTTCGGTTGGCTAAAACAGGCATGTTAAAACGCATATAGAAATACATTGGGCAAGCTTTCCAGCATCTGGGAACCTTTACAGTGAAGAGGGGAGGGATTTTGCTTCTTGTCAGTTTGGTCGGGGTTATTTACAGAGATGGGACAGGGGCTGTAGCTTGGTAGACAGTGTGGGACCTATTAGATTAGAGGCTCTTTTTTGGACCCTGTGAAAGAAGGAGAGACTAATGGTTGATGTACCAGCCCAGATATGGCAACAATACTCCAGTTTGACAGACAGTGTGGGACCTCTTAGGTCAGAAACTCTTCTTTTGCGCCTTTTTGTCAAAGAGGGAGAGACCAGTGGTTCGTACACCAGCCCAGATGTGGTAACAGTATTCCATGCACGGGCAAATGGTGGCCTTGTAGAGATATAGAATAATGACAGGTGTGAGAAGTTTTCTAACCGGGTAGAGGGAGCCTAAGTTCTTTGCAGCAGACTTGGCAACGTGTTCTATGTACTCATATGAGAATGTCCGGCTGAGGAGTTTGAACGTTGAACTCCTAACATAACTTAGCTAGTTGCATTCACTGACTTCATTCATTCATTTCGTTTGAATCAGATGATTCTATCGTTGGCATCTGTATACTTACTTTATATATATATATATATATATATATATATATATATATGACGAAAGTAAACAGACAAACATACCATTAATAACAAAAACTCCTGCTAGATGCTTTTGGAACAAATGATATTCATTATTTTCATTCTCTGGTGAATTGGACAATCATTCGATTAACAGTGGAAAGTGGAATCCCGAGATTTGCAATGGTTAATGATGACTAAATTCACATCTAGATTGACCCACAATACGACTCTTCTTGATCTCTGACAATCGTGTCTATGTACTTCCGGCTGTTTCTGGTTTATGTATTATATATAGATTATATATAGTTTTCTTTGGCCTTTTGGCTAAGATCAAAGTGTAGTATCTGTTCCGATGGATACTGCACCCCATAGACTGGTATTGTCTTGGCCTTCTTTGCAGCAGACTTGGCAGTGTCTTCTATGTATTTTGTTCTAATTCATGTTACCTGTGAAGGTTAGTCTGAAATCAAGCTTTACTAATCTAGATCCGCCATGTTCTGTCTTTTCCCAGGAATATTAGCAGGGTGACCTCGAGAACGATGTGACTTCTCACCATACATGGACAGACATTCACTATGGAGAGGCTATATAGTATGGGATTCATAGGAACCCGTCGAGGACATCCCCTGGAGGCCACCTCGGGAAGATACTAACTATCTGCAAACCTCATATGTTTTGTTTGGGGTAAAAAAAAAAATTTTTAATGAGATGATGTAAACGAGAAAGAACAGACTGAGATGCCCAGAATTGACCAATTCTTTACCGACTGAAGAATCGCAGAAAGAAGATACGAAGTCTAGAAGAAACTTTGAACGAGAAAGAAGCATTTTTGAAGGATTTTCGAAGCATTTTCAATGGATTTATGATTAGTTTTCGAAGCATTTTCAAAACATTTTCGAAGGATTTACGATTAGTTTTCGAAGCATTTTCGAAACATTTTCGAAGGATTTTCAAAGCATTTTTGAAGCATTTTCGAAGGATTTACGATTAGTTTTCGAAGCATTTTCGAAACATTTTCAAAGGATTTTCGAAGCATTTTCGAAGGATTTACGATTAGTTTTCCCGAATTTAAATCTGATGGCATTTCTGAGTGGTCTTTCCTCATTTCTAATCATGAATGATGTAATATTGTTGAATGCGGCTCTGGATGAATATTTTTACAACTTGTGAAGGCGTTTCTAAAAGTAAGACCAAACAAAGAAAGACTTGTAGCAGTTACCTCCTCCTTTCAAACATAACTGCACCGGTTGGCCGTTAGGTGTCGCTTTTTCACCGACAGGTGGCACTGAAAAGCGTCACCAGAGTTATCTGCCCTTCTGATTATAAAAACCGGTGTAAACGGAAAATCACTCTCTTCTCTATTGAATTGGCCTCGCTGAACGACGCTAAGACACCAGCGCTCCGTCAACACGTGTTCAACAACGGTAAGAATTCTCAACTCATTTTCTTTGTATACGGTTTTCAAGGACTTTCCCACGCCGGACTCATTTCTTCACATACTCTTTTCAAAAACTGTTTTCTATCGACACACATACATACATCACACATGTCATCATCCCACATACACACACGTTCAATAAACCTTATTTGAACTACCTCCTTTTGTTTGTTAATTATTACTCTGTTTTTGCATGCAACAATTGCTTGCTTTTATGAACTCGCTTATAGTCGGGAACACAACCCGATTCCAACAGACTCAAACAGACATGGAAAGTGATCAGAAATGTAAAACTAATGTGAACAGTCATCTCGCTGCACAACTCCCAATTAAGGATGACCCCCAAAACTTTCACCCTAATTCTCAGTAGCTACAGTGGCAGCCTGCCTTGTTTGAGGTGAACTATGTTAAAAATAAAAAAATTAAAAAAAGTAAAAAGAATTTTAGCAGTCATAAACATTGCCATTTCTTTCTTCTTGCAGAGAAAAAGAAGTCCCCTGTGTGGTGGTTGGGTTATACGATAACCAATCAGCTTCCAGGGCGTATTAATTTCGACCGAACTATTAGGATTTACAGGTCAGACAAAGAGCTTCCTGGCACCAACGAAGAAAGACGTCCTCTCTCTCACCTCCGTCAGTCACCTAGACGCCGAGCAAAGCTATCTTCACTTGAAGATATATTGTTCCAAGAAGACTTTCAGCAGCCAACGAACTTTCTTACTTTCTTCACTGTGACACTATCTTAACTTTCGCCAACCTACACCCAACTGTGTAGGACACTTACATATCGTTGTTGTTTATAAAAAAGCTTTGTTTTCCTTTCGTTTGACAACCGTTTAGTTACAAAATATTATACGAGTTGGTCTTACATGCGAAGATTAAATCCTATTAACTCCTTCCAACCTTTTCTAAGAGTAGACCGCATACTGTTATCCAATTTTTCTAACTGAAAACAAGCAGGTCAATCTCTAAATGGGAGTAGGATTTAAGTGGGAGGAAATGAAATAGTTTGGGAGAGGATAGTATCCTTCCAAGATAAAATAAATAATAATTTGGGAGGCCAATGTGGAAATTTTTTTCCAAAGAGTAACCTCACAAGTGCGGTGGGAGGGGGGGGGGTATCATAGATTTGCGGAGGTTTGTTGTTTTGTTTTATGGTATATCAAATATCAATTGTTTTCAGGTTATTTTATGCCGAATCCGGTCATTTTGGTGAAAGGTTGTATGCTTCAAGTTCCTTATATGTTCAAGTATTTATTCATGATAGTTGGTTGAGTGAAAAGGGGGGGGAGGAGAGGGAGGGGGAGAGGGGAGGGAAATTGTTTTTTTGTTTCGGGTTTTGCAGAACATGATTGAGTTTTGCAAAGAGAAAAAACCCAATAAAACATCAATGTTTGGTGCATTTTGGATCAGGAAGCCAATATCTTCAGACAGCCTGATTTGGTAGCACCAGGGATTTGTGGAGGGACACATGAGTCCCTTGCAGCAATCAATTAATATCTACATTTATGAAAATCCTGTAAACATTCTATGGTGCATTTTCATGATTAAGGAAAATGTTTTTTTGTCTGAAAAAATCTGAAAGACTCACTTTTGGAAATGCTGGTCCTCAATTGGAAACACGAAAGTATCTAAAATACTTTTGAGAGATTTGCTTGAGATAAGGCCGTTCGCTTTAGTCGATGCCAAACTAATGTGATTTTTCAGCTCTTCCCATTTGTTCACAAGATCTTTTTTTAAAATCTGCTCAGCCTGTTTTTAAAAAGAGAATCAGAAAATACTGACTTTATTATCTGTTATTTAAATGAATAAAGCGATTTGGTTAGATTGAAGAAAAAATGGCTGCCAAATTTAATGAATTAATTTTGTCTAACTTTGAAATCAGTGACGAGCCCAACTAATCCACCATATAAATTTTATTGTCTGATTGTTGTGGATTTCTTTTATTTTTTAATTTTATTTTGCAAATATTAATTTGTTTTCTGATTTTTGCGAATTATTTTTTTTTTCAGCAACTTAAAAAAACTTTACTTAAGCCTACTACTAAGCCAAAGTCTGGGGAGGCAACTACTTTCTCGGTTCGTTCAGAGTTTTTTTGGGGGTGGAAGTTGCCATTGGGACTTAGAATTAAGGGAGAGTATGTTTGTTTTGTAAGAAACAAATAATAAAATAAAACAGTTTTTAAATATTAAATCGAAATATATAACAAATTAAACAACATAATAATGGCGTATCTAAGATAGAATATGACAGATAATTTGCACGGCAGACTAATCCACAAAAATCAGAAAAGAAATTAATATGTGCAAAAAAAAAAAAGAAAAAAGAAATCTTCAAAAATCAGAAAACAAATTAATATTTGCAAAAATAAAAAACAAAGAAATCTTCAAAAATTAGACAGCAAATTAATACAATGGATTATTTTGCTCTGTCACCGCTTGCAAAATCAGACAAGAATAATCGATAAAATTTGGCAATATAACAAAGGATTGTCACTTCCATTGATGTCAGTGGGAAAACTGAATCACTCATGTTATTTTAAGCCACATTCCTTTCAAATAATATTTCAAGTTTCAGTTACTACATACAAACACAAAAGCTTTATTATAATAATAAAAAATTTCTTTTTTAAGATATCTCTTCTTTAATGGGATTCATAACTTTAGAGATCTGTGGTCACCAGGAAAAAGTAAAGAATCACCGTTACAGAAAGTCGGCAAGAAGAGTTCCATGTTAAACATATCACATAGCAAAATACTAACCTCAAAAGCAAAATTTTGGTTCATATCTTTTTCTTTCAGCAATATTCTTTCAACCAGGGTTGAAAAGATATAAGGTCTGATTCCAAAATTCCAACTCAGATTCCTAGATTTCAAAATATCCGACTCCGACTCCCAGAATTCCAAAATATCTGTCTGAGACTCCTAGAAACCCAAAATATCCGCCTACGACTCCTCACTTTAAAATATTTCAATATTCAGTAATAATCTGAGTGGGATTAGAATCTCTAACTCCGACTCCTAGCATTCTTATAAGTCCTACTCCGATTCCTTCCAAAATCTCTTACTATGACTCAGCAATCCTAATATCAACAAGCCTTGTTCATAAATGTTACCCAACTGAAAACCCTTTTGACATATGAGATGGATTTCTTACTTATTTAAATAAAAACAGACATTCATATTCATTCAGTAACAAAAAACATCTCCATGTCGTAACAATTTTCCTGAAATTTCTTGCTATTTATCAGATTATTGTGATCTTGCAAAATCGATAATGCCAGCAAAAATCAATTTTCATTTTGTTAAAGTTGCAAAGATTCGATCGGAGTTGTCTCCCCTTTATCAACACTTTTCACACACACTGAGGTAGTTTGTGTTTTTTTTTGTTTTGTTTCAGATTGAAGATTCATTGAAGATTGTTGTTCATTGAAGATTGTTATTCATTGAAGATTGTTGTTGATGTTCGAATCAACTTGGAATTTAAATGAGTAGAAATAACACTCGTTATTTAATTGATCACAACTTATTAAAATTATGATTTGAAATGTTTGAATTTGAATGATTTTATTATAACTATTAAAGTAATTACAATATGAATCCCTGGACCTTGGAATAAACTTCCAAGAAAAGTAATAAATGTGCCAATTCAGTGTGAATTTGGACAAGTGCTGGGCTACTGTATCTTCTTTTATGTAAATTTCTACAACCCTTTCCTTACATGATATCTGACGAAGGATATTTTCCAGGAATATCATTATACAAAACTTCCATCTGACCACCCTGACGCAAGTAGGATTATTATATAAGAAATTATATATATATATATATATATATATATATATATATATATATATATATATATATATCACTTAATTAAAAAATATTAAAAAAAAATTTTTTTTTTAATTTTTAATTATAAGCCCTTTCCAAGTAAAATTGAAAGTCAAGAAATGTCGGAAAGATTTAAAATAAACATTCCCCTAAAAGCCTCAGTGCAATGCTCCGACTTTGTCATTGAGTACCATGGAAAGTTTAGATATCTTTGCTCACCGCTTTCCGTGTAAATATCACTTAATTTCTCTGTTATTACGTGACAATCACTCGTGGCCTAATGGGACTAGTTTAATGCTTACAGATTCAAAGTGTATCTGTGAACCGGATTCGCGCCCTATGACTGTCTGAGATTGTTATTTCCCTGCGCTGATGAGAGCCATAAGCTTGAAACAACGCCGTACGTAGGTAAAATATTAAAAAATATTTTTAAAAAATGATAATTTAATATTATTATATATATTTATTCAAATATATATATATATATGTGTGTGTATATGTGGGGATGTATGCATATATAATTGTACTTTAAGATATTCGTTTATTCTGATTATTTACTTAAAATAAGATAGTGAATTAAATTAAGTGTATAATATTATCACTAGACAATATTAGATTGGAATTAGGCTATAATTATAGGCTTCCATAGATTAGAAAACTAATGTAAGATGAATTTTGTGAAACTCAGAGTATTAAAATATTACATTTGGAATATAATCTTAAATAATTTTTAGTTTTCAAATTGATACTATCACTCGGATCTAGACAGAATGAAGGCACGACAAGTGTCAATCGGCCGATGACACGCTAACGTGTGTTAGTGTCTTATCTCTCTTCCTTCTTCCGGGCCGAAAACTGAATTTCGAGCTAGCCAAAAATTGTGTGTGTGTGATGTTAAGAATAGGTATATGTGTGCGTGTGTATGGAGGCGTATGAACGTTAAATGTCACCAGGTCGGAAATGTAGAAAGAATATGTGCACTTAACTCAGACGTTATTATTTTAATAAAAACAAACAGAAAAAACCATAAGATCCCTTTCGATTGCTTTAGTTAAATATAAGATGTTAATTCCTACTCGCTCTGTAATAGGTATTCAGATTGGCTGCGACCACCACTCTCTCTGGTTGTGTTTGAAGTGTCGAGGGTGAATTCAGTTTTCTGTCAGTCTCAAAAATGTAATTGTCAAATTGGATGCTTGAATAAAACCGCAAGGTTGAAATAAATTATTGCATCGACAATCATGTAATTTCGTGTTATTATATTTTACGTTATTCTTGCTCTGTTTACCACATTGAGCTCTCTTACCCGGATTTCTTCCTGGAATTATTCCATTATAACACTAATTATATATATATATATATATATATATATATATGAAAAAACTTTTTGTGGTACAGAATTTTATCAAGGTTTTAAATAATCGTCGGAAGACATTCGATTAAAAACTTTTAAAAAGAATAAAAAAGATTGACTAAAATTAACAGACTATTAAAATATTTATATATATATAGAAACATAGAAACATAGATGAATTCTGGTAGAAGGACATGAGTCGTCCTATGGCACCAGCTCCTTGTCTTCATCTTTGTATGCGTCCAGTGACGACAGCAGCCGTATAATTGAATTTGATTTCTTGGTCAATCCAGAACTTATCCAACCGCTTCTCAAATATCTTTACAGTTTCGGCTTCAATTACACTTGATGGCAATCTATTCCACAAATCAACACAGCGATGGCTGAATGAATATTTTTTCAGGTTCAAACGTGCCTGTTTCTTGTAAAGCATCTGACTGTGTCCCCTGTTTCCCACTCTTGTATTTTTTCTAGTCAATAGTTTATCAGCATTGAATTCATATTTTCCAGAGAGCAATTTATAGCACTCAATCATGTCTCCACGTATTCTTCTATAGGCCAAACATGGCAATTTCAGAGCTTTCAACCTTTCTTCATAACTCTGATCGTACAGTCCTGGAACAAGTTTAGTAGCTCGCCTTTGTACATTTTCTATCATTTCAATGTGTTTCTTTTTATATGGTGCCCACACTTGATTAGCATATTCAATATGAAGCCTCACAAGCGCTTTAAACAATATAACCAATGAACTTCGATCGAGGTATTCAAAACATCTGCGGATTAAACCGAGTATTTTGTTGGCTTTGTTTACTTTCTCTTTCATGTGTTCTTCGAAATTTAGCCTATTGTCTATTACAACACCAATGTCTTTTTCCAAGTTCGTATAATCCATGGGTTGTAGACAATCATTCAGAGTATATTGAAAGCAATTTTTAGTGTTCTGTTTAGTACCTATACAAATAATCTTGCATTTTTCTGGATGGAATTTTAACTGCCATTTTATATATATATAAATATGTTAATATATAAAGGTAAATTAGAAGGCAATACAATGCAGAGGTGTAACGGATAGACACAAACCAAAGCAAATTAAAATATATCATGGTGAACTCAATTTGTGTCTCTCCGTTACACCTCTGCATTATATTGCCTTCTACTTTGCCTTTATATATAAAACTATTTATTTTGTCAATCCAATCAGCATCTGATGTAAAACCAAATTGATTCAATGTGTCATCGATGTAATTTCTTTCTTTTTTCTACTAAATTAATTTGAATAAAAAAAATCGAATACATACTATTTCCCAAGTCATTACTTTTGGTGAAAGTTGATGACAATTGGCCTGTGGAATTGATTCTGATTTTTCGAGCTGCATCAAAGAAAGAAGAAACAAAATCAGGAATCAAAGTAAAATTTACAATTAATTAAAAAGAAAAATCACTGATTTTAGAGTCAAGTGTAGAAATGATTTGCCAAAGGCATAAAATTGCTTAGGTATGATTGGGAAGCTTTGATCTCGAGTTCTGATTTGACCCCATATACAAAAGTAAATAATATCTGATTCATCATCATATCGGTTTAATGTCCATTTTTCATTCTGGCATGTGTTGGAGGACTTTTAAAAATTGACCTCCACTGGTGGAACTACTATACCAACATCAGTCTCCTCCAGGAGGCTAAGATCATTAGTGTTGAAGCCTTCGTCATCAAAAGTCAACTGAGATGGAGTGGCCACATGTTAGGATGCCAGATTATGGCCAACTTAGAAAAGGAAACCGAAGTCAGAGTGGCCAGAAAAATTGCTACAAAGATCTCCTCAAAGCCAAATTCAAGAAGTGCGGTGTCGACTCCAACTGGTCGGAGTCGCATGAAAAGAACAGAGGCACTTGGAGAGCGATCGTGGCTGAGGGAACAAACATTTTTGAAAAGAGACACTTGGCTACCCTCGAGGAGAAGAGGAACAGGCAAAAGGATGTCCCTGTGCCAGGACACAGTAACCATCTTCACCGATGATGGGCTCACGATCACAATGACTGGCTAGGTTTCACTTCCTGATTGGTTGGTTTTAATTATGTGACATAGAGGGGATTTGAAGTGAGATCAGTTTCTGAAGATACCTCAGTGAGGACACACATTTAATGTAAAATCTGGATAGAGAGGGGCGGGTGATCATGTCTCAGTAGGAATGATTCAGTCAGAAGCAACTCATTGTTAAGGAAAATGGATCCATAGTTAAGTTAATAATGGCCTAAGATGCAAAAAACATCCATACCATTCCCTGTCATGTATATATAATAATCAGTTCTTAATACAAAATAAAATCATGTATTCTCTTTTTATTTCACTTTCTTTTCTCTTTGTTTTTGCTGGGGATGTCAGACATCCACTTTTTGCTGGGGATGTCAGACATCCACTCACTATTTCAGAGACTCCAACCGAGAGTTTTTTAGGGTTTTTTTTCAGATTCTAACCATCCTTTTAAGTGCAATTGTTTGGATCTTTCTTGCACTTTGTTCACCGGTTATATTCGCCAGGTAGTTCTTAAAAGTTCTTTTTCATGACTCTAGTGGCTTCTATGATGACTAGAATGATTGAAATCTTCCTAAGGTACCAGTTTCTTTTCATGTTGTACATGAAACCTCGGTATTTAGTTCTCTTCTCCCTTTCAGCCCTTTTTAAGCCAACATCATTAGCGACACTGACTTCAACTAGGGTTGCTACTTTCTACTTCTTATCCAATATCACTATGTCATAATTTAACGGCTACGTTTTCTAAGTATGCAGTTGTAGGGATTGCATAGTCATAACGGATGGTGTATGATTTATTTACAACCGTTCTTTTTGGTAAATGTTCCCATATACTGGATATTTATATGTATTTGTAGCATTTCTTTCAGGCTAATCCGTTTCTTCTACATTTGCTGACGTGCCCATCAGAATAAAAAATCAGAATAATATTTTGGTTAATTCGTCGTTTCCCAGCCAAAATGGCGGACAATGAATCGGCTGCATTTTTCCGACCTCACAAATGAGTAAGTAAACTCAAATAAATTATTTTGGACTAATTTCCGAACTTTAAAATAATTTAAGATAAATTTGAAATTAGTCCCAAACGATTTATTTGGGTTTACTTACTCATTTGTGAGGTCGGTAAAATGCAGACGATTCATTGTCTGGAAAACGATGAATTAACCGATATTTTTGTAAATTACAAGCTTTACATTTCTGATGAGAATCTTATTAAACTGAAAATCCTTCTTTGTCTTGAGTGATCCATCAAATTGCTGGTGAAACATTCACGCAGTTCGTGTGCCATGATGTTCGCTCACTCAGCAGCTCCAATCCCGAGAGGCCCGTGTCTTTCTCCAAACCTTACAGCTCATCACTTGATCTCTAGAAACCACGGAAGCAATTTTCCAGCAAGATACATGTCCAGCCAGCGCCAAAAGTGGGCGTTGAACACCTGCGGATATGTGGGGAAGGAGGCAACCATACAGCATTTGGTTTCTTAGATGGTCAGTTACATGTTAAAACAAACATAAAAAACATAACTTTTGTTGTTATTGTTATCACTCAAATAAAATGTATCATTAAACGACACTCAAGTATAAAAGAAAAATAATATTTAAACAATCGATTCAGTTATCGTGTATTTGTTTATGACTACAGAGTGAATTTTAGATTAAAAAGGAAAAATCTCTCTCTCTCACACACACACACACACACACACACACACACTCTCTGTTTATTGATAGTCGAAAGTTACAGAGAAAAGAAAAGAATAACAGATTGGAACAGTCCATTATAAATGAAAGAGAATGTCACCAGTGTAGTTGGAATAGCCCATTATAAATAGAATCTTCCTCCCTCTCCCTCCCCATGCTCTCTCTCTCTCCCTCCCCATGCTCTCTCTCTCCCTCTCCCTCCCCATGCTCTCTCTCTCTCCCTCTCCCTCCCCATTCTCTCCCTCCCCATTCTCTCTCTCTCCCTCCCCATTCTCTCTCCCCATTCTCTCTCCCTCCCCATTCTCCCTCCCCATTCTCCCTCCCCATTCTCTCTCTCTCTCTCTCTCTCTCAATAAATTGTTTTTTTTTCTGTCTGGCTCTGTGTGTGGCTCCGAAACCTGGTCTGTCTCTGCCGGCACACTAAAGAAACTGCACCGTAATGACAAGGCAATGGTTAAATGGATCTGTATGGTTGTTGGATAATGGCCCTGTGGGAATGGATGCATCTTGAGGTGGACGTATCTGTTGGAAATCGTTTGGTTTAGCTTGCGCGATTTAGTGCGGGGACCCTTACAGTCGGGTGCGGAATAGGGCTGTTTTCACAGTTGGAGCTCACAGACATGACGGGCCACCATTTTGATGAGACCTTTTAGGTCAGGGGTTCAAAGGAGTCAGGCTGTGACGAATGCACCTGCGCATAGAGGCTCTGTGATGTCACGGACCTTTGCGTGGGAAGCAGAGTTTTAGCAGTCTGGGTTTTGGAGGCGAACCTATCAGACGTGATTTTTACCATGTAGTCTGCAACATACATAGGGGAATTAATTCCCTAAGAAAATACAGGCGAAAGATCTCTTTTCCCCCCTCCACGAATGGTTAAGGACTTAATTGATAAGTAATTACGAAAGCAGTAATTTGCTCTCTCTCTCGACGTTAGTGGGTGTCTCCAAGCCGATGGATAACTAACGCTTGTAATAAAAAGAATTGAAAGTTTAAAAGATTGTTTGTCGATTGAGTCGGTCATGGAGCTTTTGTGTTGCAGCGGCGTGGTTCACGGCAGAAAGAAAGAAGAAATAATTCAACCACTAGGCGATGTACCCCTCCACGCGGCGAGGAAAGATTGAGGGTGCGAGAAATTTAAAGGTATGCAACACATATGATTTATGTTTTAAAAATGACGAGTTGTTTAAACGAGAACTGCCACGGCCCGTTCCGGGACGAGTATACAAAACGAGAACTGCCGTGGCCCAAGCAGAGGGAGGGGGGCTATGCAACATGGTGAAGCCTGAACAGAGCACGCCTTTTCGATCTCTACTCACGCAGGTCAACTTGGAAAGCCTCGCGGACGTCATGCAGAAGAGCAGACTGCGTTGGTTGGGGCAGTTGAGTGCAGCAATGGCTGGATTGCTAAAGCCCGACAGTTGAACGTGCCAGCAGAGAAGACCACCTCTGACAGATCCAAGTTGTCTTGGGAGGACGTGGTCAAACATGATAGGAGAGCCTTGGGTATGAATTCCGTCGAGCCTCACCAAAGACAAGAATGGAGGGGAATACTTAGATCAAGACTGGACAATCAGGCCCCACACTCATCTGAGGATTAATTGTGGCCTGATTCAACAAATAAACCGGTTGTTGATGATGATGATGATGATGATGATGATGATGATGATGATGATGATGATGATGATGTCATTATGACCGATGATGATGATGTCATTATGACCGATGATGATGATGACATTATGATCGATGATGATGATGTCATTATGACTGATGATGATGATGATGATGATGATGATGATGATGATGATGATGATGATGATGATGTCATTATGACCAATGAAATCTAAAGAGAAATGCTGCATGTTCTATTTTGTTTTAACGCTAATAATAAAATTCCATTCTTTACGTTTTCACAAATGAAAAAAAAATTAGTGTTGAAACAAAGGACACTCATCATTTCTTTTTTTTTTTTATTTTATAACAAAATATTTTTAATATTACAAACAAAAAGAAATGATTTTTTCCAAACCTGCACAATATTATATTATATTATATTAGCAGATAACTTTTTTTAACTGACAAATAGGTCGATTGTATTTTGACCTTTTCTTGGTGGTCATGAATAATTAACTCTGCTTTTCAAAATGCTTTTCTACAAAAGGACCATTTTTTTTTTTTTGGTTTTACTATCGGGGTCACCAATTATCAAGGCCAAGAGCCGCTCGAGGATGAAAGTCATTATTGAGACGGGAATGAGGAACACTATGGGAGTACTAACATCGATCGATAATATGAACTGCGTTTGATTATTTTGGGGCGGTCCATAGCAAGAATTTGTTGACATTGGATTTGAAGAAAAGAAGCAGTCCCGCAGCAAAGTGTTCCACAGGTGGGAAGCCCTTGCAAACAAACTTTGACCATGGAAATTTCGTCTGATGCTAGACACATGGAAGGAGAAAAGAAAGTCTCAAGGAGAGTTCTTGCTGTGAATGTATAACAAGGAAAAACCAAAGACTGGAGCTCAGTCGAGCACCTTCCATGGAAATAACGATAGAGTAGAGAGAGACTAATAATGTCTCTTCTGTCAGAGAGGATTAGGGTTAGCGAAGAGAAAAGGTCACCCCCCCACACACACACACACACACACATTAGATTTCAAAGATTTTGCACTCTGTCAAGGCAAGAACGATTGCTCTGTGCAGCACTTTCCCGTATGTGGCAGCAATATTCCAACTTTGGACGTATCTGATTCTTATATAGGGTTGTGTCGAAAACAAAGAAAGGGGACAAAATCGCAAAGTTTTTTTCTGTTCACCTTTGTAGCTTCACCGTTAAGGACTTCTGCGAATTTAGGCAGATAAATCCTGTTGCCATGTTCTGGATCTAACCGGATACACACATCCTGGAACTCTTTTTCATTCAAGCAGAAGTACAGTTTTTTCAATTCAGCTTCAATATCAATCCTCGTCAACCAGCCTCGTCTGCGCTAAAACAAAAAGAAACAGAAATCATTACATTACATAAAATGTCAGAAGAAAAAAACAACAACAACATTTTCCATATTGACTGATATGAAATGGTGTATCGTTGAATTGACATGTCGGATTAAGTTAATTCTCGACAAATGTGTTCATGAATTACAATTGCCGAAGTTCTGTGTGTAAGAATATGGACCCATAACAAATTATTTACAACTAGCAAGACCTGTGTCCCGGCATTGCTCGGAGAAATCGAAAAGAATTATTTAACTTTAAAAAGTAAATAAGATCAAAGTGTACGTGTTCTCTGCCTGAGTATGGCATACATCATTCCTGATTCTGTCGGACCCAGCTATTTGGGTAAGTTTAGCCACTTAGCTAGTCGAGTGAATGAGTTCCCCTCCCCTCCCCTCCCCTGGTAATAGAAATCCTCCAAGATGCCCACTCCCCACTTTCAATTTTTTGTCCCCAGCCTCTCCAAAATTGCATTTATCTTGGAAAGACACCACCCATTCTCCAAACAACATCCCCTGTTTTCGTTTTTCTCCTAATTAAATCCCACTCCTATTTAGAGATTGACCTGCTTGTTTTCGATTCTGAACAAACCGAAAAACAGTATTTAGAATGGGTTGGGAACCGTATTTTTTGTTTTTTGTTCTTTCTCCACTCCAATGAATTTTTGTACATAAATAGAATTTTGGGAAATAAAATTTTCAACAAATTTGGGGATATCTTAAGTAAGATGGCCCCTAGAGTAAATGTGGTAGTTTGGTGACTGAGATGATTCTAGTTAAGAGTAGGATAGACATTTTTATCACTTTAGACCAAGGATAGCCAACGACACCCTTTTATCCCCACACTTTTGATGGCCTTGTGCCTAATTAGATTATAACTTCCCATTCAAACATAATCGTCTAAGTATCTACATGTACTTGCCTATCAAACTATTTTCCACTCGATTATTTGCAAGCATCCGCTTTCTTTGAGTTCCCAGTAATGGGTCCTTAGTGCTATTTGTAGTCAGCGTTTTTGTTATTGAATGTGCTTTTTATGGTAGTTTTGGTAGTTTTGTTTTACGGCATATCAACCCTTTTTGGGTTATTTAATGCCGAATCTGGTCTTGTTTTCTTCTCTTTTTTGTTTCTTTCCCCTTTTAATATGTTTCTATTTAACCCATAGTTGGGACCCTAACAGGTACTACCACTCCGGGTCAGGGTGGACCTGGGAGCAATGGTAATTAAGAGGAGGCTCCACATTCCCCAAAGTCCGTAAGCCGGATCTCACCATCGGATGTAGTTTAAGGTCATATCCAGGACCGGGAGTAGGGTAGGAAAAATAAAAATAAAAAAGGGGAGGGAGAAAGGGAGAGGGGCTGTTGTTTTTGTTTTTGGTTTTGTAGAACATAATTAAGTTTTACTAACAAAAAAAAAAAAAAAAAAAAAAAAAAACCTCAATGTAGGTGAATTTCGTCTCAGGGAGCCACAGGGCAGCCTGATCTGGTATCACCAGTGCTTTTTATGATTGTAATATCTGGTTTTAAAATCTTGTGAGGTCATACCAACATAATACTTTTTATTATTTGGGTATTCCTTGGCAAAACTTTTGGTTAAGCATTTATTTTGTAGTGGACAAAATGCACGAATTCTAGAGTTACAGCATTTCTCTTCATTATTAACTTATTTCTATTTGGGTGATTGCTATTATTAACTTATTTCTATTTGAGTGATTGCTATTATTAACTTATTTCTATTTGGGTGATTGCTATTATTAACTTATTTCTATTTGGGTGATTGCTATTATCAACTTATTTCTATTTGGGTGATTGCTATTATGAACTTATTTCTATTTGGGTGATTGCTATTATTAATTAATTTCTATTTGGGTGATTGCTATTATGAACTTATTTCTATTTGGGTGATTGCTATTATGAACTTATTTCTATTTGGGTGATTGCTATTATGAACTTATTTCTATTTGGGTGATTGCTATTATTAACTAATTTCTATTTGGGTGATTGCTATTATTAACTTATTTCTATTTGGGTGATTGCTATTATGAACTTATTTCTATTTGGATGATTGCTATTATGAACTTATTTCTATTTGGGTGATTGCTATTATTAACTTATTTCTATTTGGGTGATTGCTATTATTAACTTATTTCTATTTGGGTGATTGCTATTATTAACGTATTTCCATTTGGGTGATTGCTATTATGAACTTATTTCTATTTGGGTGATTGCTATTATGAACTTATTTCTATTTGGGTGATTGCTATTATTAACTTATTTCTATTCGGGTGATTGCTATTATTAACGTATTTCTATTTAAGTGATTGCTATTATTAATTTATTTCTATTTGGGTGATTGCTATTATGAACTTATTTCTATTTGGGTGATTGCTATTATTAACTTATTTCTATTCGGGTGATTGCTATTATTAACTTATTTCTATTTGAGTTATTGCTATTATTAATTTATTTCTATTTGAGTGATTGCTATTATTAACTTATTTCTATTTGGGTGATTGCTATTATTAATTTATTTCTATTTGAGTGATTGCTATTATTAACTTATTTCTATTTGGGTTATTGCTATTATGAACTCATTTCTATTTGGGTGATTGCTATTATTAATTCATTTCTATTTGGGTGATTGCTATTATTAACTTATTTCTATTTTGGTGATTGCTATTATGAACTTATTTCTATTTTGGTTATTGCTATTATGAACTTATTTCTATTTTGGTGATTGCTATTATGAACTTATTTCTATTTGGGTGATTGCTATTATGAACTTATTTCTATTTGGGTGATTGCTATTATGAACTTATTTCTATTTGGGTGATTGCTATTATGAACTTATTTCTATTTGGGTGATTGCTATTATTAACTTATTTCTATTTGGGTGATTGCTATTATGAACTTATTTCTATTTGGGTGATTGCTATTATTAACTTATTTCTATTTGGGTGATTGCTATTATTAACTTATTTCTATTTGGGTGATTGCTATCATTAACTTATTTCTATTTGGGTGATTGCTATTATTAACTTATTTCTATTTGGGTGATTGCTATTATTAACTTATTTCTATTTGAGTGATTGCTATTATTAACTTATTTCTATTTTGGTGATTGCTATTATGAACTTATTTCTATTTGGGTGATTGCTATTATGAACTTATTTCTATTTGGGTGATTGCTATTATTAACTTATTTCTATTTGGGTGATTGCTATTATGAACTTATTTCTATTTGGGTGATTGCTATTATTAACTTATTTCTATTTGGGTGATTGCTATTATGAACTTATTTCTATTTGGGTGATTGCTATTATTAACTTATTTCTATTTGGGTGATTGCTATTATGAACTTATTTCTATTTGGGTGATTGCTATTATTAACTTATTTCTATTTGGGTGATTGCTATTATTAACTTATTTCTATTTGAGTGATTGCTATTATTAACTTATTTCTATTTTGGTGATTGCTATTATGAACTTATTTCTATTTGGGTGATTGCTATTATGAACTTATTTCTATTTGGGTGATTGCTATTATTAACTTATTTCTATTTGGGTGATTGCTATTATGAACTTATTTCTATTTGGGTGATTGCTATTATTAACTTATTTCTATTTGGGTGATTGCTATTATTAACTTATTTCTATTTGGGTGATTGCTATTATTAACTTATTTCTATTTGGGTGATTGCTATCATTAACTTATTTCTATTTGGGTGATTGCTATTATTAACTTATTTCTATTTGGGTGATTGCTATTATTAACTTATTTCTATTTGAGTGATTGCTATTATGAACTTATTTCTATTTTGGTGATTGCTATTATGAACTTATTTCTATTTGGGTGATTGCTATTATGAACTTATTTCTATTTGGGTGATTGCTATTATTAACTTATTTCTATTTGGGTGATTGCTATTATTAACTTATTTCTATTTGGGTGATTGCTATTATTAACTTATTTCTATTTGGGTGATTGCTATTATGAACTTATTTCTATTTGGGTGATTGCTATTATTAACTTATTTCTATTTGGGTGATTGCTATTATTAACTTATTTCTATTTGGGTGATTGCTATCATTAACTTATTTCTATTTGGGTGATTGCTATTATTAACTTATTTCTATTTGGGTGATTGCTATTATTAACTTATTTCTATTTGAGTGATTGCTATTATTAACTTATTTCTATTTTGGTGATTGCTATTATGAACTTATTTCTATTTGGGTGATTGCTATTATTAACTCATTTCTATTTGGGTGATTGCTATTATTAACTCATTTCTATTTGGGTGATTGCTATTAGAGGTTGTGTTATTAGTTACTAGTTGTTCTATTTTTTGTCATTCTTGGTATAATTTTTAGTGTTGCTATATTTATCACTTTTTTACGCATTTTGTTATTATTTTTTGTCTACTGCTCTCGTTTAGTATTTTGTTATTGTGTGATTTAATTATCATTTCTAAGTTTTCGCAGCAGCTGTAGGACAGTTTTAGTTTTTTTTATTGAATATTTTGTGCAAAGGATTAGTTATGAGGAAGTGTTTTTCAATTAGATTTAGGAGTATATTGATAAGAGCACAGTTGAAGTAAATACTGAAAATCGATACATAATATATTATATCACTTTATAATATATGTGAATACATAAAATAATAATAATAATATATATTTTATTTACCTCCTCTCCAGGAGGTTTGACACAAGGTCATGTGTTGGTTTTTATGTGGAACGAACTGGATTTGAACCCAGCACACCCAGGTTCTCAGTCCGCATCATTAACCACCATGCCATCCCCATATATATAATATATATATATTAGTACTTCATGTATCCACATAAAATATTATAAGGAGATATAATTTTTTATGTGTCAGTTTTCAGTATTTACTTCAACAGTGCTCGATACGTAAGTAGAGCTAGGTAGTAAGCAATGAAAATATATATGGCAATCAAGCTACATAAAATGCATTTAGCCTGACGATTCCCCCCGGGGATGAAACACGGGAGCCTCTGTGTAGCTTGATTGCCATATATATTTTCATTGCTTACTAATATATATATATATATATATATATATATGTGAATGATGAAAAGGAATTAGAAAAGCAATGGAGGCAGATCTTTTTTCAATTCAGTTGCGGAATATCCCTTGCATTGAGCAACTGAATTGAAAAAAGATCTGCCTCCGTCGCTTTTCTAATTCTTTTTCATCCTATCCCTCTCTCACTCTCTCTCTCTCTCTATATATATATATATATATAACTATTAATTGCTAGTTATATATGTACACAAGTATTATTATGTAATAGTTATATTTTAGAGCTTTTACTGTTTACTTCAATAAACTGTAATAATAAAATTATTTTGTTTTTAACTTTTGATTTGATGGCGCGAATGCCCTCTCTCGGCTTTCATCTTGTACACAAATTGGTAAACTTGGTAAAATAGCAAAGACTTACATTATCCAACTTTTTAAAAGCATTCTCAATTGAGCCAAATTGATGGATCAGTTTTTGACTAAAGTGAAACAAAACGGTGTTGGCATCAACGTCCGTATTGGTATTCTTCAAAGGAATAATTTCTCTGTTGAATAGAAAAATAAAACAGAAGAGATAGTTTACTGTGGGGATGTGGTTCCCTTTATGTAGAAGATAAACATGGGAAAACATGTATGAAAGTTGAATGAATGATAAAGCATGCATAAGTTGAAGGAAGAATAAACCGTAGTTCAAAAGTAACACAAAATATTTATATATTTACAAATTACAGAGCATTAAGAGTTCATTTCAAGTGTCCAGTTGTAGCAACGATAAATGTTTATGCCTTTGATTTATGAGTGTGTGTATGTGTGTAGTGTAGCCATGTGTCGAAGTGTGTGAATGTGTGTGCCGCCTTTTGTTCGTGGTTGTTGTAGTAATAACGAAGGTCGCAAATCACTCTGTTAACTTTCAAAGCAGCTCTCACCGTTCGTTACGTGCACCTGCTTCACACCGAGTTCCCTGAGACGGCACGAGACCCGCTTTTATTATATCGAGGCACACCTAATTTCCATACGTGCAACGAGACTTTGCGAGATTTCGCGTGAACTGTATGTAATAAACATTCATGGACGCCATGTTGGATTTCTTTCTCTCACTCGCAGCGCACAGGACAGGCAAACTCTAGGACGTTTCGCAAGTAAGCCCCCTTCATGTTCATATTCCTTACACTCCCCCCTGATCTCATGATCACAGAGATGGCAGGGAGGCATCGATCGCCTTCGCCGGTTGCTTCTTCGGAGGGGGACAACGCAAGCCTCATCTTCGCTTGTGCTCGCGTCCGTGGTCTGAGGGTCGAGAAACATCGCGTCCGCTGGGATACTGCTGCTATCCGAGTCACTGTCCGATGGGGCTGCTGCAAGCCAGAGCGATGCCTCACTGCTCTCTGACTCCGACTCGCTCTTGTCGTCCAGTGATGGTTGCGTTGCTAACCGTAGGTCTCTAACGTGACGGGGCATACCGTCGACTCGCACTGCCTGTGGGCTGATTACCTCCGTATTTCGTCGTACACTTGCCACGCGGGTTCTTAATCCAGACAACATCCCCTTTTTTCAGTTTCTCTTTGGTTTCTTCCAGTTCGGGCAGCAGGTTAGTCTCTATGCCTTTCACCCTGATGTGATACCTGTGCAAGGTGTCAGCCGGCGCTGTAGAGGGTGAAACATTATCCTTTGGGGTTACGTTATACAGGTAGACTGCCTCAAATACCGTGCAGCCCGTCCTGGCCGCGATGGTTTTGACGGTTCTGTGATTCCGCTCGATGACCCCATTTCCACTCGGTACGTGGGCGCATCGAAACCTCAGGTGTACTCCCCAGCCATCAGCAAACTTTCTGAACTGCTCACTAGTGAATGCAGCGCCATTGTCGGTTAATATCTCCGTTGGGGGGCCACGTTCAAGAAAAATACTGTTTAACTGACGGACGATGATGGCTGCATCTTGCCGGCGCAGCATGCGCCATATCGCAAACCTGGATGGACCGCAATGAATGAGAGTCAGGAAATCCTTGCCGTTGTGGTGAGTAATATCCATCGCCAGCCGGCTCCAATGGCTTTCCACGCCCATCTTTCCTTTCTCCCGGCGAACGGGTGCTGGATCAATGGATTGGCATGCTACACAATCTTTGACCACTTTCCTGACGTCTGCCTTCTGTACTCCTGGTTCAACCAACTTAGCGAAATATAGGGTCCGCTTGACACCAGGGTGCCCGGTTTGTTGGTGGACTTCTTTGATGTGATTAGATCGAACGGGGCTCACGGAAGTGGCTGCATGGGTTCAATAGTCTTTCTTGTGGCATCAAGCCATCTTTGAGGTACTCTCGTCAAACAATCTGCTTTGTTCAGGCTGGATTTGACCAGGGACACCTCTATTGACAGCGCATATTCATTCACCAGCTTCATGATCGTGTCTAGCCGCCGTCGGATGAGCATCTCGCTCGTGGCTTTGGTTCGTACTCTGGCCCTCCCGGTGAGAGTATCTGAAATCCACTTATGGACGCAAGCAGAATCCGTGAATAGTCGCAGGGTGGTCGTCTTCCAAAGGATTGCCAAGTTTATCCCCTTGATAACTGCATCAAGTTCTGCCAGGTTTATGTGCTGGGAGTCCTTTTCTGGGCGTAACCAGCAAGCGTCTTCCACCACCGTTGCATCATGGACCACCGATACGCCAATGGCGAGAGAGCTTGCATCAACCCACACACTAAGGTTCTGGCTGTCGATGCACCATCTGCCCCGCGCTGGGTCTTCCTTGTGCACCCTGGTGAGGACCTCTTTGAGCATTGTATTGAGAGGGACGTCATGAGTTTCGTCATCCCATCCAGTGGTGACGTCGGAGGCTCTTCGCTTAATAAATGCCACCGCAACACGAAGCCAGCCGCCCACAGGAAGGTGTCCAACCAACTTTCCTCACAAGGAAAATACGTTTCGTCGTGTAACAATACAAGGCATGTCCGGGGTTTCATTTCCTCGTTTCCAATGCAGAACGTCATCTTCCTCCCAGACCTGCAAACCAAGTACCCGTGCGCCATCCCGTAGCCTTTCCGGTTCCTTGCTGAGAAGGCCAAAGTTGTAGAGATGCTCCCTCACGCGCGCCGCAGATACAATTTCCTTGTCCACGTACACGTCATCAATATATGCAGACGTTGCGCGCTGAATGCGCTCATCCTTAGTCAGAATGGCGTCAACAATCATTTGCATAATTGATGGCGCCACATTAAGTCCAAATTCCATGCGGGTTAGGCAATACCTTTTCCCCCTGATGAGCACCGTTTGATAGGGCCATAGTGATCTGTGTACACGCACTTGAAGGTATGCTTTGTGAAGATCCAGTACAGATACATTAGATCCCGCTTGCCGCCATTCCCTCAACTTTTCAGTGCATACGTCCGCGTGAGCTGTAAAAGGATCCATGTGCTCATTCAATTCTCGATAGTCGAGCACCGGCCTCACCTTCTGCTTATTCTATTGGATAACCGCCATTAACGGGATCAGGCACTTTGGGAGACCCAATTCCTTCTCTGAATAAGGAACTAGCCATCCATTACTAATCCAAGTAGTAGTTCCTTGTCGTATTCTGCACGAGCTCCGGGGGGAATTTTGTATTCTGGCACCTTATTGCATAATTTCTCGGGTGGCTGCTCCTCCGACCACTTCCAGGAGGCTGTCCAGGACTTTGTGCGCTGGTCGAATTCCGCACAAAAATCAGGCTGTTCCAGCTTCATAGCTGCACTCAGAGCAAGGCCCGCTTTTGCGAAATGTGCCCTACCCTCACCATCAATGCGTACACTACCCAATCCTTGATGACGTCCATTCCCAGGAGCAGGTCGTAACCGAGCAGGTCACCGTTTACAACCAAGGCTTGTACGGTTACTGTAGGCCCATCACCGACACCTGCGCGCATGATGCTAACGCCACAAGAGGCAATTGAGCCACCGCCAACCGTCAATACCGGGATCCTTTCCTTATCCCATGCGTCACAGCATGCCTTGCGCACGAGGGTCTGCGTGCACCCGGTGTCTACGAGCGCGAAGCGCTCACGCCCGTTTACGCGCACGCTCACAGTGGGTAGCGCCTTATTTGGCAACGATCTGGGGAGAAGACTGGCGCTATAGCTTACTCCCCTTGCCTGTTTCCCGGACAACCTCTTGCCACGTGACCCAGCTTGTTGCACCGGTAGCAACGCACGCGTTTTAACGTTCTTCGATCGGGCGCGTCCTTTGCACCGCTTCGGCTTCGGCAGTCTTTTGAAAAATGATTCGGCCCGCCACATTTGTAGCATCTCACGTCTTCTGTTGGTGGTGAAGACGCTTCCGCAGCTGCCGAAACCGGCTCTGTGTCCTCTTTCAAAATGTTTCGGGCTCTGGCCAACAACTCGTCAAGCTCAATCTCACTGAGTCTGGACGATGCTCGCAGCAGTCTGCTGGCGCTGTCTGGGAGTCCAGTCAGAAAAGCGCATCCCAGTATTCGCTCGCTTGTTCCACCAAACGGCGCGGCTAGCCTCCTCAAATCGGCCAGGTAGACGTCCACAGTCTCATCTAGCCCAAGCCGCCGTTTGATGAACTGCCTCCAGGCGACGAAAGGGTCCACAGCAAAGGCTGCGTATAGCGCCTGCCTAACTTCCTCCAGGCCTGGTTCGTCTCCGAGCTGCTGATACACCGAATATGCTCCTTTGGTCAGCCTCAGCGGGATGACCAGTGCAGGATCCTTTATATTGCAAAGTCTGCAGACGCGCTCGGCTTTCTCCCACCACTCGACTACAGAGGGTCCGGAGGGGGAGCCGTCGAACTCGGGTATTAATCTCAAGTCGAATTTGTCCATCGCCGAAATAACTTGTAGTAATAACGAAGGTCGCAAATCACTCTGTTAACTTTCAAAGCAGCTCTCTCCGTTCATTACGTGCACCTGCTTCACACCGAGTCCCCTGAGACGGTACGAGACCCGCTTTTATTATATCGAGGCACACCTGATTTCCATACGTGCAACGAGACTTTGCGAGATTTCGCGTGAACTGTATGTAATAAACATTCATGGACGCCATGTTGGATTTCTTTCTCTCACCCGCAGCGCACAGGACAGGCAAACTCTAGGACATTTCGCAAGTAAGCCCCCTTCATGTTCATGTTCCCTACAGTTGTAAGAATGTGTATGTTTATGCCTGTGATTTATGAATGTGTATGTATGTATGTGCGTGTACATGAGTTGATAAGTTGTTTACGCATTTGCATGTGTGTGTGTCTTTGATTATGAAAGTTTACGTTCCTTCATACGTAGGGGGCACATGTGAAAATAAATGTTTTCTTTTTGTTAAGGAGCACACGTGAACCATAATACTTGACTTTTGCCTTTAAACTTTAATGCAAGTCAGAAATTATCCACCAATCATAATTAGTTTTGACCCCCTTTTTTCTCTCTTCATTTAACGTCACTTTTCCCTTGTCCAGTGGTCAGACGTAGCCATCAGAAAATTTCATCGATCACACTTAATCTAACATCTGGCCTTCCAGCTCTCTTGACGCCAACCGCCTCAACTTCTTTGTGTGTGGTACGACAGAATGAGACACCAACAAATCTATCTGTAACATAAAGAACATACTAAAAGGCCAGGATGACCAGAGTTTTGGGAGTCCCTAAGTTGGGAGACAGTAACAAAGGCTTGTGGCCTGTTCCTAAGTTGTCATCTAATGCAAAGGTGGGTTCTCTTTCTCTCTCTCTCTTATATATATATATATATATATATATATATATATATATATATATATATATATATGAAGCAATACAACAAAAGATATAAGCGTCAACTAATATCTTATAATTAGTGAAACATCTGGATAAAAACTGAAGCTCAATATACTGGATAGAGCATTAATATTATAGTATAAAATGAAGTAATAAAATAAGGTGTCAATCAAATTTTATTAGAATTCAAAGTTCAAGCAAAGTATCCTTAAGTCCTTAGCTCATGAGTTTTCAAAGATAATTCTTCTCTTCAGAGGACCATTACCGCAGTTATACTACTACAGGTAATAAAATTACGCTTTGAAAATATATAAAATTATATACACAAATACATAAAAATACATAACATCAAACATATCAACCCAAAAACATACTTTTTGTTGAATCCATACAGTCCATCCAGGTCATACAAATTGAGAAGCATAATCAGGAAAGACATTACTCCAAGTTATAAACAGCAGTCCATATACGTAAAATTGAAGGAGCTGACAAAGTTATCCAGTCTCGAAATGTGTCAATATTCAATGTTAATGATAAATAAATCAAATAATATAGAAAGTTCAATTAAAATATATATAAAAGTATATGGACTGCTGTTTATAACTTGGAGAGAATTGACCAAATTTCACCTGTTCATATTACACAACTGTTGTCAGCTGGCAAAACAACTCATCTGCATAGTCGATGACACGACTTATGCAACTGCCCTGACTATTTGTTTATCTTATAAAATAGATCATAATTATGTACGTTTGGCATTAAATTGTTTTAAATTTGGGAAAAAAAAATCCTACCTTGGAATATCCATGAAGTCTACTGTTTTTGCGCTAGAAGATGGAACCTTTGGGCATCGAAACTTGTTGAGAAAAACCTGCCAGGCAATTAGGTCATCAGATTGCACGCCAAGACTGAAAATGTAGCAATTGTTTGAAGGTTTAAACGAATGCAGAATTTGGTTAACAAAAACAATTCAACAAAAGTCATCTCGAGAGGAAGAGTTTACAATTAGGATAATGAGATGAAACGAAGGAAAACATTGGTTGTAGAAAAATTGTTTCGCTGATATTTTTGCCATCCAATTCTTTTCTGAGAAATAAAATTAAACGACATGAAAATATACGAGTAAATATTTATGAGCGAATAATGAAATAAATGATTCGGGCGTTTTTTATGCAGGAAAAAATTAGTTAAATTCAATAAAGTGTATTTTTTTCAAAGCACCATCAGTGGATAAAAATTACACACACACACACTTCTTTCTTCACACACACACACACACATATATATATATGAGCGAATAAAGAAGAAGAGGAAGGGAGAGATACATACACAGACTTAGAGAGAAATACGCTCTCTTAAAGTGATAGAGAAACAAAGAGAGAAAGACACTGAGATAGGGAAAAGGGAAAAGAGAGTGAAAAGAGAGTGAAATCCACATCAAAGAGATGCAGAGAAAAACAAATATATAAGAGACAACGAATAAGATGTCGACCATAATATGCATAAAGAGAGAAAGAGAGAGAGAGAGAGAGAGAGAGAGAGAGAGAATACCAAGCTAGAAAGATACATTTACACATAGAGATAGTGAGAGAGAAATAAAGAGAGGAGAGTGAGAGCAAGATACAGGCATTATGAGAGATGGAGAGATAGCAAGCATGTATATAGATAGATATAAAGACAGACAGATAAAGAGAGAGAGAGAGAGAGAGAGAGAGAGAGAGGGATAGATAGATAGAAAGAAAGAAAGAGAAATACATGCAAAAATATATATATATAAAGTAGAGAACTAAAAGCGAACTTTTAGGAAAGGTAAAACCTATTGTGAAAAGTATACAGCTCACAGGATTTTTTTACAATCGGACATTTGCTTACATTCGGACAACTTTTTGCTTTGTTTTTTTCCCCCACAATCTTTGTTTTACTTTTTCAGATTTTCGCCAACTTATCTATCCCTGCAATTTCCTCTGATGATAAGATTTTGATCTTTGAAAAGCCTGGCTTAAGGAAAAAATTAATTAAATAAATTGCTTTTTTGCGGAATATACTTTGCATCGAGCAACTAAATTGAAAAAAGATCTGCCTCCGTCGCTTTTCTAATTCCTTTTCATCCTTCTATATATATATATATATATATATAATTATATATAAATATGGTTTCTCAATCATATATATATATATATATATATATATGGTAAAATGCTGGACTATGGACATCAATATCGAAGTTTCGATCCTTGTCTAAGTTAGCCATGCTGATGATGACTGTGAGCTAGAAACACGTGTCCATGGATTACTTTTATGTACATATAAAATAAATAAATAAATATAAATATATATATATATATATATATATATATATATATATATATATATATATACTAGAAGCATGCCTATCCCAAGACGAGTAAAATTAATTCCCCCAAACAGAACAGTTTTGCACCACTTTTATGTCCCCTTACGAAGATTAAAATCAAGATATAATGTTACTAAACCGTATGTCTAGAATACTTATTCTAATTTTGATTCAAATACATTACATGATTTTGATTCTAGAAAATGTTTAAAATTTAAGGAGTCTTAAGAGGAAACTGAAATTCTCGCTTAATTGGGGTTTAATAACTCTAGATAAAATCTGATATATTTTAATTTTCAAATGAGAGGTTGTGTACATATTATGTCCCCCTAAAAACCATAATAATCGGTTAATTAGTTTAGGAGTGAATCCTGTAGATGCAACTATATAAACATATACATATAGCTAACTGTATGTAGATATATATCAATTACAAAGTAAGATGTAAAAAGATTAAATTACAATTTCATGAGATTGTCGAAAAGTTGATCCGACATGGGCCTCATAAATGATTCCAAGATCTGTCTGAAGTTTTCCACAGTAATAAATCCTTGGAGTTTCGTGTCAACCGTTTCAAAAGCTTTACGCATTTTATAGTGATGGCGGAAAATCTAAAATCAGAAAAAAATAGCAGATTTGTAATGAAAACATTTTGAAGGACTTGTCATAACCTTTTTTTTTTTTTCAACATTTACCACATATTCATTTTTGTTGCGTATTTCCTCTCACTCTTTCTGCCAGTGAACTGCTCTGCAACAGACTCAGCCAAGTTGGTTAACTTCTTCCCAGATTATCCCGAGTATTTACGGGATAGGAATTCTGAACATTTTTTTTACAATCCTGAGTATTTAAGTTCTATCACTGAAACCCATATTTACTAAGCTTAACCTGAAGAGCTTCATTCGTCGATAATTTTCCGTTTTATTTGATTCTCAAGAACATTTAGTTCTTTGTACAGTGTGATAAGTCTTCTCGTTCAGTTTATTTCTAAGTAAATGTTCAAAATGGTTATGCTGTGAATAATCAGAATAGCCATTTTGCACATTTTGCACAAGTTGTAAGTATGGGTGAAGTTAAAAAAAGGCCGAGGACAGAATTGCTGGGCGGAACATGGTTATTAACCTTCCATTGTGGAGAAAGTACTATGTGATGATGGTGAATGTAATAATACTCATGGGAAATGTATGAAAACCTACTTCCCTCGAAATGTGTAAAATAGCAATTTGTCTTCAGTGAAATGTTAATTCTGTTCACAATTCAGCATTAAATAAATCAGTTAATGTGACATAAAACAGACAAATCAAGACATTGAGGAAAGAAAAAAGTTCAAGGTTAAGGTTAAAATGTTCAAAATGGTTACGGATAGGCTTAAAATGTTCAAAATGGTATGGTTAAAATGTTCAAAATGGTTATGGTTAGGCTTAAAATGTTCAAAATGGTTATGGTTAAAATGTTCAAAATGGTTATGGTTAAAATGTTCAAAATGGTTAAGGTTAAAATGTTCAAAATGGTTATGGTTAAAATGTTCAAAATGGTTAAGGATAGGGTTAAAATGTTCAAAATGGTTAAGGATAGGGTTAAAATGTTCAAAATGGTTATGGTTAGGCTTAAAATGTACAAAATTGTTAGAGTTAAAATGTTCAAAATGGTTACGGTTAAAATGTTCAAAATGGTTAGGGTTAGAGTTAAAATGTTCAAAATGGTTAAGGATAGGGTTAAAATGTTCAAAATGGTTAAGGTTAAAATGTTCAAAATGGTTATGGTTAGGGTTAAAATGTTCAAAATGGTTAAGGTTAAAATGTTCAAAATGGTTAAGGATAGGGTTAAAATGTTCAAAATGGTTACGGTTAAAAAGTTCAAAATGGTTAAGGTTAGTGTTAAAATGTTCAAAATTATTAAGGTTAAGGTTAAAATGTTCAAAATGGTTACGGTTAGGGTTAAAATGTTCAAAATGGTTAGAGTTAGGGTTAAAATGTTCAAAATGGTTAAGGATAGGGTTAAAATGTTCAAAATGGTTAGGGTTAAAATGTTCAAAATGGTTAAGGTTAGTGTTAAAATGTTCAAAATGGTTAAGGTTAGTGTTAAAATGTTCAAAATTATTAAGGTTAAGGTTAAAATGTTCAAAATGGTTACGGTTAGGGTTAAAATGTTCAAAATGGTTAGGGTTAGGGTTAAAATGTTCAAAATGATTAAGGTTAAGGTTAAAATGTTCAAAATGGTTTAGGTTAGGGTTAAAACGTTCAAAATGGTTAGGGCTAGAGTTAAAATGTTTAAAATGGTTATGGTTAAAATGTTAAAAATGGTTATGGTTAGGGTTGAAATGTTCAAAATGGTTATGGTTAGGGTTAAAATGTTCAAAATGGTTTAGGTTAGGGTTAAATGTTTATTTCGATATACAAATCACAATCTTTTATTGTCTAGTGTGTTTTAGTAACTATTTTCAGATTACAAAAAGAATACTTTTTTACTAGTTTATTTCTGTATTTCGTTCATTTTCGGCGAATCTTTTATACTTTTAGTTCTTGCTTTATTTTTTCTTGTTTATTTCAATGCAAGTCATTAATTTTTTGCAATATAAAAATACATTTTCACTAGTTTATTTCTGTATTGTATTCAAAATTCCAAATTGAAACGGATACTGAGAAAAAGAATGTAAATGATTTCATTTGAAAGTTAAATTTCACTTTACAAAATTAATGCTGTGAGAATAAATGAAAAAGTTTTTGACATAATTACAAATAAAACAAATAAACTTAGATGAAAATTTTTTTCCTTCAATTATATATATATATATATATATATATATATATATATATATATATAAGTAAATTTCGTGTACAACAGAATCGTAGGATCAATTTTAGAGGAAGCATTATTTTAATCAATGAAACAGGCGGGTGGAAAAAAAAGGAAAATTGTTAAAATTACCTTAAGGCCTTATCGTCTGACCCTCCAAGAGGAAACGTCAGAATGGTAAATTAAAAACTAAAAGTCGAATGAGATATGAGCGGAAAAAATTGTTTCAGTTGGAGAAAACGATTGAGAGAGGAAAAAAAAAAAAAAAAAAAAAGGTAAATCTCTCAACGTTATGATGGCTTTGAATCATTAAAGATCTCCAACTGATGCTTCAAAATCTTTTGTCTACACAGGCTAGGTCGAGAATTGTTAATAACTAACGCCTCAATAATATTGAGATGGAGTTGGAGATCTTTAATGATTCAAAGCCACCATAACGTTGAGAGATTTACCTTTTTTTTCTTTCTTTTTTTCCCTCTCTCAATCGTTTTCTCCAACTGAAACAATTTTTCCGCTCATATCTCATTCGACTTTTAGTTTTTAATATATATATGTGTGTGTGTGTGTGTGTGTGTGTGTGTGTGTGTGTGTGTGTGTAATGCCTATACCGAGAATACTCTGGATAATAAAAACAAATTCACTTAATCAAATATAAAAAAAATTAATTAATCAAATAAAAAAAACTGCCTTTATTTGATAGGTAATTTTTTAAAAAGTGAATTGAAAGAGGTTTTAAATGAATATCCACATTCCCTTAACTAAGAGTTGCTTACAGCTGAACCATGTTCATGTGTGGTTAAGTGCTTCTAATTATGGCTCTATTTACTAAATTTAACTCAACAATTTTCTTACTATTTTCGAAGTATAAAAGAATACTTTTCCACTAGTTTCTTTCTGTATTGTGTTCAAAATTTTAAATTGAAACGGATACTGAGAAAAATAAAGTAAATAATTTCATTTGAAAGTAAAATTTCACTTTACAAAACTAATTCTGTAAATGAAAAAGTTTTTGACATAATTACAAATAAAACAAACATATGTACATGTGTGCGTAATGCCTATATCAGAAATACTCGGGATAATAACAACGGATAAATAAAAGTTACAAAATGTTGATAATTTTATAAAAAGACTCAGCGTGGGAACATGTGATCCAGCAGATATTTTTTTGTTTTTATGATAATCGCTCCAGACAAGGCATGAAGCCACTTGATGTAAGGAGCTAACAAGAACAAATATGATTATTGCAAAAACAAGAGATGCCTATTGGCCTTAGTCTTGAAAATTAGAGACAGGGGGTCTGATAAAAATAAGTGATTTTTGAAAACTTCATGACACACATATATGAATTTGTGCTATTCTTTTTAAATTGTTACAGTGACACGATGAGGTATTTTACTGGTGCTAAAAAACATTAACGAACTTGATTATTGATGTCAAATGTTGATTAGTGATATTAGCTGGTTAATTAAATTATGAAAATAATGTATTAAAAAAAGAGGTGGCAACACACTTTTGAAAATAACGTATTAAAAAAGAGGTGGCAACACACTTTTGAAAATAACGTATTAAAAAAGAGGTGGCAACACACTTTTGAAAATAATGTATTAAAAAATAACTTTTGAGTAAGAAGTGTAGATAATTATTTTCATTTTTTTCATTTTGATTTCAGATGTGAGTTTTGTTTATAAAACAAAAAAATGTCACAGGCAGAAGACACCTGTAGAAAACTAACTTAGGTTGAATTATCAAATCAATAATTTTGGAAAAGTCAATTTCAATTGTGATTTAAGAGTACACACCAATTGTGTAGGATAAAAACAATTATGTTTTTGACTAATGCAGATGGCTGCAGGTGGGTGTATGTCGGATAATCAGCTTACCTGTCAAAATTAAAAGGTGTGCTCGTACCCATAATAGACCACAGCCCTATATTATGGCGTTACTGAAGGCTCCTCCTACATGCATGATTGATCAATCCTACAATAACAGAAAATGCGAAACGATCTGTGGTTGGTAAGCCAATCAGAATAATCGCCTCAAGTGAAAATTCTCCATGAGAGAACTAACTCTTTAGGGGTTTTCCAGAGAGAGAAATCGGAATCAATCAAAGAGAAGAAAAGAAGAAAGTCTCTCCAAATCAACCTTCTCCAAGGAACAAAAGTACACAGAAAACTTCAAAGTTACTCAACCCTGAATTAGCACCAGTCAAATTCCTCAACTTGTCTTTTCTTCCAAAATAAGAGCAAAGTAAGTTTTTTTTGTTTAATATATACATATTATTGTTACATAACTGTGTTCCAAGAAATATTTGTTATTGTCCACAGTGGATTTTTGTTGTATTTTTGTGTTGCTGACCAAATTGACCACTTACTCAAGTCACCGACTAAGTTGTGTCAATTCCAAAATTGGATCTTTTAAACACAGCGTGGGCGCAAAAAGACTGACAGAGCAATCATTCAGAACGTACACAGTCATCGTAGCAGAGGACCATATATTAACTGATGTTTAATAAATTGATATAGATTCACAAGAATATGATAGATTCATTGAGAGAGAGGGGGGGGGAATTACCTTCGGATCGGAAGTGGTAGTAGTAGCAATGGTTACTACAGTAACTAAGAAATCAAATAACTATTCAAGCGTTGAATACTTTAAATAAATGTTGTTGCTAATGAGAACAACGTAAATACTGAATCTTACGATATCTCGCAATTGCATATGAAATCGTCGTAACATCTCGTTATCATCAGGAGTAGTGATTGTGAGCACCTTCTGGTAAGCTGGCCATGTATCGGCTGAAAAGAAATAGAATAATGGAATCCACATCAACAAAAAATAGAGATTGTATTTAACAGGGCTTTACAGAAAAAAGACCGTTCTTGGAGCTCAGTTTTGCTGCAGCCAAAAGGGGGGGGGGGGCTCATTTTTTTTATCCAGTAGTTGGGAGTAAATCAGGACATATTTGTAAATAATGTTAGAAATGTGTTAAATTTTTCAACAGGTTATTTTTTTTTTATTTTTTAATTTTTCTTATGAAAGTCGCTCTAGACAAGGCATGAAGCCACTTGATGTAAGGAGCTAAAAATTAAAAATACTACTTCAAAGTCAAAAAAAAAAAAACTAGCCAATGTGTTAAATGGATAGATTCCGACCCAGAAAAAAGTCCAAATAATCAATCGTCATCTAAAAAAGTATAAAACATAATTTAAGCCAGAAATGACTTCCTATTCGAAAGGTTAAATGCTTTTTTTTATGGAAATCGCTCCAGACAAGGCATGAAGCCACTTGATGTAAGGAGCTTAAAGAAAAAATATCAAAAATAGACAACGATAAGTGTTATGTAGATAGATATCGACCCAGAAAATAGCATTTCTTCCCCCTTTGTCAGAAACATCGCTCATGGAATGTGAGGATTAAAGGACAAAATAAAGGAAGCGAGAGTTACGAGGCTGCGAAAGTAAACCCAATGGTCCACTTTTTACTCTCCTTTTAAGGTGCAGATGGAGCAGGGAAAAGAGTGGCTCCTTTTTTTTTAGGAGCAGGAGCAGGGTCCTCTCCCAAACAAATGGAGCGGGTAAAGCTCTGGTATTTAATAATATTTTCACGATGAGACATTGATGGTAATTATCTCTATTCAACTATTTTCGATGTTTTATTCATTTGAACAGAAGAAAAGAAAAACACGTGAATATATTTGACTTTCTTTTTAATTAAGAACCAACAAAAAGAAGATTAATAAACTTTGATTTCCTTAGAAAAATAATTTAACTGTTTATTTTTTTTTTCTAACATACATATTTTTAATTAATAATATACGACTAATATATATTGGGTAGAGCTTATTTGTAAAGGTATCGCTCATTGGGTAAAACTAATTCGAGCTCCCGGCACTTGACAATGTTTACATTGAGATATCACTTAATTTCAGCTAGTGTCGTATGATAGCACAGGAGTAGAGGCGCCAACTGTCAGTTCGACGGTTGAGTTTCAATCACGGCTTGAGGCATTAACTGGTCTAGCCACACTGAAGAGCTGTGATACAGCGAAACAGTCATATATATATATATATATATATATATATACATCAGGTTTCAAATCTCGCTATGCCTAGCCATACTGATGTTGACTTTGGACTGAAGAATCGAAGTTCGAAATCTTTGGGTCAAATCTATCTGCATCTAAGAGTTGGTGAAAAAGTTGCAACCCCTCGTATTACACCAACCATAAAGTATCTCTACAAAGCCTCCATCTGCCCATCTGGTGCATCATCCACTAGTCTCTCCCTCTTAGACAAGGTCCAAAAAAGAGTATCTAATCTAATAGGTCCCTCACTATCCACCAAGCTCCAGCCTCTGTCCCATCGCTGCAATGTTGCATTCTTGTGCTTGTTTTACAAGTACTTCAATGGATTGTGCTTCAATGAACTAGCTGCTCTAGTGCTCCCTCGGCGTAAATTTACTAGACCAACCCGACAATCAGCCAAATCCCATCCATTCACTGTGGAGGTCCCCAGATGCCGAAGAGCCTTATACTTCAATAGCTTCTTTCCTCGTACTGCCGGGCTCTGGAACTCCCTCCCTGTTTCCCCGACTGTACTGACATGCAGAAATTTAAAACTAATGTAAACAGACATCTCGCTGCACAGCTCCCAACTTAGGATGACCCCAAAAACCTACACCCTAATTCTCAGTAGTCCCTTATATCTACAGTGGCGGCCTGCCTTGTTTGGGGTGAAATATTTTTTTTAAAAAAAGGAGGCTTTATTATGGTATGAGATCAGAATTGACACATTCTCTACTGATGACGCCAATCGATGTTTTCAACAGGAATAACAGGTCATTTGTTTGGACCGAGAAGACTAACAAGGTATTCATAAAAATCAAGTAGTGTCTCTCCGCTCACCACTTGTCATCTCTTTCTCTGGGTTCACTTGACTCTTCACACTCAACACTTATATTATCGATATTGTATGTGGGGTCATCCTCATGCAAAAGTCAAAAAATTGAACAATAAAAGTGATGATAGTCGGCGCAGAATTGGTTAACCATCAAGCTCGAAATGACGACTCTAAAATAGGCTGTATTAAAATTTGACTCCATTCTTCACAGCTATATTTTGTTCATCTTCTCTGACATATTTGACCAGCACAAATTTAATAAAGTCAAAATAGAAGGATAGCAGGACAAAATTTCAGGACTGACATGCTCAGTCAAAGATATGGTAAAAAAAAGACATACAACCAGCTGACACACCTCCGTTCAAGTTGAGTCTAAATCAATAAAATTGATTGAAATTGTAAAGAAGTTTGTCCTGTTAACCAAAACTTGGTGACTCTTTTCTTCATATCATACAAAACCAGCAGGATGGATATCGGTGCAGCAACCCTACTACAAAATGGTGATTCAAGATCTTCTCACCAACTCTACAAATCTTATTGGTGTGCATGTTAACTTGATGTGATACATCGGGAAATAAATGAATAGGTGAAAATGTGACGATCAGTGTTCACTGTTTATGATAGTATTATTTTTATATACAAGAGGTATATGTTAGGTAACCCTACTAGTTTATATTAAAATAATATTGTAAAGTTTTGGGCTTTTACATTTAAAGTAGAGATGATATTAAAAAAAAAAACGAACAAAGAAATTTTTGCAACTTACTAATGATACTGCCAGAACAGGAATTAGAAGTATTACCAGATGTGATCAATTTCTGTATGAAACGGTTGTAATCCAACGTTCGGGACTGATTCAAATTTTCACTTAACCACAACCTGTAAATTTTAAATTAAAATCTGGGTATTTTTTGCTAAAGTCAACAGAACAAAAAAAGGGGTAAAAAAAAAACAAATATGCAACAAATAAATGTTACCAAAGGCAACATAAGTTATTCTTCTACTAACCTGGATAAGTGTTTTTTGTGTTTTAACTTATTTTAAAGCGTTTTGTTGTTGAAAACAAACCTAGTGTCGAGTCTGTTCAGTTAGAATGAAAACAAAAGATGGCGCCGATAAGCCCTGCACGAAAACCCTTGATAATCGCTCAAGAATCAAAAATGAAACTTGTAGAAACACATCCAATAAATGTCACCAATCATGCGAAAATGTAATGCTCTACCAACATTAGGTTTAATTTGTTGATTGGTCAATTTGAAATCAAATTTGTTCAAAACTTACTTTTGAATTTGTTGATAGATCAATTTGAAATGAAATTTATTCAAAACTTACTGTTCGATTTGCTGATTCGTCAATTTGAAATCAAATTTGTTCAAAACTTTACGAAAACTGTTCTTGCTTATCCTTCCATTCCGGTTGGAATCGAAAAACTGAAAAGCCCTCAAAGCAGCAAACACATTTTTGCAGAACTATTAGGAGGAAAAATGAAAGAACATGGATTAGATAGTTCATATATCAAAGAAAAATATAATGATTAAAATGGTTGAATTGGTAATCGGTATAAATAACTGACAACTTCTAATTGAAAGTTTATAAGGATAAGTTTATTGGGATAATTTTATAGGGATTAGTTTATAGGGATAAGTAGATTTATGAACTGAACTCTGGGATCGTTTTTGTTACCAAAAAACCTTGCAACTGTATTCAGACATGGAATAAATAAATAGACATCCTGCATATTGCCGCTGAGACGTAAGGGGTTACTGTGATTATGGGTCAGATTTATAGGGGGCATCCTAAGTGGAGAGCTGTGCAGTGGGTGTTTGTTGGATGTCAGAAAACAAAGTTTATACGAGTAGACTATTAGCCGAGTTTTTATCTATGAGGTTGTGGCCTCGGGAATTATTTTCATTAATAATAACGAAGACTGCTGTCAGAGGGTTTTGATGGATCTAGGCAAGATAATATTGATTATTTTCCCTCGCTGATGAATTGGACAATCACTTAGTTAACAGTGGAAAGTGGAATCCAGAGGTTTGCAGCGATTAACCTATAAGATGGCTCCTCTGAAACTCTGAGAATTTCAATGATTCTTTGGCCTTGTGTCATACTTAAATGGTGATATATAGGATAGATATATTTATATTTGAAACATAAAAAATTGCTTCTATTCTTTGCATGTCTTTGAGGCATGTGGTCATATGACAGTTTCACACATTTTTACGCAGTCCTTTGCAATAGTGTTGTACTCTGTAAGATCTTTCAAGCTACACCAAATGGGCAATAGGGGGCAGACCAGGCAATGTTGCATCGTATGGTCGTCCTCTCAACATTCACAGATGGTTGGGTCAGTTTTGTAGCCCCATCTATTCATAGCAACTTTTGATCACACCCGTTCTCAGGTGGTTTAGTGTTTTCCACTAGAGTCAGGGTGCCTCTGAACCGGGAGAGAGTTCCTCAGAAGCAGGGATTCCCATGTCGTTATGAGGGGGGGGGGGATCTTCTAGCCGTCTGGTCCACAGCTGTAGTCTGGTCTCTTCCAGAGATGTTGTTAGGGGTTCGACATGGCTGAGGAAGCTCCTCCGTGTGCTAATTTGTATTAAATATCAATATTTCAAACTGCTGCTTTGTACGGCTCCAAGTGCTGGCCGTCGGTGAAGGAAGCAGAAACTTTAAACATGTATGAATTATTTTCGTGACGTGTCTATGTACTTCTTTCATGTTTGTGTATTACGAATCTATTTATTCGATCAGTGCCAGAAAGACAAGTTATGTGGCGAACGTGATGAGACTGAACCTGGCCCCGACTTGCTTTATCCTCACCATGAAAGGTTCGTCTTTGCCTGGCGTGTTGTTTGAAAGTCAGAAAAAAAACGAAATCATACTTTACTAGTGAGGCCGTATTTCCACGTTATTCGTTATCGGTAAAATTTAATTTTCTTTTATAAAATAAAAACTACTTGGATTAATTTACGTGATTTTTGATATAGGATATACTCAGCCCGTGACAGGTACGTATATCAAACAGATATTCCTCAGTTTGTTTTATCTTTTTTTTTCGATTGTCACCCTTAATCTGGATAAGCACCGAAAAGGGTGAACCCATGAATTATCCGTATTCTCATTGGTTAAAAAAGAATTATCTGTATTCTCATTGGTTAAAAACAATTAAGTGATATTATTCAATGTCTGAAATCTGCTGACTTGGGACAACAGACGAAGAAAGAAGAAAGAAGAAAAAAGTGAGAGAAAATGTCCCGTGATTGTGAGATGCATTATTGTACTGATTGCAGGAAAAAATCCATTATTATTTTCATATTTATCCGGTGAAATTAAGCTTTTTAACGGTCCCGTTGAAGTCAGAGTGTAAGCAGTGGCCTGATTGAGTTTCAACCCTCTTTCATATGATTATTAACTAATATATGTTAGATATTCCTTGGTGGTAGTATGTTTGTAAGAATAGTTTCCCCAAGTACAATGTGTTATGATTGGTGGAGAGGGGGGGGATTATGGTAAGATTAAGTCCCATACGAGGGATAAATAGTTCGATTGTTGGCTCAACTACATGATGTGGGAAAGATCTAAGGTTAAATGTAATTGCTGCTAGATTTCGATTAGCTACATGTAATGTAAGGGCTTGATAAGTCGACACTATTCCTCCAATAGGGATAGTTCAGCCAGATGCAACTCTTGGTTAAGGAAACAGAGATCCATTATTCAAGTGAATAAAAGTCTGGTTTAAGTTAAAAATCACAAAAATACCAGCCTCCTGAGAAATGATCGAAAGAACATTTTTAGCCATGAACGATGGACAAAACAGCATTGGAATCAATAAGAATATGTAACATCTAATCATCATTCGTATGGATTATTTAGTCTACATATATAACTATTGGTAACAAATCATTATTGCTTTTAGCGATACAACTGTCGACCAAAGGAGAGGTCTATCAGGCAGGTGTACTGTGTGTTATGATGTATGGAAGTGAAACATCACCAGTGAAGGTTGAGGACATGCGTTGCATGGAGAGAAATGATATGAGAATGATACAATAGATGTGTAATTCGTCGACAATGGTAATGCTCTGCTGGTTAGTAATGACAGAGATTCAAGAACCTTACTCCAGCCACTCCTAACCTTAACTCTAACCACCAGCTCCTCCTTGTGTTATTAATGTTAAATTCTTGAATATTTTCAATTTCATCACCCTGCAACAAAGTCTGAACATTACTCCGACAGCATCGAGGAGATAAGCTACCATCACAGAATAATAAGGTTTGCGTTTAAATTGATTCAAACTCTCTTTCTCTGAAGAAGAATGTTTTATCATTCGAAATTAATAAGAAAAAAAGTTATTTTTTTATAAAATAACTTTTAAATGATTTTTAATCAAATATTGCATCTAAAAACATGGTCTTCGAAGGCACTTGTTTGTCTATTTTCATTATTTAAATTTCTAAAGATGCTTCAAGAACTTACCCACATCACCCATCATTGTTTGTTTATTTTCAATTACTTAAATTTCTAAAGATGCTTCAAGAACTTACCCACATAACCCATCATTGTTTTTTTTTTTTCAATTACTTAAATTTCTAAAGATGCTTCAAGAACTTACCCACATAACCCATCATTGTTTGTTTATTTTTAATTACTTAAATTTCTAAAGATGCTTCAAGAACTTACCCACATAACCCATCATTGTTTGTTTATTTTTAATTACTTAAATTTCTAAAGATGCTTCAAGAACTTACCCACATAACCCATCATTGTTTGTTTATTTTCAATTACTTAAATTTCTAAAGATGCTTCAAGAACTTACCCACATAACCCATCATTGTTTGTTTATTTTCAATTACTTAAATTTCTAAAGATGCTTCAAGAACTTACCCACATAACCCATCATTGTTTGTTTATTTTCAATTACTTAAATTTCTAAAGATGCTTCAAGAACTTACCCACATAACCCATCATTGTTTGTTTATTTTCAATTACTTAAATTTCTAAAGATGCTTCAAGAACTTACCCACATAACCCATCATTGTTTGTTTATTTTTAATTACTTAAATTTCTAAAGATGCTTCAAGAACTTACCCACATAACCCATCATTGTTTGTTTATTTTTAATTACTTAAATTTCTAAAGATGCTTCAAGAACTTACCCACATAACCCATCATTGTTTGTTTATTTTTAATTACTTAAATTTCTAAAGATGCTTCAAGAACTTACCCACATAACCCATCATTGTTTGTTTATTTTCAATTACTTAAATTTCTAAAGATGCTTCAAGAACTTACCCACATAACCCATCATTGTTTGTTTATTTTCAATTACTTAAATTTCTAAAGATGCTTCAAGAACTTACCCACATAACCCATCATTGTTTGTTTATTTTTAATTACTTAAATTTCTAAAGATGCTTCAAGAACTTACCCACATAACCCATCATTGTTTGTCTATTTTCATTATTTAAATTTCTAAAGATGCTTCAAGAACTTACCCACATCACCCATCATTGTTTGTTTATTTTCAATTACTTAAATTTCTAAAGATGCTTCAAGAACTTACCCACATAACCCATCATTGTTTTTTTTTTTTCAATTACTTAAATTTCTAAAGATGCTTCAAGAACTTACCCACATAACCCATCATTGTTTGTTTATTTTTAATTACTTAAATTTCTAAAGATGCTTCAAGAACTTACCCACATAACCCATCATTGTTTGTTTATTTTTAATTACTTAAATTTCTAAAGATGCTTCAAGAACTTACCCACATAACCCATCATTGTTTGTTTATTTTTAATTACTTAAATTTCTAAAGATGCTTCAAGAACTTACCCACATAACCCATCATTGTTTGTTTATTTTCAATTACTTAAATTTCTAAAGATGCTTCAAGAACTTACCCACATAACCCATCATTGTTTGTTTATTTTTAATTACTTAAATTTCTAAAGATGCTTCAAGAACTTACCCACATAACCCATCATTGTTTGTTTATTTTCAATTACTTAAATTTCTAAAGATGCTTCAAGAACTTACCCACATAACCCATCATTGTTTGTTTATTTTTAATTACTTAAATTTCTAAAGATGCTTCAAGAACTTACCCACATAACCCATCATTGTTTGTTTATTTTCAATTACTTAAATTTCTAAAGATGCTTCAAGAACTTACCCACATAACCCATCATTGTTTGTTTATTTTCAATTACTTAAATTTCTAAAGATGCTTCAAGAACTTACCCACATAACCCATCATTGTTTGTTTATTTTCAATTACTTAAATTTCTAAAGATGCTTCAAGAACTTACCCACATAACCCATCATTGTTTGTTTATTTTTAATTACTTAAATTTCTAAAGATGCTTCAAGAACTTACCCACATAACCCATCATTGTTTGTTTATTTTCAATTACTTAAATTTCTAAAGATGCTTCAAGAACTTACCCACATAACCCATCATTGTTTGTTTATTTTCAATTACTTAAATTTCTAAAGATGCTTCAAGAACTTACCCACATAACCCATCATTGTTTGTTTATTTTCAATTACTTAAATTTCTAAAGATGCTTCAAGAACTTACCCACATAACCCATCATTGTTTGTTTATTTTCAATTACTTAAATTTCTAAAGATGCTTCAAGAACTTACCCACATAACCCATCATTGTTTGTTTATTTTTAATTACTTAAATTTCTAAAGATGCTTCAAGAACTTACCCACATAACCCATCATTGTTTGTTTATTTTTAATTACTTAAATTTCTAAAGATGCTTCAAGAACTTACCCACATAACCCATCATTGTTTGTTTATTTTTAATTACTTAAATTTCTAAAGATGCTTCAAGAACTTACCCACATAACCCATCATTGTTTGTTTATTTTCAATTACTTAAATTTCTAAAGATGCTTCAAGAACTTACCCACATAACCCATCATTGTTTGTTTATTTTTAATTACTTAAATTTCTAAAGATGCTTCAAGAACTTACCCACATAACCCATCATTGTTTGTTTATTTTTAATTACTTAAATTTCTAAAGATGCTTCAAGAACTTACCCACATAACCCATCATTGTTTGTTTATTTTTAATTACTTAAATTTCTAAAGATGCTTCAAGAACTTACCCACATAACCCATCATTGTTTGTTTATTTTTAATTACTTAAATTTCTAAAGATGCTTCAAGAACTTACCCACATAACCCATCATTGTTTGTTTATTTTCAATTACTTAAATTTCTAAAGATGCTTCAAGAACTTACCCACATAACCCATCATTGTTTGTTTATTTTCAATTACTTAAATTTCTAAAGATGCTTCAAGAACTTACCCACATAACCCATCATTGTTTGTTTATTTTTAATTACTTAAATTTCTAAAGATGCTTCAAGAACTTACCCACATAACCCATCATTGTTTGTTTATTTTTAATTACTTAAATTTCTAAAGATGCTTCAAGAACTTACCCACATAACCCATCATTGTTTGTTTATTTTCAATTACTTAAATTTCTAAAGATGCTTCAAGAACTTACCCACATAACCCATCATTGTTTGTTTATTTTTAATTACTTAAATTTCTAAAGATGCTTCAAGAACTTACCCACATAACCCATCATTGTTTGTTTATTTTTAATTACTTAAATTTCTAAAGATGCTTCAAGAACTTACCCACATAACCCATCATTGTTTGTTTATTTTCAATTACTTAAATTTCTAAAGATGCTTCAAGAACTTACCCACATAACCCATCATTGTTTGTTTATTTTCAATTACTTAAATTTCTAAAGATGCTTCAAGAACTTACCCACATAACCCATCATTGTTTGTTTATTTTTAATTACTTAAATTTCTAAAGATGCTTCAAGAACTTACCCACATAACCCATCATTGTTTGTTTATTTTTAATTACTTAAATTTCTAAAGATGCTTCAAGAACTTACCCACATAACCCATCATTGTTTGTTTATTTTTAATTACTTAAATTTCTAAAGATGCTTCAAGAACTTACCCACATAACCCATCATTGTTTGTTTATTTTTAATTACTTAAATTTCTAAAGATGCTTCAAGAACTTACCCACATAACCCATCATTGTTTGTTTATTTTCAATTACTTAAATTTCTAAAGATGCTTCAAGAACTTACCCACATAACCCATCATTGTTTGTTTATTTTTAATTACTTAAATTTCTAAAGATGCTTCAAGAACTTACCCACATAACCCATCATTGTTTGTTTATTTTCAATTACTTAAATTTCTAAAGATGCTTCAAGAACTTACCCACATAACCCATCATTGTTTGTTTATTTTTAATTACTTAAATTTCTAAAGATGCTTCAAGAACTTACCCACATAACCCATCATTGTTTGTTTATTTTTAATTACTTAAATTTCTAAAGATGCTTCAAGAACTTACCCACATAACCCATCATTGTTTGTTTATTTTTAATTACTTAAATTTCTAAAGATGCTTCAAGAACTTACCCACATAACCCATCATTGTTTGTTTATTTTTAATTACTTAAATTTCTAAAGATGCTTCAAGAACTTACCCACATAACCCATCATTGTTTGTTTATTTTCAATTACTTAAATTTCTAAAGATGCTTCAAGAACTTACCCACATAACCCATCATTGTTTGTTTATTTTTAATTACTTAAATTTCTAAAGATGCTTCAAGAACTTACCCACATAACCCATCATTGTTTGTTTATTTTTAATTACTTAAATTTCTAAAGATGCTTCAAGAACTTACCCACATAACCCATCATTGTTTGTTTATTTTTAATTACTTAAATTTCTAAAGATGCTTCAAGAACTTACCCACATAACCCATCATTGTTTGTTTATTTTTAATTACTTAAATTTCTAAAGATGCTTCAAGAACTTACCCACATAACCCATCATTGTTTGTTTATTTTTAATTACTTAAATTTCTAAAGATGCTTCAAGAACTTACCCACATAACCCATCATTGTTTGTTTATTTTCAATTACTTAAATTTCTAAAGATGCTTCAAGAACTTACCCACATAACCCATCATTGTTTGTTTATTTTCAATTACTTAAATTTCTAAAGATGCTTCAAGAACTTACCCACATAACCCATCATTGTTTGTTTATTTTTAATTACTTAAATTTCTAAAGATGCTTCAAGAACTTACCCACATAACCCATCATTGTTTGTTTATTTTTAATTACTTAAATTTCTAAAGATGCTTCAAGAACTTACCCACATAACCCATCATTGTTTGTTTATTTTCAATTACTTAAATTTCTAAAGATGCTTCAAGAACTTACCCACATAACCCATCATTGTTTGTTTATTTTCAATTACTTAAATTTCTAAAGATGCTTCAAGAACTTACCCACATAACCCATCATTGTTTGTTTATTTTTAATTACTTAAATTTCTAAAGATGCTTCAAGAACTTACCCACATAACCCATCATTGTTTGTTTATTTTTAATTACTTAAATTTCTAAAGATGCTTCAAGAACTTACCCACATAACCCATCATTGTTTGTTTATTTTTAATTACTTAAATTTCTAAAGATGCTTCAAGAACTTACCCACATAACCCATCATTGTTTGTTTATTTTCAATTACTTAAATTTCTAAAGATGCTTCAAGAACTTACCCACATAACCCATCATTGTTTGTTTATTTTTAATTACTTAAATTTCTAAAGATGCTTCAAGAACTTACCCACATAACCCATCATTGTTTGTTTATTTTCAATTACTTAAATTTCTAAAGATGCTTCAAGAACTTACCCACATAACCCATCATTGTTTGTTTATTTTTAATTACTTAAATTTCTAAAGATGCTTCAAGAACTTACCCACATAACCCATCATTGTTTGTTTATTTTTAATTACTTAAATTTCTAAAGATGCTTCAAGAACTTACCCACATAACCCATCATTGTTTGTTTATTTTTAATTACTTAAATTTCTAAAGATGCTTCAAGAACTTACCCACATAACCCATCATTGTTTGTTTATTTTTAATTACTTAAATTTCTAAAGATGCTTCAAGAACTTACCCACATAACCCATCATTGTTTGTTTATTTTCAATTACTTAAATTTCTAAAGATGCTTCAAGAACTTACCCACATAACCCATCATTGTTTGTTTATTTTCAATTACTTAAATTTCTAAAGATGCTTCAAGAACTTACCCACATAACCCATCATTGTTTGTTTATTTTCAATTACTTAAATTTCTAAAGATGCTTCAAGAACTTACCCACATAACCCATCATTGTTTGTTTATTTTTAATTACTTAAATTTCTAAAGATGCTTCAAGAACTTACCCACATAACCCATCATTGTTTGTTTATTTTTAATTACTTAAATTTCTAAAGATGCTTCAAGAACTTACCCACATAACCCATCATTGTTTGTTTATTTTTAATTACTTAAATTTCTAAAGATGCTTCAAGAACTTACCCACATAACCCATCATTGTTTGTTTATTTTTAATTACTTAAATTTCTAAAGATGCTTCAAGAACTTACCCACATAACCCATCATTGTTTGTTTATTTTTAATTACTTAAATTTCTAAAGATGCTTCAAGAACTTACCCACATAACCCATCATTGTTTGTTTATTTTTAATTACTTAAATTTCTAAAGATGCTTCAAGAACTTACCCACATAACCCATCATTGTTTGTTTATTTTCAATTACTTAAATTTCTAAAGATGCTTCAAGAACTTACCCACATAACCCATCATTGTTTGTTTATTTTTAATTACTTAAATTTCTAAAGATGCTTCAAGAACTTACCCACATAACCCATCATTGTTTGTTTATTTTCAATTACTTAAATTTCTAAAGATGCTTCAAGAACTTACCCACATAACCCATCATTGTTTGTTTATTTTCAATTACTTAAATTTCTAAAGATGCTTCAAGAACTTACCCACATAACCCATCATTGTTTGTTTATTTTTAATTACTTAAATTTCTAAAGATGCTTCAAGAACTTACCCACATAACCCATCATTGTTTGTTTATTTTTAATTACTTAAATTTCTAAAGATGCTTCAAGAACTTACCCACATAACCCATCATTGTTTGTTTATTTTTAATTACTTAAATTTCTAAAGATGCTTCAAGAACTTACCCACATAACCCATCATTGTTTGTTTATTTTTAATTACTTAAATTTCTAAAGATGCTTCAAGAACTTACCCACATAACCCATCATTGTTTGTTTATTTTTAATTACTTAAATTTCTAAAGATGCTTCAAGAACTTACCCACATAACCCATCATTGTTTGTTTATTTTTAATTACTTAAATTTCTAAAGATGCTTCAAGAACTTACCCACATAACCCATCATTGTTTGTTTATTTTCAATTACTTAAATTTCTAAAGATGCTTCAAGAACTTACCCACATAACCCATCATTGTTTGTTTATTTTTAATTACTTAAATTTCTAAAGATGCTTCAAGAACTTACCCACATAACCCATCATTGTTTGTTTATTTTCAATTACTTAAATTTCTAAAGATGCTTCAAGAACTTACCCACATAACCCATCATTGTTTGTTTATTTTCAATTACTTAAATTTCTAAAGATGCTTCAAGAACTTACCCACATAACCCATCATTGTTTGTTTATTTTTAATTACTTAAATTTCTAAAGATGCTTCAAGAACTTACCCACATAACCCATCATTGTTTGTTTATTTTTAATTACTTAAATTTCTAAAGATGCTTCAAGAACTTACCCACATAACCCATCATTGTTTGTTTATTTTCAATTACTTAAATTTCTAAAGATGCTTCAAGAACTTACCCACATAACCCATCATTGTTTGTTTATTTTCAATTACTTAAATTTCTAAAGATGCTTCAAGAACTTACCCACATAACCCATCATTGTTTGTTTATTTTTAATTACTTAAATTTCTAAAGATGCTTCAAGAACTTACCCACATAACCCATCATTGTTTGTTTATTTTCAATTACTTAAATTTCTAAAGATGCTTCAAGAACTTACCCACATAACCCATCATTGTTTGTTTATTTTCAATTACTTAAATTTCTAAAGATGCTTCAAGAACTTACCCACATAACCCATCATTGTTTGTTTATTTTCAATTACTTAAATTTCTAAAGATGCTTCAAGAACTTACCCACATAACCCATCATTGTTTGTTTATTTTCAATTACTTAAATTTCTAAAGATGCTTCAAGAACTTACCCACATAACCCATCATTGTTTGTTTATTTTTAATTACTTAAATTTCTAAAGATGCTTCAAGAACTTACCCACATAACCCATCATTGTTTGTTTATTTTTAATTACTTAAATTTCTAAAGATGCTTCAAGAACTTACCCACATAACCCATCATTGTTTGTTTATTTTCAATTACTTAAATTTCTAAAGATGCTTCAAGAACTTACCCACATAACCCATCATTGTTTGTTTATTTTTAATTACTTAAATTTCTAAAGATGCTTCAAGAACTTACCCACATAACCCATCATTGTTTGTTTATTTTCAATTACTTAAATTTCTAAAGATGCTTCAAGAACTTACCCACATAACCCATCATTGTTTGTTTATTTTCAATTACTTAAATTTCTAAAGATGCTTCAAGAACTTACCCACATAACCCATCATTGTTTGTTTATTTTTAATTACTTAAATTTCTAAAGATGCTTCAAGAACTTACCCACATAACCCATCATTGTTTGTTTATTTTCAATTACTTAAATTTCTAAAGATGCTTCAAGAACTTACCCACATAACCCATCATTGTTTGTTTATTTTCAATTACTTAAATTTCTAACGATGCTTCAAGAACTTACCCACATAACCCATCATTGTTTGTTTATTTTCAATTACTTAAATTTCTAAAGATGCTTCAAGAACTTACCCACATAACCCATCATTGTTTGTTTATTTTTAATTACTTAAATTTCTAAAGATGCTTCAAGAACTTACCCACATAACCCATCATTGTTTGTTTATTTTCAATTACTTAAATTTCTAAAGATGCTTCAAGAACTTACCCACATAACCCATCATTGTTTGTTTATTTTCAATTACTTAAATTTCTAAAGATGCTTCAAGAACTTACCCACATAACCCATCATTGTTTGTTTATTTTCAATTACTTAAATTTCTAAAGATGCTTCAAGAACTTACCCACATAACCCATCATTGTTTGTTTATTTTTAATTACTTAAATTTCTAAAGATGCTTCAAGAACTTACCCACATAACCCATCATTGTTTGTTTATTTTCAATTACTTAAATTTCTAAAGATGCTTCAAGAACTTACCCACATAACCCATCATTGTTTGTTTATTTTCAATTACTTAAATTTCTAAAGATGCTTCAAGAACTTACCCACATAACCCATCATTGTTTGTTTATTTTCAATTACTTAAATTTCTAAAGATGCTTCAAGAACTTACCCACATAACCCATCATTGTTTGTTTATTTTTAATTACTTAAATTTTATTTTATTTGATTTGATTTACAAAAGTACCCAAAATTTTTCTTCCTCTTATTTTCCTTTTTATTAAATATAGGACAGGTTTTGTATCCCAAGATTTCTTTCCTATAAAACCCAGTGATTTGCACAGTGTAAGAGAGTAAGGAAGAGGGGTGAGAAATGCTAAGCTATGATTGGCCGAATAAATCATGTGATAGATTATCCCCCCCCCCCCGTCTTCTTTTTCTCCCCACCTCCAGTTATCTTTTATTCTACAGGTTTCTTTTTGAAAGTCAAATTTATCTGAAAAAGGCTAAATTTCTGACATTATCCATCAATCTGACATTAATGGGGGGGGGGGGAAGGGGTGAAATGCAGCTATATTGCTGCAAATTTGATCGAAAGTGTGAAAGAGTTAAAAATATCGGGTACAAAATTGACTTAACATCACAAAGAGGAGACAATACAAAACAGAGAATAACCGAAACAGAATTGCTCCATTCAAGAAAATTCAATAGCACCATTTATTCCGGTGTCAAAATCACTTAATTCAAAGAAATACATCAAATGCATCAAAAGGAAGCTAAAATAAATATTTGCAACATAAAAATCAATGCTTTTTCATAATTAAATTATAAGTTTATTATTAGAAACATTTTATAAAAAATGAAATAGATAAACCTTTTCGCTAAGCTCCTGTTTAAGTGCTTCAAGACTACTTATTTTTATTGCAGTTGGCGACACTGCGAAAGCTGTTGTATCTCTGAAAAATAGGAACAAAGAATAAATAAATTTAGAAAATAAAATCAACAACAAAAAACTAATAGCAATATTAATTTCATGTTTTTTATACGACGCACATTATATGACATTAAATCAAAATTCCCAACTCAATGATTCTACAGTCGATAACCACAAAAAAAAAATTTATTGACATCAGACAACGAATTTGCAATAATGGTCACTGATAAGAAACGGACAAGTCAGGACTTTGTGCGAACTCTGAAAAGAAGAATAGCGACTTGGTATCAGTAGAACCTCATTATCACTTGACGTAAGCAGTGCTTGGAGATTAGTAGTAAACTGAACAGTTTGAATCTGTGGCCATCGTGGAGGCGAAGTGATGTGTGCGGTGGAAGATTTTTGGGCAGACTGTGTGAAATATTTGTTGGGTTCAGATTAAGTATTAATTAGCACCAATATTCCAACATATATATTTTCAAGGTGCAAAAATGTATATTTTCTGCACTTTTGATTGGCTGAAATAAAATGCCTGTATTAAGACTCTTATCCAATCAAGAGTTGATATTTTTACAAAAATATTCGTTTGCTGCTGTTAATTGAACAACGTTCCACATACTTGTCAACTCTGTGTTTGCTTTACAGATTTTTGCTTGAAAATCTTAAGTTGAAATTGTCATTTTAGTTATTATAGTTTTGCCATTTATCCACAGAAAACCTTCTGAAATGTTTTAATTTATGCCGCTGGTTAAGATGGATGAAACCAATAATAAATAATAGATACTTCAAAAGGAATAAATATTCGTGCAAAAAATGCTATACTGACCTTGAGTTTGAAGGTTCATTCATATCGAAAAACTGATTCAAAAAGTTATGATAATAGATGGACCCATCAGGATTCCTCAGGACCTAAAAAAAGACGGAAACAGAACTAGTTATTTACAAATTGAAAAGGAAAATCCCGCATCAAACATTAATTGAAAAATATGTAGCAGTAGTACCAAACTATTTTCTGTTTGTGTTACATCGGCCGTTCTTACACAGGAGAAACAACACCGTGTAGCAGTAACAAACTATTTTCTGTTCGTGTAGCAGTAACAAACTATTTTCTGTTCGTGTAGCAGTAACGAACTATTTTCTGTTTGTGTAGCAGTAACGAACTATTTTCTGTTTGTGTAGCAGTAACGAACTATTTTCTGTTTGTGTAGCAGTAACAAACTATTTTTTGTTCGTGTAGCAGTAACGAACTATTTTCTGTTCGTGTAGCAGTAACAAACTATTTTCTGTTCGTGTAGCAGTAACAAACTATTTTCTGTTCGTGTAGCAGTAACGAACTATTTTCTGTTCGTGTAGCAGTAACAAACTATTTTCTGTTCGTGTAGCAGTAACAAATTATTTTCTGTTCGTGTAGCAGTAACGAACTATTTTCTGTTCGTGTAGCAGTAACAAACTATTTTCTGTTCGTGTAGCAGTAACGAACTATTTTCTGTTTGTGTAGCAGTAACAAACTATTTTCTGTTTGTGTAGCAGTAACAAACTATTTTCTGTTTGTGTAGCAGTAACAAACTATTTTCTGCTTGTGTAGCAGTAACGAACTATTTTCTGTTTGTGTAGCAGTAACGAACTATTTTCTGTTTGTGTAGCAGTAACAAACTATTTTCTGTTCGTGTAGCAGTAACAAACTATTTTCTGTTCGTGTAGCAGTAACAAACTATTTTCTGTTTGTGTAGCAGTAACAAACTATTTTCTGCTTGTGTAGCAACTATTTTCTGTTTGTGTAGCAGTAACGAACTATTTTCTGTTTGTGTAGCAGTAACAAACTATTTTCTGTTTGCGTAGCAGTAACAAACTATTTTCTGTTTGTGTAGCAGTAACGAACTATTTTCTGTTTGTGTAGCAGTAACGAACTATTTTCTGTTTGTGTAGCAGTAACAAACTATTTTCTGTTTGTGTAGCAGTAACAAACTATTTTCTGTTTTTTGTCACAGTTATTCTGCTGAGTTGAAATTGGTCAAGTGTGGACCAATAAGACAGCGCAGCATAGTTATCCTCTGGCAAACTTCTTTCTCTCTCTCTCTCTCTTTTCTCTCACTCTCTTTCTCTTTCTCTCCTTTCTTTTCTCTCTTTCTCTCTCTCTCTCTTTTTCTCTCTCTTTCTTTTTCTCTAGGTTAATAGTTCACTTTTACTATGAATATAAATTTGAAATTACTATTGTTAAAGTAGTGATCTTTTTTTGTTTTTTATGGAAATCGCTCCAGACAAGATATGAAGCCACTTGATGTAAGGAGCTAAATAAAAATACTTCAGGGTAAAAAACTAGCCAACGATGTTAGATAGATAGATTTCGATTGTAATCGATGAAATTGCTTGGAATTTCAATTTTCAATAATAAAAAAAAACAGAGACAATCAATGAATTTACTGGCTAGTCAGAATCAAATATCGATTTGTAAAATGCAATGCTATCGCTGTCTAACTTTGAGAATCCGACTAAATTTGATATATTACTAACTGGCTTTGCCGGCTATAAGTTAAGATAATAAACATTTCATTCATAACTTTGTTGTAAACACGAAACAAAATCGTTTTCGTTTATTTATATAGATATAGATAAACATTAACATTTTGGTAATTTCAAGACGAATTTATTTATCTTTTAAATGTGACTATAAAGAAAGGAAAAGAAAGAAGAAATCAATTTGCCTTTTCACTTTCAAGTTAGAAAGAGATCTTATTGCAAATCAAGTCGGTCCCTCTAAAGCAGGAGTGGGCAACCTCCGGCCCACAGGCCGGATGTGGCCCGCGAAGGCTTACCGTCCGGCCCGCCACCCTGCTAGGCTTTATTATTGCAATCCGGCCCGTGGACCTCCCAGTAAAACTCATATCATTTTGTGACATAGACGTAAAAGTAGGTTTCACTTAAGATTTACAGTGGGATAAAAATGTATAAATATTAGCGAGCGATGATGCATGTATATTTAATTTTTCTTTAACTATTAATTTCAAATCCTTGAAAAAAGAAAGAGAGAGGCAAAGATGAAACGAGAGGCGAGGAAAGGGCATGAAGCATAGAACTTATGTGAGGTGTGTCAAAACGAATGCTGGATCAACTTGCTACTTCCCCCATCCCTTTTTTTATGATTCCAAAATGGCTCTTCGTCGGCGCCTTTTTTAACATCACATACAGAAGTCTCTTGAGAAAAAATATCAGATTTGTAGAGTGTTCAATGCAATTTTTGTACAATTTATTCATGTAAACAAAATATAGTAATTCTGAGATTTCGTTTTTCACTCCGGCCCACGATCTCCTTCCAAAAAGTCTAATCTGGCCCTCACTCTGAAAAGGTTGCCCACCCCTTGCTCTAAAGAAAGAAACATTTGAACACAAATGCAAAATATTTAATCAGGAAATAAAGCAATAGTGCAAAACAGAACTATTTGTTATATTAAAATAAAAAATAATTGAATTAAAAATAAATAAAAAATATTAGTTAATTAATAAAATGTCCCTTTTCAAAAGCAATATGCAAATTAGTTAGCCTTGTGACTGATATCGTAGATACATAAGCAGTATACAAAAAAGATGGTGTGTCAATTGTGTACAGTTGAACTAAGGTGTTTTCACTTAACCATTAGTGTGAGGAATGGGCCCAGCTTTCACATTTATTCATTTAGATATATATATATATATATATATATATATATATATATATATATATATATATATATATATAGAGAGAGAGAGAGAGAGAGAGAGAGAGAGAGAGAGAGAGAGAGAGTTCTGAACGAGATGTGTAAATGTTGAAACATTGGTTGATCTGTGTAGACTATTTATAATGTTTATTTAATTTTACTTAAATAACAGTTAATTGATTTTTTTTGTTTGTTTTTTTCTTTATTTGAAAGTTCCGACCCTCTTGCTAAGTTTATCTAGACTAGCTTCGTAAGCACCAAGTTGAAACTATCGTTCGAGGAGCTGATTCGAGTTCCGAGGGTGATTTTTTTTGGAGGGGGGATTCCTTTTTTGGATTTGTCACCATTCCTCATGTGAGTTTTCCTTTTATATACTTCAACTTGCCAAACTTTATCAGGACTCAGTCTGGAACTACACCATATTTTTTTCTTCTGTGTTTTGATGTAATATGTTTTTTCACAATTCCACCATATATACTACAACTCTCTGATGATTGACAAGTTCGGACTAAAACATACATTTATCCTGACTTGCCATGAAACACATGAAAAATGAGTATTAAATTTGAAAAAAATCCTTTTCAGTGTAAGATGAAAAATAATCTTTCATCAAAATACGGAAATAAAGAGATTGTAAGAACAAATAAAAATTATGCAAAAATAAAGTATATATATATATATATACTTTATTTTTGCAAACATTGTTAAAAATAACAGAATTCGTCTGTTTAATTATACTTTTTTTTATTTTTTCAATTTTTCTGATGGTCTTTTTTTGTATTAAAACCAAAAAAAAATTAATAAATGTTCCATAGGTTTCACAAAAGTTTTTGATTCTTCGTCCAATCATCCCCAGATGTCAAAAGCAAATGAGCAAAAAAACTGGAGAAACAAGAGAATTTTTAAAAAGATGTCGGAGAAACGCGCAGAGAACGTTTTTTGTTCCAGGAAGTCATTGACAATTTAAATTTAGCAATGCTGGATGGCATCACAAAGCAAAATCGTATTACGTTAAGCATTTTAAAATGTTACCACTGTGATGCCATCCAGTGTTGCTGAATTTAAATTATCAACGACTTTCCTGGAACAATGCGTAAAACGTTCTCTGCACGTTTCTACCCCGTCTTTTAAAAAATGCTCTTCTTTCTCCAGCTTTTGACATTTGGGGATGATTCGATGAAGAATCGAAAACTTTTGTGAAACCTATGGAACATTTATTAATTTTTTTTTTTAATACAAAAAAGACCATCAGAAAATTTTTTTTTTAATTTAAAAACAGACAAATTCTGTTATTTTCAACAATGTTTGCATAAATGAGAAAATGCTGCCTAAATACACAATTCAAATATATATATATATATATATATATATATATATATATATATATATATATAATGAAAATTATGGAAATAATATTCCAAATGAAAATATTTTTTTTTCTTTTCCATATATTGTAACTCACCTGACATAAAATATCCTCGAGATCTTGATCTGTCAACGGCACAAAAAGCCAATCAAGTGTATTTCTAAAATCTTTGGCTGAAATGGTAGAATTATTGTTTTTATCACACACACTAAAAGCCTGAAAAGAAAAAAAAAAGGTTAGGGTTAATGTTAGGGTTAATTTAATTAAATATTTGTTTATTTTATAATAATAAATATGAATATTTTTAATGATGAAAATGCTATTTCAAACTCTTAGCGGCTCTAGTAAAACCTTGTGTTAAAAGTCCAACATGTTCTTTAGTTTCTCGCTGGCAATATTGTAATAATCAACAAGTTTTGCGAGTACCCTATAAAAGGGCTTTTCGAAAATCCAACACCGTCAGTGTAGTAGTAAATGTGATGTTGTATCCGACATGTGGCCGAATTCACGTCGCCAGTGTTGTGGCCTTAAATAACACAAATAGAAAATAATTAACAAAAAATTGTATTGACAGAAAGTACAGAAGTAATGGGTTGACAGAGGCAGCTTCCTCACTTTGCGCTTCTGCTGATTGTTGAAGCAGACTCTATTCATATCGTCAGGAAGAGTCCATTCAGTGATGGAATAGGGTAAATCACCATAACAATATTCTTAATAATGAAAATAGTTTCCGGCAGTGGATGGATCGGTGGGCTAAGTGTATGCATGTAGAAGGGGCCTACTTTGAAGGTTTTTAAATACTTTTTCTGGCCTGAGGTCGGATACGTTGAAGGAAGAAATCGCCCTCGAAAATAGACACAAATGAAATAGAAAAAAAGTGCTTTATATATATATATATATATATATATATATATATATATATATAATATTAATGGATTGAATGAGAAATTAACCAGAATTTATAAAAGTTCAAAAGCAAAGAGTGATACTGCGACCTTAACTCATGAGTTTTTAAAGAAAATCTTCTCCTCAGAGGACCATTACCGCAATGACATTACTTAAAAATTAAGCTTTGAAAATATATAAAATATCATTCCTTGTTTTTGAACTTTAGTAAAATCTGATCTGCTTTGTAAAGTTGAAATGTACATGACAGCGTGATGGCGTTCTACACGTACGAGAGAGTTAAAGTTTGACTGTTTAAACCGTTAAGAAATTGATGACGTTAAATAAAGTGCATAGAATTCAAACGTATAACTACTTAATGGCTAAGAATTTGGTAATGTTAATTATTATGCTAGACACTTTAAAATGTTGCGACTAATTTCATAATTGACATTATTAATTGTGGGATGTTTAGTTTTTATGTAGAGGGCTTCGAGTATTTTGAATTTTTTGATATTGGTATCATGGTGTATTATTTTGGTATTGTTAACAAGGATGTTTCTATATTGGGAGGGGGTGCAATTATGTTTTTATTTTAAAGTGTCTAGCATAATACCAAATTCTTAGCCATTAGGTAGTTATACGTTGTAATTGTATGCACTTTATTTAACGTCATCAATTTCTTAACGGTTTAAACAGTCAAACTTTAAATCTCTCGTACATGTAGAACGCCATCACGCTCTCATATACATTTCAACTTTACAGACGCGTTTTCAAATATAAACTACTTGCCGTTATAATTCAAAAATGAGCACAACAGTAAAGACACTAAAACTAATACCGCCTGAAAATGATTTGACGATTCAAATCGAAAGTACTTGCAAAAAAGAAAAAAGAATGGAACAAGAAAGTCATGGATCATATTTATATCAATTTGACCGACACATTAGATGGACAATTCGGAAAATTGAAAAAATAAAAAAAAAGTCGCATCAAACAAAAACACTCCGTGTTATTTAATAATGTTTGCCTAAATGAAAATATGCTGCCTAAATACACACAATATATATATATATATATATATATATATATATATATATATATATATATATATATATATATATAAGTCAGTTGATATTATATTCCAATAACCATGGTTTTATTTTATTATTTTTATTTTTTCACATTTCCAAAAATCCAGAGACGATATTGACATAAAAATGTTGTTTGGCACAAGACAAATGAAACGGACCGTAAAAAATATATCTCACAGAAATTTTTTTGGAAAAATGTGAAAAAATAAAATAAATAAAATAAAACCATGGTTATTGGAATATAATATGAACTGATTTATATTTGCTCTGTTATCACTAATTGACAATCATCGAGCTGAATCTTTTAAGGAAGCTACAAAGTAAAAGGAACTGATAGTATATGCTAATACATATATTGTCATTAATAATTATATATATATATATATATATGGGAAGAGAAGGATGAAGGTAATCCGACGTGATGGTAAAATGAAAAAGGAAAACCAAAAACTGGATGTTTTTTATGTGTACATCAACGTTTCGTCTTTATTTATAAGACTTCATCAGGATGATGATATAGGGAAAAGATATCATGCAAGCACAGATACATGTAGGGTAGACATGTTGGGAAGAAAAATAAAATAAAATGTACGGACGTCCAGCAAGACGCTGCCATTATTTTTCATTTTATTTTATTTTTCTTCCCAACATGTCTACCCTACATGTATCTGTGCTTGCATGATATCTTTTCCCTATATCATCATCCTGATGAAGTCTTATAAATAAAGACGAAACGTTGATGTACACATAAAAAACATCCAGTTTTTGGTTTTCCTTTTTCATTTTACCATATATATATATATATATATATATATATATATATACTGAATTGAACGTGAATCACATCATTTTTCCACAATCAAACATAACATTGCAGCCCCCCCCCCACTCTCCACACACACACCATGATAGGAAATCCTAGACTTGAGTTTCGCCCTCTTTGGACTCTTCAGTAGGACACACAAACTCCATTTGAATTCTGAGTTTTGATGGATCCTAAGTGGTGCAAAGAACAGCAAAACACGGACTTCCTGTCATTGGCTGCCATGTAGTGTGTGGGCTGCTTGTTAAGGGTTTTATGCATGGTGTTTGCTTTGACTGGCACATTCTCATTACTTACCCAACTCTTTTTTTGGCAGTTTTTATGTACAATTTTTTTTTTCTGTGTACACTACTTACCTATCATATGGCTAGAGAATTTCGTTTTAGTTTTTTACCCAATATTTAAGATTTTAAGTGGGGGATAACTTTCCTATATAAGCTTAACGTAAATTGATCACCCATTTCCTGACCATCACCAATTTTCGGAAACTTATTGTAGAAAAAAAAAGTAACCAGATTTTCTTTATCTTTTTTTACAGTGGTAACAATTTTTTTTGTTAGAGGGAGGGGGGGGGCGTTTTTTACTGACCAATTTTTCTTTTCACTTTTTCTTTTTTTTTTTATTTCTTTTCACTTTTTCTTTTCACTTTTTCTTTTTTTTATTTCTTTTCACTTTTTCTTTTCACTTTTTCTTTTTTTTTATTTCTTTTCACTTTTTCTTTTCACTTTTTTTTTTATTTCTTTTCACTTTTTCTTTTCACTTTTTCTTTTTTTTTATTTCTTTTCACTTTTTCTTTTCACTTTTTCTTTTTTTTATTTCTTTTCACTTTTTCTTTTCACTTTTTCTTTTTTTTTATTTCTTTTCACTTTTTCTTTTTTTTTATTTCTTCAATTCCAAAGTAGTTGTGCAGAACAGTGTGCAAGAGATTAATTGGTTTATTTTTAGCTTGACAATTTCTGTAAAACAGTGAATTAAATCATTTTTGTTTTGCACTGCAATGCCTTTGTCCCCCACATGCGAGCACCACTAGAAACGATGCCTAAATGAACTCCAAATGCACTAGTTTACCCATACAACAGAACCTGGCGAACGAGCAAACCTCGTTAACGCCCCCACTGATATAGCCACTATGCGCAATGCCTTCACTTTTTTAAAGAAAAACTGTGAAAAAAATACTAAAGAATACCAAAATATTTAAAAACTACGTAAATTTAAAAAAAAATCCACCCTCAAAAAAGTGAAACTCTAAAAAAGTTGAAATAAAAAATAATGTGGTTCAAACAAAAAAGAAGTAAACATCACTTGTGCACTATTCTGCGCAAGTTCAAAAAACAAAAATAAATAAGGAAAAAAAAAATTAATCAGCCCCTATACACAAAAATATGTATAACCCCCCCCCCCCCACATTTTTTTTTTGATCACTACATAATAATATCAAAACTAATGTTATCATAACTTGCATGCTATTCTTTCTTCAAAGTCTGGAAATTAATGAAGGTCAGGAAATGGGTGATCATTTTACGTTAAATTTATATAGGAAAGTAATCATCATAATCATTTACATGCTGACATGCATTGGACGGCTTTAAGAAATTGACTTCCAAACTAACTTATCTCTGGCCAGGTCTTTATTTATCCCACTTTCTCTCAGATCTATTTTTATCACTTCCTCCCATGTTTTCTTTGGCCTTTCCCTGTGAACTGACCCTGCTACCTCAACTCTTCTACGTCAACTAACCCAAGAACTCTCGCCCATTCTTTCAACATGGCCATACAATCGAAGTCTACTCTTCTGCACACATCTCCTCCCTATACCATCCAGATTTAATCTTCCTCAACTTGCACTAGCCAAGTTTCACTTCCATACATTATCACCAGACTTCATACACATGCCTGATAGATTCTTCCATTGGTCGACAATGGTAACGCTTTGCTGGTTAGTAATGGCAGGAGTTTCCTGAACTTCATCCATTCCTAATTTTTGCGATCACACTAGTACCTGCTCCACCCTGTGCTCCAATGGCATTACCAAGGTAACAAAACTTCTCAACAACCTCAATAACTTCACCATCTAGATATACTTTGTCCACATCTGAGTTCTGATCCATCTCCATTGTCTTACACTTCTTGCACACAAATTGGTTATCCTTTCTTAACCTACTAGTAATTCCACTGCACTTCTTGTCTACCCAATGCTTACAGGTACCACAAAAAATTGAATTGCACCAGACTTCCTTTCCACAAACTGAGCAGAGGAACTTTACTCTTTTGAGGAATTTTCAACATTGATCATCACTTTAGTTTTGGTAACATTTACTTTTACTTTCCAAGTGGGTCTTCCATTGTTTCACAGGCAAGTACTAAATCATCAGCATACAGTATCTGTTCCGGACAACCTGTACAAAACTCCCTGGACAATGCTTCTAAAGACACAAATGAAAAGCAACAAACTCAATACAGAACCCGGATGTACTCCTACTTTAACATTAAAGCTGTCATCAAATGTGTTCTTAATTCTAACACGACTTTGAGCGTTTTCTCTACATTTCTTGAACAACATTCACCAACCACTCGTTTTCCCCTAGTTTATGCTAAACCTACCAGACAACCTATCTTGGCACTCTCTCAAAAGATTTCTTGAGATCCACAAAGACAAGGTGCAGGTTCTTCGGTGCTTTTGTTGTTTCGCCCTGACATTAAAATATTTAAAGAAATTTAGCATAAAAATATGAACTAACCAATTTTTAATATTTAAAGAAATGTATAAACTTAGTTATGTATTTACGTGTTAGCTAAAAATAAGATCATACAGAAAAATATTACGCAAATTCATCCAGTATTTATTAAATTATAAGAAATAGAAAAAAACGATCTTATGTTTCATTAGACATTTTCACTATAGACAAGGGAGATAAACCAATAAACAAAATTTGAGTTAACAAAAATGGCTACCGAAAGATAAAATAGTTTTTTATTATTAATTTAATGGATAAATTTGCGTAATTTTTGGTGTACAGTCTTCTATTAAGCAACCAAGTGAGTACATAACAAAGTTTATACATTTCTTTAGATTTTTTTTTTTTTTAAAGAGGGCTAAACAGCAGAAGCACCGGTTCTTCTTCTTACCAAAGTACTTCTCTTGCATTTGTATCAAGATAAATATAGCACCAGTGATACTTTGCCCATTGCATAAAACCAACCTGCATTTTATTTATGCTTATCTGACTTCTAATTTGCTGCTCAATCACTTTCAGGACGTGATCCATCAATTTCAGATTTATCTAGTGCTTCCCCTTTACCCTTGTAGCAATTTGCGATCGCAACACTAAAATTCAAAATATTGGGTAAAACGCAAAAAACAAAAGCAAAAACAACAAAAACGGAATTCTCTCGCGACATAATCGGTAAGTGTACACAAAAAATAAAATTCGTCTGTAAAAAATGGCCAAACAAATCATGGGGGAAAAAAAAAGGAAAAAAAAAGAAGAAAAAAAAAGAAAAAAAAAGCACCCTTTACTTTGAAAATTGAGAAACCAAACAACTTGACGCAAGATTTTGTCAAATAAATGAAATATTTACTAAATCATTCTTTTTTTCACTACAGATATCGGACATTATAAAAAAAAACAATCTCTTCAACAACACCCAAAGAAATCGCCGATCTTCGGCTACACCATAAGACCTCGACAATGAGGAAAAAAAAGAAAAGGAAAAAAAGGAAAATATTGTCTGTATTACCATGATTAGGGATTATAAAACCGAAAATTCGGATTTCAAAAAAAAAATGATTTAATAAATATTTAATTTATTTGACAAAATCTTGCGTCAAGTTGTCTGGTATCTTTTCAAAGTTTATCATTTCAACGACACTTCAAACTGTAGTAACAGTCACCTCTTTAACTAGTTATTCATGTTCTGAATTTATATGCATGCAGTTTCATGTGATATCCTCGACTGATTTTAGATTGGACCTGGGAGTAATAGTAACTATGTGGTCACTCCACATTTTCAAATTTCGGGCCTCACATCTGGATGTAGTTGAATATCATATCCAGGACACACTTTACATAGTAAATTGGATATTGTTTTATACGTGCTAAATATTTACACATTTTTCACATAAAAAAATAGGTTGCTAAATACATGAATAGACGTGGCTTCCTCACCTTAAGTAATTTTCCATAATGTTCATTAACGAAAGTCCGAAGCTTATTTTTCATATTAGTATTTGTCGAATCTGAAATGAAAGAATAATTGTGATTTATATTTTGTCTTTGAACAGAAAGAAACAAAAAAAATGTTTTATTGTTGTGATGGGATACCGGACTCCCCTGAGTCACTAAATAAGTGAACTTGTCTGGACAATAAATGCGACTACGAACAGTAGTATGGGACATTCGATTGTATTTTGTTCAATCCTATTGGATTACCTGTAGTTACTATTGTTTGTACAAGTTGGAATAAACCGTACTATTTTAAGACACTCTGGGTTATTTTGTTATTTATAACTACTTACCAAGTTATATCACCAATAAAACAACTTTTAAGCAAAATTCGACTTTATTTATTAACATAGTCTCCTTCTAACCAAGTTATATAAAAAATAATACTCCATGTCATGAATAAGCAGGTCTAGGGTAAGGGTTAGAGTTAGGGTTAGGGTTAGGAGTCGGTTAGGGTTAAAGTTAGGAGTCGGTTAGTGTTAGGGTTAGGAGTTAGTTAGGGTTAGAGTTAGGAGTCGGTTAGTGTTAGGGTTAGGAGTTAGTTAGGGTTAGAGTTAGGAGTCGGTTAGTGTTAGGGTTAGGAGTTAGTTAGGGTTAGAGTTAGGAGTCGGTTAGTGTTAGGGTTAGGAGTTAGTTAGGGTTAGAGTTAGGAGTCGGTTAGTGTTAGGGTTAGGAGTTAGTTAGGGTTAGAGTTAGGAGTCGGTTAGTGTTAGAGTTAGGAGTCGGTTAGTGTTAGGGTTAGGAGTTAGTTAGGGTTAGAGTTAGGAGTCGGTTAGTGTTAGGGTTAGGAGTTAGTTAGGGTTAGAGTTAGGAGTCGGTTAGTGTTAGGGTTAGGAGTTAGTTAGGGTTAGAGTTAGGAGTCGGTTAGTGTTAGGGTTAGGAGTTAGTTAGGGTTAGAGTTAGGAGTCGGTTAGTGTTAGGGTTAGGAGTTAGTTAGGGTTAGAGTTAGGAGTCGGTTAGTGTTAGGGTTAGGAGTTAGTTAGGGTTAGAGTTAGGAGTCGGTTAGTGTTAGGGTTAGGAGTTAGTTAGGGTTAGAGTTAGGAGTCGGTTAGTGTTAGGGTTAGGAGTTAGTTAGGGTTAGAGTTAGGAGTCGGTTAGTGTTAGGGTTAGGAGTTAGTTAGGGTTAGAGTTAGGAGTCGGTTAGTGTTAGGGTTAGGAGTTAGTTAGGGTTAGAGTTAGGAGTCGGTTAGTGTTAGGGTTAGGAGTCGGTTAGTGTTAGGGTTAGGAGTTAGTTAGGGTTAGAGTTAGGAGCCGATTAGGGTTAGGAGTAGGAGTCGGTAACCCAAACACTAACATCTGAATGTTTTAAAGAGATCTGACTCTGTCCGGAGAAATTTTCCACTAATTTTGATTACTGTATATTATTGATTTAAAAGAGGATGGACATGTTTTTCAAGTCTCTGTGATTTTATTTATTTTTTAATTGTGAAGGGAACCGATCTTGGGCAGCTTGGAGTGGTTTCCCCTTGATTGTGCCCAAAAGGGTCCAGAAAGTATAAAGCATTTGCCTCTGTTGGACCTCTCTCTTTTTTTTTTAACATAGTTCACCCCAGGCAGGGCAGGCCGCCACTGTAGACGTAAGGGGCTACTGAGAAGAAAGAAAAAAGAGAAGGTTAGGTGGGGGGGGGGGGTTCACCTAAATTGGGATCTGCACAGCAAGATGTCTGTTTACATTAGTTTTAAATTTCTGCATGTCAGTACCGTCGGGGAAACAGGGGGCAGGGAGGGAGTTCCAGAGGCCAGCAGCACGAGGAAATAAGCTATTTGAGTAGAAAGCTCTCTGGCATCTGGGGACCTCCACAGTGAATGGATGGGATTTAGTCGATTTTCGAGTTGGTCTAGTGAATTTACGTCGAGGGGGCACCAGAGCAGCCAATTCATCGGAGCACAATCCATTGAAGTATTTGTAAAAGGATGCTACATTGCGGCGATGGGACAGGGACTGGAGCTTGGTTGACAGTGAGGGACCTATTAGGTTGGCGACTCTTTTCTGGACCTTGTCAAGGAGGGAGAGACTAGTAGATGATGCACCAGACCAGATGTGGCAACAATACTCCATGCATGGACGGATGGTGGCTTTGTAGAGATACAGGATAATGTCAGGTGTGAGGAGTTTACTAGCACAGTAGAGGGAGCCAACCTTTTTTTGCGGCAGCCTTGGCAATGTCTTCAATGTATTTGTTCCAATTCATGTTACCTGTGAAGGTTAGGCCGAGCAGTTTGAATGATGAACTCTCAGGTAGGGTATTATTTGCCATGACAATCGGTGGTTGGAGAGGTTTCTTGTAGTTATTGAAGGAAAGGAGCTTTGTCTTTGTGGCATTAAAAGTTACCAACCATTTATGACCCCAATCCACTACAGACTGGAGGTCATTTTCTAAGGATTCAGCCATTGCCTCGGATATGATCGCATCTGTTTTGTCAACATGGCGAGAGTAAAGCGTGGTGTCGTTAGCAAATAAACCAATCTCAGACTATGTCATCAAGGAGATCGTTTATATAAATCAGGAACAATAAAGGTCCAAGGATAGATCCCTGAGGTACACCAGCATTTATGTCATGTTGCTTAGATGAACGGCCATCGATTGTGGGGCTCTCACAAAATGAAGAATATAGAATCCCCCCTGGTAATCATCTTAAAGGTAGAGTAAGAACTAAATGCTCATCTTTCATAAATGTCAACTGTAAATAAATGTGCTATCCTTACTTGTTCTTAGCCTTTCGTTCTAATAGTGGATATGTTTTGAAAATACGTTTTAAACAAAATCAGAAATAATTCTTTTTTTATTTTTTTCAATTTTTCTGATATTTGTATTAAAATAAAAATAAAAAATAAATGTTCCATAGGTTCACGAACGTTTTCGATTCTTCGTCGAATCATCCTCAGGTGTCAAAAGCAAATGAACAAAAAAGCTGGAGAAATAAATGTTCCTATGGAACATCTATTAATTTTTTTGATTTTAATAGAAAAAAGACCATCAGAAAAAATTGAAAAAATAAAAAAGGTATAATTAAACAGACGAATTCTGTTACTTTTAACAATGTTGGCATAAATATATATATATATAAATTTGCATAAATAAGAAAATTCTGCCACAATATATATATATATATATATATATATATATATATATATATATATATATATATATATATATATAATAATTAGAGTTGGGCGGTTTTGAAATTTTGGTTTCGATATCGGTTTCGGTTTTTTTCCCTTAAAACCTCGGTTTACGGTTTAGTTTTTCGTTTTTTTTGAAAAAAATATTTTTACTATGGAAGCTATTCATTCTCTTGTGTGATGATTAGTTATTATTCAACGTTTAGTTGAATTATGTCACTGTTTCGATAATTTTGTGACTGAATCATTCTCCATGATACGAATCATATAAGTTTTAAGGTGTTGACTGTTGTAATCAAAGTTCTGATACCTTTTCAACAGTTAACTCGTTAAAACAGTGACCAAAGATTCATGAAAGATTTCTGAAGAATAAAACTGAGTTTGAATATACATTCTATCTAATTCATCAGAAGCTAAAATATAACTCAGAAATGCAAGAAATTAAAAAACGAAAATTTAAACAAACAAAATAATTTTACAAATAAAATTAAGCAAAAATGATGATGAAAATGAAGTTGCATTGGCAACTACATTTTTTCTTTTTAAATGTTTATACTCGCTCGCTACTTTTCGTTTATTTACTTTTACAACAAGTATTTTTTTTTAATTTCATCTTAATAACTTATTTTTTTAGATAACTCTGAAACAAACATAAATAATTATTTTACAATTTTGAGTTGAATCAAATAGATTTTCGACATCATACGGAACGCGTTTGATTTTTTCTTTTTCATTTGAAAATAGTTTATGCTAAAAATACGATGTCATATTGTCTGTCGTATTTCTCTTTTTTTCATTTGAAAATTCAAAATGTTAATGATAAACAAACTGTAAACAAATATTTCTTCCTACAAGTCAATTAAATGTTTTTATCATATATTTGTTCAATCTGTCCTCTTACTAATATAACATTTTTTGGTAATATTCAATTTTATTCAAATCGGAAAATCTTTTACACCCTGTTTCCTTGTATATGGTGGCTTACTGTAGTAAAAACATAATACCGAACGGTTACGGTTTAAAAAAAAACAAACCGATTCGGTATTCGGTATGGAGACGAAACCGAAAAACCGCGGTTTTTCGGTAAAACCGCCCATCTCTAATAATAATCCAAAGAATTTCAACAAATAATAAAAAAGTGCTCAATATCAAATAGAGCTTTTATATATGATTACTTTTATTTACACAGACATGTATAAAATCTGCAACATTTGGTTCTTTCCAAATATGATCTAAGGTTAAGATGAGATCTCAGTTTATAATAGCTGTTGATCGATAACATCAACATGCCAGTGTCGCAGATTTTGTACATGTCTGTGTAAATAAAAATAATCATATATATATATATATATATATATATATATATACAGAGAAATAGAGAAGAGAGTGTCGTAGTCGTTATCAATACTGCGGGAAGAACTTCTTATGAATTTAGTTAAAATGAGGCAAAGCTGTAGCTGCATCAACAAAGATCAGTAAATAATTAATAGCATTTCCACCTGATATTCCACAATTCACATTCTTTACACACCTGTTCGAATATTAATAATTTTGCTGCACAAAATCAGTAGTGCTATCATTATTTAACGCCATACAATGACAGCCTTGTGCCAGACTAAGTAGTTAATTAACTAATTATTTTTAACTAGCAAATTCATCTTGTTGCGTTCGCTTTGTCATACCAAACCTTGGGGGGGGGGGGATAGTTATTTAATCTTGAAACACAATAGCGATTCATTATATTATGACCGTCCTCCAATCTTATCCTCGAGTGGCTTTGGCCTCGATAAGTGGTAATACATTCGTAGGAAAAAAAATCTAATGCTGATGTTGGTCGGCAGTTGAAGACCTGGGTAGCGACAATTAAAGGCGACTTGGTAGCTGGCGTTCGACTATGGAATTGGGATTGGCTAGCCATATCATGTGACCTAGCTCAGGATCGGCGAAAGTGATGGTCAGAGACGCACCTCTTCTGAACATGAGTCTGTAGTGAAGCAAGGGTTGCTCAGTCTCCAGCCGCAATTCTTTTGAGCATGAACATGTAATGAAGCAAGGGTTACTCAATCACCAACCGTACCTCTTCCAAAAATAAATCTTGAGTGAAACAAGGATTGCTCAATCAACTGCAGCACCTTATCTGTACATGAGTCTGTAGTGAAGCAAGGATTGCTCAATCCTCTGCCGCACGCACTTCTTCTGGTGTTCGACTATGGAATTGGGATTGGCTAGCCATATCATGTGACCTTGCTCAGGATCGACAAAAGTGGGCTGTGATGGTCAGAGACTTTACTTAGTCGTTACAAGTTGTGATAGTCGTTACAAGTAACACAATATATAAAAGAATACAAATATTAATTCAATTTACTTATCTCAAATTGAAATATTCCTTTTTTTTATAGAATGGAAATGTTTTTATGCTTCATATTTATCAAACCAGAAAGCAGATCGTTTTCTTATTGTTATAAAGAATCGATGTTTCATGTATTATGATTCATTCATGAAACAGATCATTCTTAATATGAGATACGAGATGCGAGATACGAGATACGAGATGCGAGATACTCTTCTGTTCCTTTTTTCTCATTCAAATTTGCTTATTCTCACTATTCTTGTACATGCAACATCAGCAGAATTCTCGTTTGTTTTAGAGATAAAATTAGTTGGAAACAAAGAAGCCTATTTTTGTTAATACAGATATGACGAATAAATCTATACTACACTACTCCCCACTCCTAAAGGAGAAGGTAATGTCTGGGAGGATGGTATCATGACAAACGAACATATACTATACTACCCTCCACCCACCCCTAAATGGAGGAGATAATGCCTTGGAGGATAGTTTTATGACAACAGAACAGATACAACACTACCCCCACACCCTCAAAAAGGAGGAAGTAATGCCTGGGATTTTTTTTTAACATAGTTCACCCCAAACAAGGCAGGCCACCACTGTAGACGTAAGGGGCTACTGAGAATTAGGGTGTAAGTTTTGGGGGTCATCCTAAGTTGGGAGCTGTGCAACGAGATGTCTGTTTACATTAGTTTTAAACTTTTGCATGTCAGTACAATCGGGGAAACAGGGAACGGGGAGGGAGTTCAAGAGGTCGGCAACACGAGGAAAGAAGCTATTGAAGTAGAAGGTTCTTCAGCATCTGGGGACCTCCACAGTGAATGGATGTGATTTAGCTGATTGTCGGGTTGGTCTGGTGTATTTATGTCGAGGGGGGCACTAGAGCAGCCAGTCCATCAGAGCACAATCCATTGAAGTATTATAAAACAAGCACAAGGATGCAACATTGCAGCAATGGGACAAGGGCTGGAGCTTGGTTGATAGTGAAGGACTTATTAAGTTGGCGACTCTTTTTTGGACCTTGTCTAAGAGAGAGACTAGTGGATGATGCACCAGCCAAGATGTGACAACAATACTCAATGCAAGGGCGGATGGTGGCTTTGTAGAGATACAGGATAATGTCAGGATGTGAGAAGTTTTCTGGCAAGGTAGAGGGAGCCCACCTTTTTTGCAGCAGCTTTGGCAATGTTTTCGATGTATTTATTCCAATTTATGTTACCTGTGAATGTTAGGCCGAGGAGATTGAATGTTGAACTCTCAGGTAGAGTGTTATTTGCCATGGCAATCGGTGGTTGAAGAGGTTTCTTGTAGTTGTAGAAGGAAAGGAGCTTTGTCTTAGCAGCATTAAATGTTACCATCCATTTATGACCCCATTCCACTACAGACTGGAGGTCACTTTCTAAGGATTCAGCCATTGCCCCTAGATATGTGCGCGTCGGTTTTACCCACATGACGAGAATAGAGTGTGGTGTCTTCAGCAAATATACCTATCTCAGACTCAATGTCATCAGGGAGGTCGTTTATGAAGATCAGGAACAGTAAAGGTCCAAGGATGGATCCCTGGGGTACACCTGCATTTATGTCATGTTGCTTAAATGAACGTGCATCGAGGACAACCTGGATCTTTCTTTTGGTTAGGAAGGATTTAATTATATTAAATATTTGTCCAGTAATACCATATGAGTGCATTTTTAGGAGAAGCCTTTTATGCCAGACCTTGTCAAAGGCCTTGGATATATCAAGCGCTACCGCCCTAGCTTCACTCGCCTTGTCCAGTGTATGATATATGCGTTCAGAGATGACCGTTAGGATTGTCAGAAAGAAGTTTAGTATTAACTAGGTGCTGGACTATCGCTAGATTGATTAAGGATTCTAAGATTTTAGCAAAGATCGTGAGTAGACTGATTGGGTGGTAGTTCTGAGGATAATATCATGACGAACGAACAGACACTGCTGCCCCCAAAAAGGAGGAAGTAATGCTTAGGAGGATGCTATCATGAAAACAGAACAGATACTACACTACACTCTTACCTCAAATTGATAATTGAAAGATAATAATAGCATAGTTTCGGCTTCTGACAGACAGATACTAAATCTCAATTAGTAACAGATAATATATTCCGCTCAGATCACTTCAAGGGTTAAGTTACACAAAGAACCAGGAATGAACCAGGGTAACATTGTAACTTGCATAACATTGTAACTTGCATAACATTGTAACTTGCTTAACATTGTAACTTGCATAACATTGTAACTTGCTTAACATTGTAACTTGCATAACATTGCAACTTGCTTAACATTGTAACTTGCTTAACATTGTAACTTGCATAACATTGTAACTTGCTTAACATTGTAACTTGCATAACATTGTAACTTGCTTAACATTGCAACTTGCTTAACATTGTAACTTGCTTAACATTGTAACTTGCATAACATTGTAACTTGCATAACATTGTAACTTGCATAACATTGTAACTTGCTTAACATTGTAACTTGCATAACATTGTAACTTGCATAACATTGCAACTTGCATAACATTGTAACTTGCATAACATTGTAACTTGCATAACATTGCAACTTGCTTAACATTGTAACTTGCTTAACATTGTAACTTGCATAACATTGTAACTTGCATAACATTGTAACTTGCTTAACATTGTAACTTGCATAACATTGTAACTTGCATAACATTGTAACTTGCTTAACATTGTAACTTGCTTAACATTGTAACTTGCTTAACATTGTAACTTGCATAACATTATAACTTGCATAACATTGCAACTTGCATAACATTGCAACTTGCTTAACATTGTAACTTGCTTAACATTGTAACTTGCTTAACATTGTAACTTGCATAACATTGTAACTTGCTTTGTCTTTGCAGAGGTGAGACATTTACGTTTTTATTCAGTAAATATTCATATTAAGAAAATGAATGGTAACAGGAATCCATATTCTTATTTATATTCCAAACTGCTGGAATATTAAAGGATTTTGGAAGCCATATTGGATCAAACAGGCAGGTTGTTTTATAAGACTTCTATCCCGAGTGAGTAACCAACGATTTATTTAATTTAAAAAAAGATGGGTTGAAAAAATCCAGGAAATTTGAGATAACATTCCCCCTTTCTGCTTTCTGACAAAAGACGGTCAGTTTCTTGGTCAAATGTTGATTTCAATGTCCCCGTACGCAGATACTGTTTCACATCCTAAATCACGTTATAAACGACACATGCAAGCAGAGACTTAGTTTCTTCTACGCTTGTCAAAGCGCTTATTAAACAGGTTCACTTCTTATTTATAAAATGCAGATTTAGGCGGTAATTATGGTAAAAGGCATGATGTAGTCATCTACTAATTAAACAATCCTATCTACTTCAAGGCCATGGCTCTTTTCGTGTTTTAAGAATTCTTCATAAATTGTATAACATATGATAATTCCAGAGTTAAATGTGTTACTTAGGTAAGGAACCTTCAAGTCATTTTAAATATCAGTTAAAAAAAAAAAAAAGGCTGACTTAATGAAAGTAGTGAGCGTAGTAACATTATGAAATGCTGGCCAGTGTGAGAATAGTTTACCAACAAGATTTAAAATATGTGCCAAACACCAAACATGGTAGATGTTTAAGCTATTTGACAACACGTCTCTTTTTTGCAATAGATGTCAGAATCTGTTACACAAGCAATGATTTTCAAATACAATATCTACATGAATTCGGATGCAAGTCTAGCTTAGAGTTTCATGATTGCATTCTCCCCACGTTATAACATCGAAGCGGCATTCACCCTAGGCGGGTTAAACCGGCTTCCTCCGGGAATATCAAATTCACAAGCAATCCCCAGTCGCATGTATATCCTGGTCAGAGGACATAACGACTTTGAGTTTTTGCAGTTCTTACAGGTAGATGTCAACATCCTCCTACGTACAATGCCTGGTATTCCCAAATGGTCACCCATCTGGTACTGACCAGGCTCAATGTTGCTTAACGTCGGTGTGATTATGCTGTAACATCCATCAGAAATGACTTATATTCAACATGTTGTGCTCATGATAATCAGATATTTCGTCTGTTATGATGCTAACAAATTGCTTAACCAGTTTGGCTTTCAAAGCAGAAAAGTGACAAACAAATAATTTTAGCAGATAAAGTTTCCCAACACAATTGACATTTGGAATATCATCACCTTCCTTACAGCGTTTTAACAAATATGGCCTCATTTTGTCAATTTTGTGAAGGAGAATGCCGGACAAAAATGGACATTCTAAAAAAAAAAAAAAATCAAGAACAAAATCATCTTCTACTCTTGAATAAATTTGTGATTGCCTTCCGTTTCACTTGAGACAGCTTTTTAAAAAAAAAGTTTTTTTGTTATACAAGTTTTTAATTGCGTCAACCCTATAAATGTGAACATATTGGAACAAAATTTGCAAAATAGCATAGTATCGTCTGCATAAAATAGCATAGTATCGTCTGCATAAAATAGCATAGTATCGTCTGCATAAAATAGCATAGTATCGTCTGCATAAAATAGCATAGTATCGTCTGCATAAAATAGCATAGTATCGTCTGCATAAAATAGCATAGTATCGTCTGCATAAAATAGCATAGTATCGTCTGCATAAAATAGCATAGTATCGTCTGCATAAAAAAGCATAGTATCGTCTGCATAAAATAGCATAGTATCGTCTGCATAAAATAGCATAGTATCGTCTGCATAAAATAGCATAGTATCGTCTGCATAAAATAGCATAGTATCGTCTGCATAAAATAGCATAGTATCATCTGCATAAAATAGCATAGTATCATCTGCATAAAATAGCATAGTATCGTCTGCATAAAATAGCATAGTATCGTCTGCATAAAATAGCATAGTATCGTCTGCATAAAATAGCATAGTATCGTCTGCATAAAATAGCATAGTATCGTCTGCATAAAATAGCATAGTATCGTCTGCATAAAAGTTATCTGGAAATTACTCTCCTCTGGCTTTACCACAAATTTATTTTATTCGTTTCAGAGGAGCAGGTCCAACTTTTGATGTTGGACGTAATTCAGCCATTTTGCAATTGGTTGTTTATTCATACAACTCATTTAGATTAAACACAAAAAATATGACAAAATAATCACTGAGAGATAATCTCATTAAATTATTTTTGTTTGTTCAATTTTAATTTGTCAAGAAGTAATTATTAATTCAGGAAAATTACTGTATGAGAGTAAGCTTCAGTCAGTCATTTGGAGAAAAAAGATTTTTGCTATATTTCTAAATTGTATTATGGACGTAACTCTTACTGTTCTTTCATCACATTCATAAAACAATGTTACAAGTTAAAAAATGAATTTCCTTGAAAGGAAATTAACTTATTGCTTTTATGGCACAAGGCAATGAAAGTAGGCTCCTTTTTTTGCATGACCTTGGACCAAACTTGGGAACTAATGGAAGATAACACTTAACCAAAACATAATTATATCTGCCATCAGATTTGTTGTCAATAATCCTAGTCGTTCGGCGCTGGAGGGATAAAACTTGGGGACTAATGGAAGATGACACTGTTTTCTCAACCAAAACATAATTATACCCGGCATTGAAAGGGGCCTAGTTTACCAAATTTCTCCTCACCTCTGCCATCAGATTTTTTTATCAATAACCCTAGTCATTCGATGCTGGAGGGATAAAAGTTAAATCACCTGCGGCTGACAGCTCTCGGCAGCGGGGTGTCTGGGGCTGTTGAGTAAATCAGCATAGGTGACTTTTGTTCTTTTTCTCTCTTTCTTTTGTTGATCCTTTCTTTCTCCCTTTCTTTTTGTTAAACTCTTCTTTTTTTGTCATCATGAGGAAGTACAGGAGTTGTTAAAGTTCCATCACACAGACACAGTAATATTTTTGTCCAGTGCCGGCTAATTTGAGACGATTCAAGTTTTGTGATTTTCGAAACAAAAATTAAATATTCTTACACAAGATGCCTTGTCAACCTTTTAATCAAGTGTTAAATTTCCAGCTGCTATGGCCCCTTCCTGAAGTCAAGACAATTAATTCTCTGCAGAGAATTAATGACCAATGCAACTGATTATTACCCATTTGGCCAGGTAGCAGACCACACACTTTTGAGGATCTAAATACAATGTGGGCTCTAAACAATGATCAACCGCTGCTCCAAACGGTGATGTGACTTTCATACTTCAAGATCTTGTGGCATCGAGCCAGGACGATAAAATTCTAGCTCGGGATATCTCTGTCAATGCAGCCACACCAAGATACACTCCTCGGGCCACGATAGTACCACGCTTTCATCTCCGTCTTTGAAAAAGAAAAAGGAAATGAGTAATGTATTTATTATTTGAAAATGACGGTTCCGCAATTCTATCATCAATTCCGTGATTGTAGAAATTTGTTCCCCTACAGATTGATAAACGAACCAATAGATCGACAGATGGATGAATGAAACACCAGGCAGAGCCTCTTACAGAAGTTAACAACGAAAAAAGGGGCGAAAAACAAATATATGACAAATAACTGTTACTAAACACAAGAAAATTTACTTTTCTACCTACGTGCATAATTATTTTTCTTTTGAATATATTTTGTTCAAATCGTCTATCGTTAGAGTTATATTCAAACATGGCGGTGTTACATTATGGAGGGCCCTATGTCGGATAAGAGTAATTCAACTAACATGAATTTTGACACAGGTCGAGCTAAGTACAGGTTGAAACGACACAGACCTCGGGAAATAAATCAGTTCCCACGAATGAATCATCCGATAGGTGACCTGGAGGTTAAAATATGAAGTAAGAGGTTAAAACAAAGGGACGTCAGGTGATATGAGGAGTGACATCACTTTTAGTGTTGGGAGGAAAGAAAAGCTTTTTAAATAAGTTTTATGTGGGAGTTTAAGCAAGACGGACGTAAAATAATATACAGTGAGACTTTGAAAAGTTAAAATAGTTGTACGACAAAATGTGACTCCCCCCCCCCCCAAGATGTTTGTTTGTCGTGTTCATCAATTTATCCCCTAATAAGATAAAGTAGGCAGTTAGTTAAGAGAAATCTAGTCTCTCTCTCATATAAGTTAAAGTATTTCTCGCCAAGAAAACACATAAAAAACTCCAAGCGAAAGTCGTTGAGTCTTTTTTGTGTACAAAGAAAAAAGTTTTATTATTTAGCTCCACTGATGACGAATCATCACGGCCATGCTAAAAAAAGAAAAGACAGCGAATGAGGAAAGAAATGACGAGCAACGACGATAGCGGCAGTAAAAAAGAAGAGTGACAAAGAAAAGGAAGAAGATAAACGACCGTAAGACAAAGGTAAATGACACACTAATATTAAAATGACACACTAATATTAAAATGACACACTAATATTAAAATTACACACTAATATTAAAATGGGCTGATGAATGAGCGTACCCCCACACATACGCGTATAAGAGTTTTAATGTGAACCTCGTTAAAAGAATTAAAATAATGATAATGCAAAAGTCACGTAAAAGGAATTAATGAAAGAACACACACATGCATACAAAATCTAAGGACATGCACACATGTATAAGGAACACTCACACGTGCATACAGAATGTAAAGTAACGTTTAAGAGTCGTAACGTTACAGCCGCACCAACTTTTGCGGAAATCACCAAAGTTTGATTGCTGTTTTTTTGTCTGTTTTGAGTGAAAAAACAAATAACTCTTACCAAACACAATCAAATTTACTTTTTGAAAGGAGAAAATCACAACAAAAAAACGGCAATCAAACAGCGATTTCACAGTGGGCCAAAACAGGTTTTTGGAGGACATTTGGGCATAACTTTAGTTTTACTTGTCCATATAAGCTGTTTGAGGGCTCGTTAGAAGCGAAATTTCAAGAGCTTTTCGGAAAAATCAAAAAAAATTCATAAAATCCATTTTTCGGGGGTCTGGGGCCGAATTTCCATATTTGGGCATAACGGCCCAAAATCACATTTTTGGCCATATCTTGGCACAAAATTGATCATAGAAGCTCAGTGAGGGCTTGTTAGAAGCGAAATCTGAGGGCCTTTCTAAAAAATCAAAAAAAATCTGGTAACATGTGACATGAAGTAGTATTTGACACACTTCTTTTCTTTCATTTGCACACCTTTTTACACACTTTAATTTCCTGTCAAAGCATTTTACAGGAAATCACTACAGAATTTTTAAATCTTTGTTTTGTTTATTTAGATAGAGTTACTATCAAAAATGGAAGCGGTCAGCGATAACGCACTTTTCCAAGTGTTTACTGTAGAAGATGCAAAAACTAGAGACCATCTATCTATCACCGCATGTGTTCAATTGCTGGAGCAAAAGTATCTCATCCAGTTAACAGAGGAGCAGAAAGACGAGGTCAAGAAGTCGCTCAAAAGATACCATTGGCTGAAGAAACGATGATATACAGATAAACGGATTGCTGTTAACTGGGATGAGCTGAGCTGAGCTCACTAGGTGAAGTTGAAAATGTTGTGTTCTGCTATTACAAGAACCCCTCGACGCAAACTGCATCCAGGAAAAGGCCCCCTGAAGAGTTGGGCAGCCGCAAACAGTTGTTGAGAAGAACCAATGATATCTGGGCAAAAATTCAGGCAGTGGCTGCAGAGGAGAAAGTGACTTCTTCCCAATTGATGGGTTACTCCTTACTCGTTGCCCTGATCAGAAGTCGAGAGATTTTGGTAATGCTCTTTGGAGCAAGTCCACACGTGACACAAGCGAGAAACTTCCGGCTTGTTTTTTGAAAAATCCGGGATAGGGCACATAGATCTGCTTGGTTTTTCATAATCTATACCTCCATAGCTTTCAGAAACATATATGGTTTGGTATGTGCCCTATCCCGGTTTACAAGTTATTTTCTGATGAATATAGAATTTTATCGCTAATTTGAGCCAAAAAAGAGGGAAATTTAGCTCAAATTTTCCTAATTTCTTTCATAAAAAGAGCTAAAAATCGACAAATTGGGTCCCAAAGTGGTCTATTTTTGCATTTTCACAAATGGTTATCAATAAACCAAAAAAATATGCAATAATAAGTAATTCCACATTGATTTTTGGAATTTAATCATGGAAATCTGAAAATTATAATTTTTTGGGGGAAAATCTTGGATGTTTCGCGTGAGCTGGAGAAAAATGCGAAATATCACGAATTCAATGTTGCATATTTTTTCAACCGTTTAACGATTTGACTGACTTTTTTTTTTGTTGAATCAGGAATATAGAGTAGTTTATAAAAACACCAAACATCAGCAATTCCTCCGACATTCTTTTTTGCCTAATGTCCACCCCCCAGCCCACTGTGGATTTCCGGAAAGTGAAAAATGGCGAAAGTGAATTTTCCTGCGTTTGGTAAAAACTACTTGCTGTATATTTGTTTTTTTCATTGTTAACTATTGTTATGGTACCTTACCTATAACACACATTTGGACTCTTCCATTCTCAATAAATACTAGAAGCATATGCTTCTCAGTGTTGAGCCAATCCCAGCCCGTTCAGTCTTTCATTAACTTTGGTTGAGTGTGGACGTCGGGATAGGGTAAGGTAATACCAGTTGAGGATTCATTCTTGACAATCAGTCCGGCAGGAACTGGGCCATTTCGGTGGCCTTTTACCTGCCGGGCTGAGGTATACTGTTCTGGGTTGTCCTAGGAGGTGCACCCTCCCAGGCCTTGCCTCCCCTCTTTGGGGAGGAGTAAGTTTATTGTTTACTGCCTGAGGCGCCCTGACCGGGGAATGCCGACGGGGCTGCCCAGGCAATTTTTGCCAGGCAAGAGTGCTCCTTCTTTAGGAGCGCTGGCTTGACTTTTCCCCCACTTTCCGACCTTGTGTCAAATATTCCTGCGGTGGGAGGGAATTAAATACCTGAGCCAACCGCAGCCCGATCAGTCTTTTCTTAGCTTTGGTTGAGTGTAGACGTCGGGATGGGGTAAGGTAATACCAGTCGATGATTCATTCTCGATAATCAGTCCGGCAGGAACTAGGCCATTTCGGTGGCCTTTTATCTGTCAGGCTGAAGTATAGGTCCTGGGTTGTCCTAGAAGGTGCACTCTCCCAAGCCGTGCCTCCTCTCTTTAGGGTGGAGTAAGTTTATTGCCCTGACCGGGGAATGCCACCGGGACTACCAAAGCTGTTTTTGATAGGCCAGAATGCTCCTTCTTTAGGGGAGCTGACTTGATTCTCCCCCACCTTCCAGCCTTGTGCCACATATTCCTGCAGTGGGAAGGAATTAAATACCTGAGGCAACCGCAGTCAAGACTGACGTACAACCGCCTGTCTTCTTTCTCTGTTGTATTCTATTTTCTTAAACCCCATGTTCGTGTTTTTATTCTGACCCCTAAACAGGGTCACAACAACTATAATACACTTTTACCAAATAAAATGTATTCATTGCATATACGTATTTAGTAATGAAAATGCTATTTGCAACTGAAGCAGGACAGAGCAACGGATGGACGGAACCTAGAGATGTTTAGTTGAAAGAAAGGGGTCATCATTAGTAAGAAGAATTGATGAGCTGTCCATTCCGTAAGCCTTGCTTACTAAGAAGAAAAAAGGGGTTAGGGTTAGGGTTAGGGTTGCCGTTAACTCAAATATAAGGACAAACTCTTCTACCATCAGTTTATACATCGCTTCACCAACAAACGCTTCATATAAAAACAAATAAACAGATAACAAAGGAAATTCAGAAAGTGTTGCGGCAATCATAGACCAATGACATTATCCACGCCAACAAAAAACAAGGGACCAGCCAAAAGGGTGTAACATTTTTCTTTTACCCTCTTACGACTAACTTTCACATCAGATCTGAAATGGAAGACTTACATCCAATCTGTTGCTAAGTTTGCTGGAAAAATTGTTGCATCATTCTATCGCTCCAGAAAGTACCTGATTCCTGATGCAATCCTTTATCTGTACAAGAGTCAGATACGTCCTCAAATGAAGTACTGCTGCCACATGTGGGGAGGTGCCGCTCAGAGCATCCTTTTCTGTCAGTGGGGGAAGATCTCTTCCCTTCTTTACAGCCGCTTTCTTACAGAAGAGACGTTGCTAGTCTTTCTCTACTCTATCGTTATCTCCATGGAAGATACTCGACTGAATTCCAATCTCTTGTTCTTCCTTGTGAAACATTCACAGCAAGAACTCGTCTTCCAACCACCACTGCAAGGAATTTTCCCTTCTTTTTCTTCTTTGTACCTAAAACCAAATGGAGTTTCCATGAACAGAGTTTCTTTTCAAGAACTACTCATCTTTGGAACACATTTCCAAAGGACTGCTTCCCTTCAAGTCCAATGTCAACAAATACCTGTCGAGCCATTCTCTTAAGTAATCAAATTTTATTCTTTCCGTCCATCATTTTCAATCCTCTCATGGTATAGTTCATTATCTAACTGACAATCTTATTAAACTTTATCCTGAGTGGCTTTTGGCCTTAGTAAATGGTGACCTCATGGAGATGTAATGGGCGGTATTGTTGGTAGTAGTAGTAGTAGCTAATGTTAGTATTCATAGTAGGATTATTAATTCTCTCTACTAAATTCATTTTGAAGCAGAGCATGGATTCAGAAACGCTGATGAAGATGTGTAAAAATGCCGTAGGCTGCATTTTCTTTAGTGATGCATATGAATGGCGGACGTTGCACATGTTAGATGTTCGATCAGAGAAAGGAGGGGGGGGGGCACAAAATAAAGTGAAAATATCTTTGGTTTTATTTGGGCCACCCCAGAAGTTTGAGATGAATTAAGTATCTCATAAAAGGCTGGACCCATGCTGGGATGTTCATGGATTGTCGCCATGATAATTCTCTGTCTCCAGTCAATACCTGGGTGGTTTATGACCAGGGAGAAAGATCCGGGCTGGGGAAGGAAGAGATGGGAGGGGAGATCTGGCCTATTGGGTATGACAGGAAGTTGGGGTTTGCTGGGAAAGCTGGCAGGAAGTTGGAGTTTTTGAGGTGACAGTTGGCTTTCAGTGATCCTTGGAAGCAGAGAGTCTGTTGTGTCAGGTTAGACTTATGTTTTATTTCACCGGGATAGAGAAATCTCATTTGCAAGTCTGCCATTCAACTTGGCAACACTAGTATCATTTATAACCAACAAATAAATTTGTTACTTGACTCGTGGTTGTTTTTTGTTGCAGCACTGAGTTGGCTCCCTGCTGTGCAGCACTACAGACGTCACAGCCCGCTGTATACATGGCAATGTAGCGTTTCATTCATTACATAAACTCTGGAGCCGACGAACCAAGATCCCGTTTAAGACTAGACTCCGTCTCTATAACGCGTACTGCGTGTCCATCATGCTCTACAATAGCAACAGCTGGGCAATAACAAAAGCCATGCTTGACAAGCTGGATGCGTGCCACCGCAGACACTTCTGTTCTGGCCGAAAAAACTTATCAGCAACAAGGCACTATACGAGCTGTGCAACGAAAAACCCTCTCCACAAAGATCGCTGAACAAAGATGGTATATGTTAGGCCATGTCCTACGAATGGACCCTGACACTCCCGCACAGAGGGCACTAGACTTTGCCGTTACTGGCTCGCAAGCCTACCAACCACGACTAGGACGACACTGTACAAATCTGCTGGGCACACTAGGTGCTGACCTCAAGCAGGCTGGACTAGGACCACTAAGTACAGCGAAACAACTTCAATGCCTACGACAACTTGCACATGACAAGGCCAGATGGCCTGGGACTAGCATGGAGGACTGATTGCAGCTACAGGATGTCATTTGACTACCGTAGCCGCAGAACACAGTTTTTAATAATAAACTGAGTGGGATCGTACAACAATCTTTGGACCGGCACGTGTGGGGACGGTTACGGCCAGAGCAGTGAACATCTGAACAACTACGCATACAGACATGTTCACAGATGTACAAATTGTATTTCTGGACATTTTATGCAAATAAAAATGGACAATTATCGTCTGCTTAATTGTAAATTGTTTTAATTTCTTTTCTATTTTAGTCTGTTTTTTTTCAAAAATGGGTGTTATATATTGATGTGTACACGCATGGGTGTGTGTACGTACGTACGTATATATGCAAGATTAAGCTGTTGTTTACTGCGAGAAGGAAAGTAGCAACCGACTGCTGCTGCTGTTATTATTACCGCATTTACGCAGGAATATACTTAATATATTTCGCTAAAACCAAACATGAATCTGCAAAACTCCACAGGTTTTTATACTTGTCCTTCAATTGATTTAAAGCTTGCACTTCATTTCCTTCCACATCATTGTACAATGAATGGTCAGCGAATTATTCATTCAAACCCAGCAACTCAATGAAAGAAATAGTTAAAAGATTGGATTCGTTTAACTATGATTGGACTGACCTCAACTCAACCCTCCGAAGTTAGGGTTCATACCAAAATCAGACCAGCAGACTCTATATAATTTTTAACGATGGCTTGTTCTTTGTCGGTCTGAAGTATGGTTCTGCACAGTTCTAGAAGGTCCACCTTCCCAGGCTTTACCTTCTCACCCTTTGAAAAGGGGTTTATTTATTGCTAATCGCCTGAAACGTCCCTACTGGAGAATGCCGACGGGGCTGCTCAGGCAATCTGTTTGGCCAGAGGGCTCTTCCTCTAGGGCACTGGCTTTTCAAATCTCACTTTTCTTGACCTTGTGTCACATTTTCCCTGCCGTAGGAGGGAGATAAATAAACTCAACTGGAAGTAGAATATTTACACCTCTCTTCCAACAGAGAGAGTGGATGTGGCACGTGTGTGGGTGTGGGTGTGGGTGTTTGAAGGGGGGGGGGGGGTCCAGCCCTCCCCCTTATGTGTGCGTGGGGGGGGGGCACTCTGGATAGTTGCAAAATTTGACCCCATCAGCATTCCACGGCACGGTCGCCTCTGCCGACCAGCAATAAACCATCCCCCTCCCGGAGGAGGAGCTAATGCTTGGGAAGTTGACCTCCTTGGATCGAACTATGCTCCATCGATATAAGCTGGAAGTGCCGGGTATTGATAAAAAGAAAAGAAAGAAGAATAACAACAACAATATGAGAAGAATTAGAGCCGAGAAGAAAAAACAAGCTTAAAGAAGTTTATCATAGATCGCCCGACCCCCACGCTCACCCTCGATACACACCCACACAAGAGAGAGTGCGAGCGGGGGGCCGGGGAGAGGGGAGGGGGTAGTAGTGGACGAGTGGGTCGTCAAAGGAAGGGGAAATAAACAGAAAGAAAAATCCGGAGACAGTTACGGCCATGTGGACGCAAAAAAGTTGAGGGAGGGGGGGGGGAAAGAACAAAATAAAGAAGCAGTGACGAGTTCTTCCGGTACAGGACCGTCGGGCTTATATTAAAGTAGAATTATGATCCTGTTCAGTCCCAGACCCCCCCCCCCCGGCACTATTTTATTCGAGAGAGAGAAAGGTATCGCCGGTCGCCCCTCGCCGGGGAATACCGACGGGTCCGATCACGGTGAATTTAGCATCCACCCCATTTTGGCGGGGAACTGGGTTCCTCCACTATAAACAGACCTTGTGCCTGACCTTGGTGTAGTAGGAAGCAAAATAAATAAATAGAGCAGTGGCCAGTTCTCTGGTTGTTCGCGTCTTATTCTCCGTCCATCTCCACCCAATTATCACCACCAACAACACACACGTACGCATCCGACCCTAACCCTCCCACCTCTTTATTTTTTTTTTGTACCCCCCCCCCCACACACACACAGAGTAAATAAATACATAAATAAAACAAATAAATAAGGAGTGGTGCTTCTTGGGAGGGAGAGGGGGGTACGAAAGAAGAAAAGAAAAAAAACCACCTAAAATAACAATGAATATTGGTGGTAGTTGTATTTCAAGGATATTCGCGGCCCTTCCTAACATCATTACTCTTTTCTTCCTAGTTTTCCGCTTTCTTTTTTTCACCATCAATTACCTCACAGCATCATCACTATCGTCTACTTCTTAAAACGAGCGAGTTATAACTTCTTACCACCCCCTTCCCCCTCTTCAGGAATCTCTATTCATTATCATCATCATCGCTACGATAAAAACTGCATTATCTGCACGTTGGTCTATCTGCCTAAGCACTAAAACAGTCTGTCAGGAAGTTTGTTGGCGAACAGGTTGGAAACGCGAGCCACTATCATCACAACCAGCATCAGCGTAATTCGTACGGTTGCATCTTAGGAGCTAGCATCATCATCATCAACAACATTAATTTCACATATTTACGGCAGGTGTACTAAGAGGGGTATAAATAAAATATAAACAGAACCAAAAAATAACAATTTCTGGTTCTTGGGCTAATATCGGAATCGGGTATGGCTCTTCTGTTCGATGCGAGGAGACCATACTCCCAGGTATTATCTCCTCTTCAGGAGAAGTATTGGTTTATTCTCGATCGCCCGAGGTGTTCTCACCAGGGAATGCCGACGGGGTTCGACTACATAAGTGCTCCTCTTTTAGGGGTGTATATAGAAAAGCAATGGTTACACAATCACCAACCGCGTTTCTCTTGAGCCGGCATTGCTTAAGTTTAGTAGTAGTGACAATGAGAAAAATCGAAGATATGCGAAAAAGAAGCACTGCTGGGATAAGCGGTGTGCACAATTATTACATAACGGGTATCATCACTAACAGGAGTGTCGCGAAGTTGCATGTGACGAGCACGCCAATGTGTGTCGTCAGGTCGCTGTTTCTTATCCATTATTTAATAAACTCGTATTAATCACTACCACCACCACCACCATAATAATCATCATCGCCATCAGATGCAAGTGACATCACGATAAATAATAGCCACAACTCTGCAACCATCATCATCACTATTATTAACAAATGCTACTACTCCTTCAACACCACTTTTCACCCCCCCCCCACCTCAAACAGATCCAACACCACCATCATCAACAGCAACTACGGGCACTAACTATCTCCTCTTCCTCATCCTCTGTCACAAACACATACACACCTCTCTCATATCACCACACGCACACACACCTTCCTCCTTCTACTCCGCGGCCATTGCAGGAACTGAAAGAACCTTCCCTTCTCTTTCTCCTACGCACTCATCTTCTTTCTCTTTTTTATCCTACCCCCTCTCTAAATGACTTACAGAGAGAGAGAGAGAGAGAGAGAGAGAGAGAGAGAAACACTACAGTCGAGGGTAAAGAAACCGCGTGCCAGAGAACACTACAGGGAGAAAGAGATGTGGCTGTTGGTCGACTAATACACGCGATAAGACATCCACCCATAATAATAATAATAATAATAATAATAATAATAATTTAAGTTAACTTTCTTTCTAAATTTCATTTTCTTATACTTTTCGTTTAGTTTCGATTTTGAATTACCCTAAATAAGCGATTTAATTTGAAGAAATGACAACATAAACCATAAAAAAATATTATTGGTAATGAATCGTTCCACTGATAAAATCCTCAAAATTAACAATACATCTTACTCGCATATTCCGTCATATTATTCAAATATGTTTATCTCCATATATTCATCGATCACATAAAAAAAAATAGAACAATATTAACATTTTTTTTTCCATAGCCACGACTATCTTATTACACAAGTGCTGCCCTTGCCTGGCGGTACAAAAAAAGAAAAGGGGAAAACACACACACACACACATATACACACACATACAAAAAAAAAAAAAAAAACAAGAAATAAAAAAAAGAGAAAGAAAGAATCCATATCTTTTTCGTCCGCCCTGTCTTGACATAGTCACGTGTTTAGTGCGCGCTGGTGTGAGTTCACTTACGCGATAACGTTTTTCTTGAATTACCCACATTTTAAACAAAAAATCGAAGCTTAGCAAAAACACAGCAAACAAGACTGGGAGCTGCAGAAACATTCCTTTTTAGGGGTCCTACTAAGTAGAGACATACACAACCAAGTGCAACTCCAGCCAGTAACTGCGTGCCAGTTTCCAGCAGAGTTATGCAAGTTTACAAGAGGCCCTCGTCCGCAACGAGCGGCGTTGGCACAAATCGTGACGGAGGTGTGCCGGCAAACCCTTCTTCTAATGTGGCCCCTTCGACCCCTACAACCAATTCGGGTCTCGCCAACAACATCATTGCACCCCAACAACAACAACAACAACAACAGCAGCAACCACCAAATGTGCAGAACCAACTATCTTTACTTTCGAGTTCCCCGGTTGTCCGTCGGCGTTTCCAACGGACCCTTAACCACTATGTCGAACCGGTTGAGCATGTCCATCACGTCGAAAAGTATGACCCGGAAAAGGACAAGTGGGTCAAGTTGGTTGAAAAGATGAACTTGCAAGTGTTGCCGTACACGTATTTCGCCTCATGTATGACCAGAAATGACTATATGCATTTGGTGCTAAGGGCCACCAAGTGGAGACCCATCAAGGCCGGTTTCAGAGTACACAGTCTGTTACCCCTTACAAATGAAATGCACGTGCCGGGCCCTACCGAACCGTACGTGATTACATATGTCGATCGCGAAGCCAAACTGTTCGCCGATGGTGAGTATAAATTCGAGTTTCCGAATGATTATTTTCTCAACAATATTTGTACCTCGCCCGAACAAACCCGGCTCCCCTATATGACGTGCAGCCGAGTGTTCGACATCGGTTATGCCGTGTCGCACCAATGGATCTCAAATACGGACTACAAAAGTGAAAGCATACAGAGTATATTTAACACGTCTGCATGGAGTGCCCTGCTTCCAGGCCAGGAGTTTCGCTACGAATGGAACTACACCGGCAACCTGTGGTTTTCAAATTCCAGTTTTCAGCATTTGAACCGACAAAACCTCCAGGACACATTCATGAGGGAATACCACCATTATAACCAGCAGCTGTACAATCACCAACAAGTCTCCCCTTCGTCTCCCCTTGAAAATACCCACGAACCTCCTCCTGTGGCAATATTAAGCATGCCTGCCATCCGCCACCCAAACAATGCTATCATGAGGTTTTGTATGAATCTGTGGGTTGACTACTGGATGGAGATTGAATACAAAGATTCATTTGGGGATGTACAAATGATACCAAATCTACTAGCGTCGGAACCAAGATGGTAACACACATATAAGAAGGAATAAAAAAAAAAGGAAAATCTTTTAATTATCATCTGTTTACAAGGGTAATACGCCTTAAAAAAACAAAAAAACATTTTTTTGTTGCAATTGTCTTTTTGAGGTCGTAGAAAACAAATATTAAAACCACTTAGCCAGAGGCATAATAGAAAAATTGAACATTCATAACGACAGCTAAAACGTCAAAAAAATAAATAAATGTTACCAAAGGCAAGATAAATTACTCTTCTACTAACCTGGATAAGTTTATTTGTGTGTTAACTCATTTTAAAGCGTTTTTTTTTTTAAGTTCGATTTAAAACTAGTATCGGGACGGCATGTTAAAATTGAAAAACAAAACAAAATGAACTCATTTGATCACGTGACGTCCCGACACCAGTTTTAAATCGAACTAAAAAAAACGCTTCAAATTAAGTTACAACACAAATAAACTAACCCAGGTAGGTAGAAGAGTAACTTATGTTGCCTTTGGTAACATTTATTTGTTGCCTATTTGTTTTGTTTTTCATCCCTTTTTTCGTTTTGTTAGCTGTCGTTATGAATGCCCAAGAAATTTTACAAAATAAATTGTTTACGTTTTCCATTAAAAAAAAAGAAAAAGTTTAACCACGTGTAAAACAGATGAGTTTTTTTTTCCTTTAAAATTGTACAGAAAATGACTTTTTCTCTCGTTACATTTTTTAAATAATTTAATTAGTTTAGTATTTAAAGAGAAATATTTGCTTTTTACGACCTCAAAGAAAAACTTGTGGGAAGTGAAAAGATATTGCTATGGTAAAAAAACAAATCTTTTGAAACATGTAAAGTTTTGTCAAAATGTTTTTAAATATACAAAATAAAAAATTCTAGTAAAAATTGCTTTCGCTTTTCAACGACATTCTTTCAGAAAATGTTAACTTACTTCGTACAAAGAATTACCATTTTTTTTTTAACTTCACAACTTTTGAAAATTTCGAATTGAAGAACGAAAGAAGAAATTAAACTGAAACGGATGAATTAAAATTGAAAGTAAATTGTTTACAAATTTAAAAACATTTTTTTTCTAATTTACCGATAAAAATAAAAAGTTATAAAACATGTTTATTAATTACACATATGAATTTTAGTGTTTTTAATTGATATGATTATTTTTAATTATTGGTTGAATGCTAAAAATATTCTTAAATCTGTTTCTTAAATCGGAGTTTCATGTCACTTATATAAAAACAAAATCAAAAAAAGCATCCAATATGGCGGCCTCCAGATTATTGCAACAAAATCTAGATTTTTGGGCCGCCAAAGAGTGCTCCAAACGTTTCACTTAAAAATTAAATGGTTGATATAAAGTTGAAACTGAAAATACTGGTGTAATTGGACGTAATTTCATATACTACACACTTTTAAAAAAGGTTTCGTCAATTAAAATATGTCCCTGAAAGCCATCCATACAAGACGAGCTGGCGAAACTGACATCCAATCAAGGCGATAGTTAGATGCAATCTATTTCGCTGTTGAAGAAACTTCAAAATTTATATTTTGCTTTTTAATTCTAAGGATGTACAATGGCGGCAAAATTTATTTTCAAAACTTTATTTAAGTTTTGTCCGAAGAACTTGTTTGATTTGATTTTTTTTTTCACCTACCAAAAATTAAAGTTTAATTTTTTTTAATAAAACATCAATTTTTAACAAGATTTTATTATTTAATTAAAGTTGTTAACGAGAGATTGTTTTTATTCATCATTTTTAGTTTATAAACAAAACCATGAGTTCAATGTCACAACTGAATTTGCAATTTAGCAAAATCTAGATTTTTAGCCGCCAAACAGTGCTACAAACGTTTCACTTGTAAAATGTAACCTTTAATATAAACTTGAAACTGAAAATACTGATGTAATTGCATTCAATTTTCTATACTACGCACTTAAAAAGAAAAAAGAAAAAAGTCTAATCAATTTAAATATGTCGCTAAAAGCCATCCGTACTTGACGAGATGCCGAACTCGACATCCAATCTAATTCGCTGTTTAAGCAACTTCAAATTTTATTTTTTTATTTTTAATTCAATGGCGGCAAACGGGAAAGATTTATTTTTTAAAACTTTATTTAACTTTTCTTCGAGGAACTTATTAGATTTGATTTTTTTCAAAAATTAAAGTTTTATTTTTTTTTAATAAAAAATCAATTTTTAACAAGATTGCAATATTTTATTATTTAATTAAAGCTGTTAACGACTCTAACCGAGATGGACTTAGATCTTGTTTTTATTTACAAAAAGGGCTTATAAACAAAAACATGAGTTTAATGTGGAAACTGAATTTGTGACGATTAAAGAAAGGCTGTCTTTTATACTTCATTGTCATAAGGGTAAAATGTCCATTATGCAGTTATTAATATTATTAACATATCGTTTTTTTTTTCTTCCTTTTTGTGGGGGTAGGTTTGTTTACATTTTTAAAAATTCTAGTTTAATAATTTTACTTGTATTACGAGCTAAAAACAAATAATATTTATGTCAATTTACTGTTATTTTTTCGTAGAAGAATATCGAAATTGATAATGGAAGCGTTAAAAATTTCACGTCATAGGAAACCATGTAACCCTCAACGATTTTTTGAAATGTCGATTTTGTTTTTCATTTGACCATTAATCAATTTAGTTTTTTGGATTTGGATTTATTTGATTTTTTTTTTTTTTTTCAGATATCAATAAATTTGGATCATTTTGATCGAAAAGAAAAACAAAAACTAATTATTTTGGATTCGTTTCAGAAACTACAAAAAAAAAACGTCACTAAAATGATTTTTATTATTGTTATGAAATTCAACACCTTTTTTTAAATTTTGTTGTTACTTTTTTATTTTCTTTATTGGTTTATAAGTAAAAAATATTTGCCTTTATGCTTAGGTGGAAAGAAAGTATATGCTTTCGGTGACTTTCTCTTTATTTAAAAAAAATATATAAACCTCGTGTTAATACAACCAGAAAGCCATTTTCTTTATTGCATCATAGATATGTGACCATCTTTTTTTTTCTTCTCCTCATTCGAAGGATTCGTCTTTATTTTTTGGATTAGAAAATGATCAACCAAAATGTCTGAACTTCAAAAACATTATTTTTATTTTGTTGAATTACTAGACCACCCGTGACCCGTTTGGTCAGTATTTGTTATATATTGTTTATGAAATGCTTTTGGAATTTCTAGATATTTATGAAAACCGTTTAGAATGTCATAATAGTCCCCTCCCCCACACACTTCTCTCTCAATTATTTGCATCGTTCTATTTCTCTCACCATTCCTCATCAGTTGGCATTCCTCCCATCATCATTCAGATTAAGTGTGCACGGTGACAAGAAAGAGTTTTAGTAGTACATGAATTTGAAAACGTTTCTTTTCTTAGCAAGTATTTATTTGTTTGCTTCCTTGCTTTCTATGTCTAGGATTAAATCCTAAACTAATTAACCGATCATTATGATGGGTAATGTGGACTATATTTAGAGTAACTAAGTTTTATGCAAAGGTGACAAAGAGAAGCCGTTCGTTACAATTCATATATCTCCTATTTTTTTTGTGAAATGTTAACAATAAATACTAGACATCAATTAATAAATATTCTCCAAATTTCTGTTTCTTTGGGGCATTTTAAAGGGATTTTAAGGGTATAATATTGGTACAACCTCCTATTTGAAAATTCAAATATTTCAGATTTGCATTAAATTTGATCCATAGTCATTAGACTCCAATTTCTTCTTAAGATGCCTCAAATTTTAGACATTTTCTAGAAACAAAATCATGTAATGGATTTTGATCAAAATTGGAATAAGGATTCTAGACATACGGTTTAGTAGCATTATATCTTGATTTTAATCATCACAAGGGGACATAAAACTGTTCTGTATCTGGCAAGAGGAGCAGGAGGCATGGGTCTCTCAGAAATTGAACATCAACATCGAACATCGGCCAATATCTGATGAGCTCCCAGAACCCAAACCGTATGATGATACGCCAACACCAAGAAACTAGAGCAAGCAGAACAACCTCTATCACAAAACTGGCCAAATATTTTGGACAGGACTGTTTTACAAATGAGGCAGAAATGGACAACAAGACCTTCCATTGCAGAAAACTAAAAGAATAGGCCAACCAACAACATGCTAAATATTTCCAAGATGAACTACCTCAGGAATGTATAGAAGGAAGGCTAAAAAGAGGTTTCTTTCGCTATGATAATGGCTACCGAAGATCAAGACTTGATGACCAATGCCTTTAAAAAGATGAGTGATCTCAGCAACAATAACAAGTGCAGGTTCTGCAACACAGAAGTGGAGAGTGTGAGCCATCTGACATCCAGTTGTAAGGTTCTGCTGGGGGATGGCTACTATACAATGCGATACAATGGAGTGTGCAAATATCTTCACAGGACTATATGTAAAAAGTTGAATATCCAGTGTAGCAGCAAGTCCTGGGAGCATATACCAGAAAGAACAGTTAGAAGTAATTTATACACCATCCACTATGACTATGCCATCTCTACAGCTACATATCTAGAAAACGGAGCTGTTAAACCTGACATCGTAATATGGGACAAAAGGGAGAAAGTAGCAACCCTAGTTGAAGTCAGTGTCCCTAATGATGCTGGCTTAAACAGAGCTGAAAGGGAAAAGATTGCGAAATACCAAGGTCTTATGTACGACATGAAAAGAAACTGGAATATTAGGAAAATCTCCATCATACCAGTAATTATAGGAGCAACAGGACTAATGAAAAAATTTCAAAAACTACCTGGCAAATATACCCAGTGAATCGAGTGCAAGAGAGAAACAAACAATTGCACTTCAAGGGATGGTTAGAATCTTAAAAAGATCTCTCGGCTGGAGTGTCTGTAATAGTGGGTGAATGTCTGACATCCGGTAGGATGCTTCATCCCCAGCAAAAACAAAAAGATAAGAAAATTCTGTTTAGGGAATTCATTTTACCTTTCCTGGGACGGGTATTCCTCTAGTTAGTAATATGAAATGAACAGAATAGATTTATTTCTTTCCTTAAAATTGGCATCAAAAAACCGTTTCACATCGAAACGAACTGAAACTAATTATTTCACTTTCTGGAAATGTATTTCTCTCAAAATCCTTAAATGATGCGACATTTCACTTATTATATTTAGAATTTGAAACCGCTCAAACATTTAGCTTTTCACTTGTCACTGTAAATCGTTCCTATTTATTTGCCTCCCCACGAGGGCAAAGTTAGACATAAGGTCGGATTGTAATGTGGGAAAAATCCAGCCCGCAAAAAATGGACATTCTGGTTTGGAACAAAAATTTAAATTGCCTTAGTCGAGAAGGATTTCTCTTTCACTGACCGAGGACAGAAAAGATAAAGTATCCATTCTGATACTACACTTTGCTTTTAATGTTAATTGTTAATGTTCAAACGAATCGTTTTAAAATATTGTATGGATTTTGAATTCTACAAGTGAAAACGATTTCCTTCTGGGAAACTTTTAAGAAATTCATTGCAACAAGATTTGGTGCTTCTGAATTACAGGGTCGGAAAAAAAAATTAATTTTGAAGAGTCAAATGACAGGAGGAGATAATTCAAAGTATTACCTAGGATTTACCTTCAAAAGGATATTACCGTTATGCATTTTAATTAACTTAAAGTAAAATATATATATATATATATAGTATGTTTTTAAAAAGGTTGAGGGCAATGCAAAGTCCCGGGTAGGATGTAAGCTGGAAGGAACAAAAATAATAAATCGAAATCGAAATGGGACTTACTATTTATTTTTTCTTAAAATCTTACATAACAGCAAGTGTGGTGTTAGCTGTTTGTGTGTTGTCCGGATGATTATTAAAAATCATTTATTTAATATTTCGGAAAAAGAAACTTCCCTTTGTCAAAAATAATAAACAAAAGGAAGTTTCTTTTTCCCCGAAATATTAAATAAATGATTTTTAATAATCATCCGGACATCACACAAACAGCCAACACCACACTTGCTGTTATGTAAGATTTTAAGAAATTTCGATTTATTATTTTTGTTCCTTCCAGCTTACATCCTACCCGGGACTTTGCATTGCCCTCAGCCTTTTGAAAAACATACTACTACTATTCCCAGCAATGCTTCAAGCAAACTATCATTCTCTCTCTCTCTATATATATATATATATACACACGTAAAAGGATTATTTAGGAATCAACCAATCACAACGCTTTATGGTATTCGGCACCAATAACAATTTTTAAAAATTTTCCTTTCATTTACATATTTTTTAATTTTTTACTTTCTGTGATACTTAATTTATTTCAATAAATCTTTTTAATTTTAATTTTTTTATTTTTAAGTTAATTAAAATGCATAACGATAAAATCCCTTTGAAGATAAATCGTGGGGGAACAATTTGAATTATCTCCCCCTGTCATTTGACTCTTCAAAATTCAAGATTAAAATTTTTATTCCTATTTGGCCTTGTAACACAGAAGCACCCAAGACGTTAGTAATCTTCCTTAAAACATTTTTTAAAAATCAATTCATTGGACGATATGTTTAACATTTTTTTATGGTTAATAATAATAAAAACACTTATTTAAAATCTCTTAAACGAAAATGGTTTTCTTTTTTGGTCATAAATTAAATTTTCAGTTGAAGAATTTCATGAATTTAATTCAACTGAAAAGTCTAAAAATCCTTAATTGTTTCGGTATTTTTGAGATGAGGATTGATAATTTGGATTATTCGGACTACTGTTCTCACCTTGGATGTTATTCTCACAACGTTTCGGCCGATGTAACCTCCGGTCTTCTTCAGATACATCTTGTCGAACTTCGGAATCCGTACGGAATTTCGAACTGAATCATTTAATCCACGAGGGTAGATTGTTCTCGTCCCGTTTGTATTGACTGAGAATAAAAAAAATGACTGAAGACTTCTACCCAATCATGGCTGATAGAACAAGAACAATACTCCCATAGATTAAATAAAAGATTCGAACGTGTACAGATTCTTGAGTTGAACAAAACGCACCTGAAAAAAGTCGGAGGTTATATCGTTCAGGTACCTCCTTTTTTACTGAAATACGTACCAAACATTAATTGATAAATATTCCTCAAATTTCAGTTTCTTTGAGGTATTGTAAAGGGTTTTTAGCGAAAATAATATAGACACAACCTCCCGTTTGAAAATTTAAATATTTCAGATTTGCATTGAATTTAATCCATAGTCATTAAGCACCAATTAAACACAATTCCTTGAATTTCAATTTCTTCTTAAGAGCCCTTAAGCCTTAGATTTTAGACATTTTCTAGAATAAACAAAAAAATGTAATAAATTTTTATTAAAATTAGAATCAGGATTCTTGAGAGACGGTTTAGTATCATTTTTCTTTTTTTTTCTGAATTTTTGAGATGAGGATTGATACTTTGTTTAATTTAGATTATTCGAACTATTGTTCTCATCTTGAGTGTTATTCTCACAACGTTTCGGTCGTTCTGTCAGACACGAATTCGTAATTCTTCGTATCGCCCACACCGAGGATTCAACCTTCAACTTAGAACTGAATTTTACTTAGTACTATATCCACTGCGGACAATACTAGTATAAATTTTGGGAGTCTTAAACCTATTCTTGTTTTAATGTGCAGTCTTACTACTTATCACTGTATATCACTACTTATATTACTACATATCACTGTGTGTGTATATATATATATATATATATATATATATATATTATAAATCATATCTATAATTAATGGTCCCCATATTGTATTAAATTCTATACTAGGTCTGCTTAGGAAGTCATTGTCGCCTAACATATGTGCTGCTTCTTTGAGTCGTCTTACTCTCCACCGTTCTTTATCTATAATTTTTACTTCATCCCATAAGGGTAGATGGTTTACATTTTCCTTCCATATGTGGTCAGCCATACCCAACTTTTCGATATCTCCATGTATTACGGCATTCCGGTGTTCTTCTAGCCTTACTTTTTGTGGGTGACATGTCTCACCTTTGTATATTTTCCCACACTTACATGGGATTGCATACATGCAGTTCTTAGTCATACATTTTTCTGTAGGGGGTTTGACTCTCACTAGATGCTTTCGGAGAATTGAGTCACTCCTGAATACTATCCTGATGTCATATGGATTACATATTCTTTGGATTTTTTCAGATAAGCCTTTCATATACGGTATGCAAACTGTGGTGAGTTTTCGGGTGGTGTCCTTTGGTGTTTGGTCTAGATTTCTTAGGGCTTATGTCATGCTCACTGGATAGTTGTTTCGGTTGAGGGGTTCTCTCAAGCTGTCCATCTCCTCGTGATATGTATTGCTGTTACTACATATTGTCTTTGCTCAATGTTGTAGGCAGCGGACGATTCCTTTCTTTACATTATATGGATGGTGGGAGTTGAAATTTAGATATTGTCCAGTAAAAGTTGGCTTTCAATATACAGATAACCTAAACCCCTGGTCAGTGCGAGTTATCAGCACATCTAGGAAGGATAATTTGTTATGTTCCTTTTCCATCGTGAACTGTATAGATGAACGGATAGAGTTCACATAGTCTAGTAATGTTTGCACATTTTCCTGGTGAGGCCAGAGTATGAATGTGGCATCCACATATTGTAGCCACATTGTTGGCTTTAGTGGTGTTGATCCTAACGCCATTTTCTTGAAGTATTCCATGTATACATTGGCCAGGGGACGATGATGATTCCATAGCTAGACCTTCTTCCATCACGAAGTGGTTTCTACACAGAAGGTCAACATCTCCATTAGATTATCAATTGGGATACAAATGCACTACTTCAGTGAAGTATCTGAAATAAACTTATCACGTACCACCGTCAGAGTCTCATCAGTGGGTACTTTTTGTACAGACTTACTACATCTAGACTCATCATCTGATTGGAATGAATGGGAGCATTGTTGATTTTTTTCCACGAAGTGAGCTGAATTCTTGACATACGATGGAGATTTGCCTGTGAGTGAGCTGATTATACCTACCAGGAACCGGCTTAATGGATGGCATGCTAGACCTCAGACGCTGACAATGGGCCTTAATGGAATACTGAAGAGCCGTTGCTCAAAATGACGACACTATGAGCAGGCTGATTTTGAATCCCTCAGGGATCACATCAGCGACGCCCCATGGGGTGAAACCTTCTCACTCCCTGCTAATCAGTGTGCAAATGAGCTAACCGAATGGGTCAAAGCAGGCATTTATGCTTATGTCCCCATGTGAAAATTCTTCAGCAAACCCCACTCTTCTCAATGGTTCACTTCAGAATGTGCAGCTGCTATTGCTGAGAGGCAGAAGGCATTCCGAAAATTCGGCCGCCATAAGTCAACTACGAATAGACAAAAATTTATATAGGCAAGAAATGATTGCAAAGTAGTAATAGATGAAGCAAAGAGAAGATATACAGAGATAACCGAAAAACGCATTCAGTCACAGAAACTAGTTACTCGTGATTTCTGGAAAATCTACAATAGTGTGATGAACAATGAACAATTCCCCCGCTATCAAATCACAACGATATTGTTTGCACGGCAACTGATAAGGTTGAACTACTTGCCCAGCGTTTCGCCTTAAACTCCACTTTGGACAGGTGGTATTAGGTCCTTGTTCTGACTGAGGATTTGTGACAGCTTCTTCTGTTTTCAAAGTCGGATTCTTTTTTACTTTACAGTAGCCACCAGATCCTATTTTTCCCTCTTTGGTATAAAAAAACATAATACTAAAGTTTTTTTTTTTGTTAGTAGTCATACAAACTTTTAGGGATGGTGAGTGGGTGGATTATTGGCCGAATGGATATCGTCACAGATTATGGAATTGGTCATGCCGAGTACACATCTTATCAAATCAACTGTGTTCAATTTCATACCAATACCCCCCTCCCCAATTATTGGTAAAATGAAGAATAGAAAGTGAACCTCATAGCGCTCGCTCCCCCACCCAACCCTATTGTGTCCCCACATTCCGACAAAGACGTGCTCACCTAATTAAAAGAGCCAAATATTGACATCGATTTCTAAGTTGCCGAAGATGAAAAACTTTCTTAAACTGCAAACTTTTTAATTAATCCAGGTTTGCAATGCAATAATTGGCGTTAATCTGCTTAGTCGAATCTTAAAGTCTCATTTTCTCTGGAATCCAGTCTAATCCGATTAAATAAAAACAAATCTTCAAACGTTTACTTTATGCGATATAAATAGATAAATTTATAAAGATATAAAGATATAAATAGATAAAAACTTGAAATTTCACAACTAATCATGCAGCGTTTTTTTGCTTTCTTTTACATGCATCCAAGCCTCTATATAAAAGGCTTGGTCTGTCTGTCATGTTTTAGTTCGAAATAAGACTTTTCTTGGTCTGTCACGTTTTAGTTCGAAATAAGACTTTTCTTGGTCTGTCACGCTTTAGTTCGAAATAGGACTTTTCTTGGTCTGTCACGCTTTAGTTCGAAATAGGACTTTCCTTGGTCTGTCACGCTTTAGTTCGAAATAGGACTTTTCTTGGTCTGTCACGCTTTAGTTCGAAATAGGACTTTTCTTGGTCTGTCACGCTTTAGTTCGAAATAGGACTTTTCTTGATCTGTCACGCTTTAGTTCGAAATAGGACTTTCCTTGGTCTGTCACGCTTTAGTTCAAAATAGGACTTTTCTTGGTCTGTCACGCTTTAGTTCGAAATAGGACTTTCCTTGGTCTGTCACGCTTTAGTTCAAAATAAGACTATTCTTGGTCTGTCACGCTTTAGTTCGAAATAGGACTTTTCTTGGTCTTTCACGCTTTAGTTCGAAATAGGACTTTCCTTGGTCTGTCACGCTTTAGTTCGAAATAGGACTTTTCTTGGTCTGTCACGCTTTAGTTCGAAATAGGACTTTCCTTGGTCTGTCACGCTTAAATTTGAAATAACATTCAATCTCTGGTTCCTCCTTGTAAGACATGCTACAACTGCAAGAACTATCCATTTTTCCTGCGTACGTCTAACATCAAACAGAATTTCCATGAACAAAGTTTCTTTCTTCAAATCTGTGGAATGTGTTACCACGAGATTGCTCTCCTGCTCGCTAGAGCATTGTCATTTTCAAATCACGGATTGTCATCAAAACCGTCCTCATACATAATCAACTTTTGTTCATTTCTTTCAGCATTTTCAAACTTCTCATAATATTCTTCATCGATTCTTCATCGATTAACCCTTATTCTCGGTGCCGCCGTCCATGAGTTAAGATGATGATGATGATGAAATGGTCAGGGATAGCTTCATAATAGAGACACCCTTAAAGCATTTATTCAGTTCAAGAGATCAAACTCCAAACTACTTCATAGAAGGGCAAACATTTAAACAAATATTCATTTATAGAAAAAAAATGTTTATTTGCAAAAAGAGAAATAAATTTTGTTTTCTTCATCAAGACTTAGACGTTTTGAGATGACGTAATAATGAACATGGCATTGCCTCAGATGATAATGAGGGAGATGCACTGGAACATCCAAGTGGTCTCTCGGGGCTCGTTCCTACAAGTGACTATCATCTGTTCAATGTCTCGTATGAATCGTGAAATATCGGGACCGAAGACTCATGACATTTCGACTGAGATAGGTTGAAAAATGTAACGGTCAGTTAGTGAACTGTAATTCTAATTTCTGGTTTTGGCGAACTGGGGTTGACAGATTTTGCAATTCTCAACAGCATAGAAGGGTCAGAGCAAGTTGTATCCCATATTATTGGCTTGAGAATTGATGCGAACCAGACAAAATCGAGACCCTGTTTGACCAGGTTATTAAGTGCGGAGTGATAGGGCAGATGACCCGTGCTGAATCAGCTGCAGAAGATGCAAAGAAAACTCATAAACAGTTGGCCGCAGTGGCACCGGTGTGGAAGACATATTGTTATGATAAAAACTGTAAAAATAGAACTGATACAACTGAATTTATGAGTTAAAAATTTTTTATTCCTGCAATTCCCCGATTAGAGAGTTTTAATTTGCTAAAAACTTTGAAAATCTCTATAATTATTATGTCATTTACTTGCAGTTTATGCAATGCTTCTCCAGGCACCCCCCCCCCCCCCATTAACAGTTTCAAGAGATCAAACCCCAAGATACTTCAAATTGATCCAAAACAAACTGCAATGGTGAAAGTTTGGTTAATTTATACTACTGTTCTCATCTTGGATGTTATTCTCACAACGTTTCGGCAGATGTAATCTCCAACCTTCTTCAGGTGTATCTTGTCAAACTTAGGAATCTCGAACGGAACTCTTTATTTAATCCACGGAAGTAGCTTGTTCTCATTCTGTCAGCCATTACCGGATAGAAGTCTTAAGTAATTTCTTAGTATCCCTGCTCTGAGGATTGAACCTTCAACCTCCAGAAGAGTGTCACTTAGAAATGATTATTACTTAGCACTTTTATCCATTGCTCCACAGGTCCTGTGCAGATTACCTGAAGAAGATCGGCGCTTACCTCGGTCGAAATGTTATGAAAATAATATCCAAGATGAGAATAGTTATCTTTCTACGATAGCGTGTGTGTTCGTGTGTCACGCTTACATCAAAAGCTCTGCTCATGCGTGCCAGACCTAGATTTGGAAAAGCATTCAAGTCACCTAATTTTCGTAATATTTTCAATTATTTCCTTTGGCGCAACGGTTACCGACGTAGGATTTTGATGTCGGCCCGACTGGTTTTTAGTTCGGTCCCAACCAACCTCTAAGACTTTTTTTTTCCTACATCGAAGGGGGGGGGGAGGGAGGTAGAGAGGGAGGGGACGACCGGGAAGACACATATTAATACGTGTGTGTTATTTTGTGTGTCACGCTTACGACCTTCCGAATCTTGTATGCTTCTCATGAATTGGAGCCAAATTTAATTTAATCTAAAGCATTTACAAAGTAATGTATAGGAACAAGATAATTAGTATTGAAAACATCATTTCGTGTAATTTACACGGGTCCTGCTAGTCAGAATAATTAAAATGATACAAATTGTCAATCTTCATCTCAAAAATTCTGAAAGTTGTTTAAAAATACAGTTTACATTATTTAATTGGTTGTTTTGTTTTACGGCATATCAACCCTTTTCGGGTTATTTAATGCCAAATCAGGTCATTTTGGTGAAGGTTTTTATGCTTCAAGTTCTTTATATGTTTAAGTATTTATTCATGGTGTTTGGTTAAGTTAAATAGAGGGGGAGGAAAAGGGGAGAGGGAAATTGTTGTTCATTGTTTTTGAAAAGAAAAAAAACAATAAAACATCAATGTTTGGTGCATTTTGAGTCAGGAAATCAATAACTTCAGACAGCCTGATTTGGTAGCGCCAGTAAGTTCTATTTGACCCGATAGATGGGGCCCTTACAGGTACTACCACTCCGAGCCAGAGTGGACCCGAGAGCAATGGCAACTAAGGGGCAACTCCACATTCCCCACAGCTCCCAAATGAAGGCCTCACCACTGGATGTCTTTTAAGTTCATACCCAGGACCATGTTCATTTTGTATTCATTTTAATTATGAACTTAAAAATTTTTTAATTTTGTGAAGGTTCTTAAAAAAAAAAAAAACGAAATTTTCTCCAATTGTAAGAATTAGACTATGGTTGAAATCACATAAAATCAGAGATTTTAACAAAAATGGGACAATTTGATTTGACCAAAATTTCACATTCCTCGATCTAATAGTCTAATGTAACTTGTGGACACACAAACAGGTGTTCACAGCTATCATAATTATAGTTTTACAAAAAGAAATTCATTGTCTAAAGAAACTAAACTGAATATCAATTCTTTTTTGTGTGTGTTTCTAAATACAATAGATATTAGAAACGATTCATTGTGAATTGGTAAATTCTTCAAAAATGTTTATTTAATCCTTAATTCAACATTTGACAAAATATGATTGTTAAATTCAAAAGTTCAAATCTATACACGTTAAAAAGCTAATATTAACATTTACTTTGTTGCTGTCAAATTTGATTATTAAATTCAAAAGTTCAAATCTATACACGTTAAAAAGCTAATATTAACATTTACTTTGTTGCTGTCAAATTTGATTATTAAATTCAAAAGTTCAAATTTATACACGTTAAAAAGCTAATATTAACATTTACTTTGTTGCTGTCAAATTTGATTGTTAAATTCAAAAGTTCAAATTTATACACGTTAAAAAGCTATATTAACATTTACTTTGTTGCTGTCAAATTTGATTGTTAAATTCAAAAGTTCAAATTTATACACGTTAAAAAGCTATATTAACATTTACTTTGTTGCTGTCAAATTTGATTATTAAATTCAAAAGTTCAAATCTATACACGTTAAAAAGCTAATATTAACATTTACTTTGTTGCTGTCAAATTTGATTGTTAAATTCAAAAGTTCAAATCTATACACGTTAAAAAGCTAATATTAACATTTACTTTGTTGCTGTCAAATTTGATTGTTAAATTCAAAAGTTCAAATTTATACACGTTAAAAAGCTATATTAACATTTACTTTGTTGCTGTCAAATTTGATTATTAAATTCAAAAGTTCAAATCTATACACGTTAAAAAGCTAATATTAACATTTACTTTGTTGCTGTCAAATTTGATTGTTAAATTCAAAAGTTCAAATCTATACACGTTAAAAAGCTAATATTAACATTTACTTTGTTGCTGTCAAATTTGATTGTTAAATTCAAAAGTTCAAATCTATACACGTTAAAAAGCTAATATTAACATTTACTTTGTTGCTGTCAAATTTGATTGTTAAATTCAAAAGTTCAAATTTATACACGTTAAAAAGCTATATTAACATTTACTTTGTTGCTGTCAAATTTGATTATTAAATTCAAAAGTTCAAATCTATACACGTTAAAAAGCTAATATTAACATTTACTTTGTTGCTGTCAAATTTGATTATTAAATTCAAAAGTTCAAATTTATACACGTTAAAAAGCTAATATTAACATTTACTTTGTTGCTGTCAAATTTGATTATTAAATTCAAAAGTTCAAATCTATACACGTTAAAAAGCTAATATTAACATTTACTTTGTTGCTGTCAAATTTGATTATTAAATTCAAAAGTTCAAATTTATACACGTTAAAAAGCTAATATTAACATTTACTTTGTTGCTGTCAAATTTGATTATTAAATTAAAAAGTTCAAATTTATACACGTTAAAAAGCTATATTAACATTTACTTTGTTGCTGTCAAATTTGATTGTTAAATTCAAAAGTTCAAATCTATACACGTTAAAAAGCTAATATTAACATTTACTTTGTTGCTGTCAAATTTGATTGTTAAATTCAAAAGTTCAAATTTATACACGTTAAAAAGCTAATATTAACATTTACTTTGTTGCTGTCAAATTTGATTATTAAATTCAAAAGTTCAAATCTATACACGTTAAAAAGCTAATATTAACATTTACTTTGTTGCTGTCAAATTTGATTATTAAATTCAAAAGTTCAAATTTATACACGTTAAAAAGCTAATATTAACATTTACTTTGTTGCTGTCAAATTTGATTATTAAATTCAAAAGTTCAAATCTATACACGTTAAAAAGCTAATATTAACATTTACTTTGTTGCTGTCAAATTTGATTATTAAATTCAAAAGTTCAAATTTATACACGTTAAAAAGCTAATATTAACATTTACTTTGTTGCTGTCAAATTTGATTGTTAAATTCAAAAGTTCAAATCTATACACGTTAAAAAGCTAATATTAACATTTACTTTGTTGCTGTCAAATTTGATTGTTAAATTCAAAAGTTCAAATCTATACACGTTAAAAAGCTAATATTAACATTTACTTTGTTGCTGTCAAATTTGATTATTAAATTCAAAAGTTCAAATTTATACACGTTAAAAAGCTAATATTAACATTTACTTTGTTGCTGTCAAATTTGATTGTTAAATTCAAAAGTTCAAATCTATACACGTTAAAAAGCTAATATTAACATTTACTTTGTTGCTGTCAAATTTGATTATTAAATTCAAAAGTTCAAATTTATACACGTTAAAAAGCTAATATTAACATTTACTTTGTTGCTGTCAAATTTGATTATTAAATTCAAAAGTTCAAATCTATACACGTTAAAAAGCTAATATTAACATTTACTTTGTTGCTGTCAAATTTGATTATTAAATTCAAAAGTTCAAATCTATACACGTTAAAAAGCTAATATTAACATTTACTTTGTTGCTGTCAAATTTGATTATTAAATTCAAAAGTTCAAATTTATACACGTTAAAAAGCTAATATTAACATTTACTTTGTTGCTGTCAAATTTGATTATTAAATTCAAAAGTTCAAATTTATACACGTTAAAAAGCTAATATTAACATTTACTTTGTTGCTGTCAAATTTGATTATTAAATTCAAAAGTTCAAATCTATACACGTTAAAAAGCTAATATTAACATTTACTTTGTTGCTGTCAAATTTGATTATTAAATTCAAAAGTTCAAATTTATACACGTTAAAAAGCTAATATTAACATTTACTTTGTTGCTGTCAAATTTGATTGTTAAATTCAAAAGTTCAAATCTATACACGTTAAAAAGCTAATATTAACATTTACTTTGTTGCTGTCAAATTTGATTGTTAAATTCAAAAGTTCAAATCTATACACGTTAAAAAGCTAATATTAACATTTACTTTGTTGCTGTCAAATTTGATTGTTAAATTCAAAAGTTCAAATTTATACACGTTAAAAAGCTAATATTAACATTTACTTTGTTGCTGTCAAATTTGATTATTAAATTCAAAAGTTCAAATTTATACACGTTAAAAAGCTAATATTAACATTTACTTTGTTGCTGTCAAATTTGATTATTAAATTCAAAAGTTCAAATTTATACACGTTAAAAAGCTAATATTAACATTTACTTTGTTGCTGTCAAATTTGATTATTAAATTCAAAAGTTCAAATTTATACACGTTAAAAAGCTAATATTAACATTTACTTTGTTGCTGTCAAATTTGATTGTTAAATTCAAAAGTTCAAATTTATACACGTTAAAAAGCTAATATTAACATTTACTTTGTTGCTGTCAAATTTGATTATTAAATTCAAAAGTTCAAATTTATACACGTTAAAAAGCTAATATTAACATTTACTTTGTTGCTGTCAAATTTGATTGTTAAATTCAAAAGTTCAAATCTATACACGTTAAAAAGCTAATATTAACATTTACTTTGTTGCTGTCAAATTTGATTATTAAATTCAAAAGTTCAAATCTATACACGTTAAAAAGCTAATATTAACATTTACTTTGTTGCTGTCAAATTTGATTATTAAATTCAAAAGTTCAAATCTATACACGTTAAAAAGCTAATATTAACATTTACTTTGTTGCTGTCAAATTTGATTATTAAATTCAAAAGTTCAAATCTATACACGTTAAAAAGCTAATATTAACATTTACTTTGTTGCTGTCAAATTTGATTGTTAAATTCAAAAGTTCAAATCTATACACGTTAAAAAGCTAATATAAACATTTACTTTGTTGCTGTCAAATTTGATTATTAAATTCAAAAGTTCAAATTTATACACGTTAAAAAGCTAATATTAACATTTACTTTGTTGCTGTCAAATTTGATTATTAAATTCAAAAGTTCAAATTTATACACGTTAAAAAGCTAATATTAACATTTACTTTGCTGCTGTCAAATTTGATTATTAAATTCAAAAGTTCAAATCTATACACGTTAAAAAGCTAATATAAACATTTACTTTGTTGCTGTCAAATTTTAAAATAGCTTTTGTGGATATATCCGGAACATCAGAAAGTTTTATCGGATGTTCTCCTTGTTTGGAAGATCAAGAGCAGGCGCGAAGCATTCCCTCAAATAATGGCGATGGTGAGGAGCTCGTAAAGCCAAGTCAACTCACGATGGTCCTCGTGTGGCATGTCATTGATAGACGGAGGTGGTTGCTCCACAGGCATAAATTTTTTTACAATGCCTTGCCTCTTTTTCTTCAGCCATCTCCCTTTTTAACGATCTTGTCAATTTAACCATAAAGCAATAAAAGCTATTAAAATAACTAGCAAAAATATGCCCCCTCCGGTTGCAAATTTTTACTAGTTATTTTATTTAATTGCTCAGTAAAATGTGTTTGTTTTTTTTTCATAAAAAAAAAAAGAAAATCACCCCATCCTTTATTTTCATAAATAAAACAGAATAATAAAAACATAGGTTTTAAACAAAATTTACCATTTACGTCTTTAGTAATTTGCAATTCTTCATATCTTCCCAGTCATGGCAGATGGAACGAGAGCATGCTAATCCCGTGGATTTAATAAAAGGTTCTGTTCGAAATTTCGTCCAGATTCCCGAGTTCAACAGAAAGATTCCCGAGTTCGACAAGGTACACTTGAAGAAGGTCAGAGGTTACATTGGCCGAAACGTTGTGGTAAAAACACCCAATATATACCAAATTCTACAAATTATCAACCCTCATCTCAAAAATTCCGAAATATAGTCTAACAAATAGTTTAACATCAAATAGTTCTGTTAGTGAATTTATATCATTAGTTCAGTCATTTATCAACAACAACAAAGGACACAGTACTGAACACCTTTGTAATATGATAACTTATTTAGATCCATTTATTATTTTTTTCAATAATGATCTAATAAATAGTCCCAATACTGAATCCTGAGGAACACCTGAGGGTGTATATATATATATATATATAATAATAATAATCCAGGTAAAACATCCACAGGGTAGTAATCCAAAGAATTTCAACCGGGTTTATAAAAAGTGCTCAATATAGATGGAATCTGTTCAGATTGTATACATTTCTTAAACCATTTCGTTATTGCATTGATAAAGTTTTCATTTGATAAAGCTTTCAGCAATTTAGGATGTATTTCATCAGGTTCCACACGTGTATCATAAGTGTTACGTCTTTCGGTTTCTCTTTATAGTTCATCCATCATTTTTGTTGTACCCTCCCCATAACAACTCTCCTGCAATCGACTAAACTCTCTTCTAAAAAATGGACAAATTTAACAAAAGCAAACTTTCTCGTACATCAACTGATTTATCCGTTAATTCACGTTTTATCATTTTTGACTTAACTAATTTTTTCACTGAATTTTAAGTTCTGATTTTACACGTTTGAATAATGGTTTACAATTCTTCAATATTTAACAATTCTATTTTCAAGTTTTTCATTTACATCCAATGGTTAATGTTTATTTTGTTCAGTTGGAGCATTAGGTAGAATTCCATTTTTTGCTCAAACTTTATTTTTTTCTTTTCTTTTATGAGATAGTCGATTACTGTCTCAAGGTAATTTTTCTAAGAGATGTCCCTGTTGAACTGAAGGAATTTTGTAATCATTTCAGGAATATTTTTTATTATAGATTTAATCTTCTTATTTAAGTTTTTTCACATTTCATTAACATCAAATATATTCGAACTATAATTCCAATCGATATTTTCTTTTTTTTCTGACACTAAATTGTCAAACATTTTAAACGTGTTTCTTTTTTCTGTTTTAATGATTAAAATATGCATTCACTTTAACTTCTTTTTCGATACACGCATAAAACTCACATCTCCGATGAAGTATTCATTATTTAAAACTAAAAACTGAGGCAATATGTTTCTAAACTGTTTCTCATAAGTTTCTAGTGTCTTCGTTTTTGTTATAAGTCAACCAAATGTGAGTTTTGTATTTTAAAGTGTTGATTAACTGAATTTGTAGGAGACACAACCAAACTATGAAACCAATCGACATTAAATTGAAATCCCGGACTCTTATGATGGCTTCAGATTTATCTGATATAAATGGTATCTCATTCAATTGTTCTTGTAGGTTATAGTCGTTTTTTATAGTTACATGTAGATATTTGTTTGTATATATATATATATATATATATAGTGTGTTAGAGTGAAATAAATTCCAGAAGGAAATCCGAGTATGAGAGCTCAATGTAATAAACAGAGCAAGAATAAAATAAAGTAACACGGAATCACATACTCACTGATGCAATAATTTATTTCGACCCTATAGCCTTATTCAAGCATCCAAGTGAGGCGATTACATTTTTGAAAATGGATGCTTGAAAAGGTCGGAGGGGCGAAATAAATTATTGCACCAGTGATTATGTGATTCCGTGTTACTTTATTTTATTCTTGCTCTGTTTATTACATTGAGCTCTCATACTCGGATTTCTTTCTGGAATTTATTTCACTCTAACACTATATATATATATATATATATATATATATATATATATATATATATAAAACAATTGAAGCCAAAGTTTCATATATGAAACAGAAGTGTCACTGCTGATACTGAAGTTCGAACTTAACGTTCTAGATAAAGCAATTGACGACCAGCAATAAATAGAATTACCGTCTGCTACTGTCTGATTTGACTATTTATTTATTTGTTTGTTTGTTTGGTGTGCTTCCTTGGGCATCTCCCCTTTAACTATCTTCTCAATTCAACTGTTAAAAAAAAATAATAAAAAATTTTTTTAACTCTTAATACAGTATCGATATCCAGATCAAATTCTGTCAAATATTTCATTTGACAACTCCCAAAAGTGCCCCCTCAATTTCTCCCTCCTACCACTTTCTCTGAATTTATCCAACCTCATCTTAAACTGATCCACGCTATTGCTGTTCTTAATCCGATCCGGCAACTTATTCCAAAAACATATTACTCTTTGATCAAAAAAACTTAACTGGTTAACAGATCTAGTTTTTGAAAATTGCCTTGACAATAACCTTCCAGATATATGAGAAATATTAAAAAAATGCCCACCATAGTTAGAAATGCCATTAATTATCTTGAAAGTCTCAATCATATCACCTCTCATTCTTCTCTCCAGTAAAGTAGTCAATCCCAATTTGTCCAATTTCTCCCTGTAACTGCACTCCTTTACTTTACTTATTAGTTTTGTCACCCTTCTTTGTACGCCTTCCAGTTTCAATATTACATTCCAATTATGTTAATCCGGATATTAAAGTCGATTCAGTACAATTAGTAAAAGTAAAATGAAGTACTCAATCATTAACTTTCAATGTTTTATTCATCTTAATTTTGTTTACTTAAAGCATTTAGATATTCTTTCATATTTGGTCCAGTTCCATTTTTTTTCCCTCAAAACTTTATCTTTTTCTTTTCTTTTACGAGGGAGCCGATTACTGTCGCAAGGTAATTTTTCTGATAGATGTCCCAGTTAAAGAATTCTGTAAAAATTTCAGGAATATTTTCTATTTTAGGTTTTATCTTTCTGTTTAATCCTTTCCACATTTCATTAAAATCAAGTTTATTTGAACAAGAATTGCAATCGATATTTTCCCCTTTTTCCGACATTTTAGACCAGTTCCTTCGTTCCTGGTTTATATAATCAAAATACACTTTCACTTGAATTTCTTTTTTCAATAAATGAATGATCAGATTCATGTAACCATTATGATGATGATGATGATGATCATGGTCATCAGTTTAACGCGTGTTTAACATACATGCTGGCATGTATTGGACGACTTTTAAAAATTGACTTACAAATTAATCTATCTTTAGGTGAGTGAAAGACGGGAACAAAGATAGTACATTGGGTTGAGTATTGTAGACACGACGAAATAACGTAATTCTGGAGTCCCTCGATTCATCTACCGTCAGCCCAGTAGAGAACGCAGAATCTACATTTTTGTCTGTTTGGGAGTCAATCTGGAACTGAAGATTCATGTTGATCATGTGATCTGTGTTTGCGCCAAAACACGATTCATTGTGTATGAATCTTGTGCAGTGAAAAGGCGATGGTTACATAATCGCTTCACTGCCAGTCACGTAGACCGATAGAAAATAGTTCACTCATGTAATTGCTACATATCTCTGTCCAGGTGTTTATTTATCTCTTTTCCTCTAATTCATCCATTATGCCTGGTGGTACAGTTTCAAATTGGTAACTTTCAAAGTTGATCCTATTAATAGCGCCATGTATAACATCTATTATCTCGGGGAACGTTTTCACATGTGTATCCTGCTGCCGCCATGTTCTATATATAGTTATCTGCCTGACACAAGGGCAGATCACTCTACTTTACTTATACACCACTGTTCTTCCTCACTTCCTGAAGTGGATCTGGTAACCAAATTCTTCACCAATTCTTTGTCTCTAAACGTTCACGTGTTCTTCATTCAACCTCCACACCTTTCTCTTTAACTTATCAGCTTTCTTCATTCAGCATGAAATCACAGCTAACCAGTTTGTGCATTTACAATTTCTTCACCATGTAATACTTTCATATCATTCAAGCGCCAGTATTTTCTGCATACTTATAGGTCAGGGGCGATAATTAAGTATGACTGAGTTATTTGCCCTTCTCGTCTGCTCAGTTTCTTCCTTTTCATATTGTTTACACTTTACTTTATTCCCGAGCGTAAAAACACAACCAAACGTAAACATTATAAAAAGGAAGAGACTGAGCAGACGAGAAGGGCAAATAACTCAGTCATACTTAGTTATCGCCCCTGACCTATAAGTATACATAAAATACTGGCGAAGAACTTTTTGTTCTTTTTCCTAACCAGCGGTCTTTGCTGTACATACATACATTTCCCTTTTTTTTGAAAAGAGTGTTTTAACTAATATGTCCATGGTAAAAAACTTACTCCACCCCAAAGAGGGGAGGTAAGACCTGGGAGGGTAGACCTAGGACTGTCCATGGTAACATTAAATTCTAAAATTCTTCCTCCTTCTGCATTCCTAGCACCATATCCATTTTCTTCATGGGTCATTCCATGTCACATCATCCAGGGCTTGAAACCCATGTCCTCAGATTTTGTTGTAACTTGCACCACAGATGGACATCATAAAAACTAAGAAATCCTGAAAATTTGAGCATGCAACTCCAAGCGGTTTCCGATTTAGAGCCGTTTCCGTGTCGCGTAAATCGCGCAAGATGTCGCCCGGGCGACATTTTAATAATTACATTTTCGGAAACCGCTTGGAGTTGCATGCTCAAATTTTCAGGATTTCTTAGTTTTTATGATGTCCATCTGTGGTGCAAGTTACAACAAAATCTGAGGATATGGGTTTCAAAATCCAAAATTTGTGGATGATTTGACATGGAATTACCCTCATGCACTCTCTCAAACTCAAAATCATCTGGTTTCTTTCCAACCTCACCCATTCAAATCTCCTGCCGCAGCAAGTACTTCCTTCTCATCAACCTTACTAGTAACTGCAATAAGCCTGTCATAAAACACATCTTTCGCATCTTCTCTCAAGCCACATTGTGGTGCATAAACAGGTATTGCTGTGAATATTTTCTCACCAACCATCAACTTAATCCGTATGATTTGCTCACTTATACAATTAACTTCAATCACTTTATGTTGTGGCCCTGTAAAGCGTCCGGAAGGAAAACACGAACTCAGAGTTTAGAGAAAAACAAGTATATTGAAAAAAGTCTAATACAAGAGAACAAGAGTATAGACTGGAGAGTGTCCAGGTATTTAATTCCTTCCCACCGCAGGAATATGTGGCACAAAGCCGGAAGGTGGGGGAAGAGTCAAGCCAGCGCCCCTAAAGAAGGAGCACTCTGACCTATCAAAAATAGCCTGGGCATCCCCATCAGCATTCCCCGATCAGGGCGCCTCAGGCAGTAAGCAAAAAAACTTACTCTACCCCAAAGAGGGGAGGTAAGGCCTAGGACTACCCAGGACTCAAACCCCTCGGCACGATAGATAAAAGGTCCCCAGAAATGGCCCAGTCCCTGCCGGACCGACTGTCGAAGACAAATCCTCGACAGGTGTTACTCAGTCCGAAGACTGGAGTTTGTCCAATACTGAGAAGCAGGTGCTTCCCGTATTTATGGCGAATGGAAGAGTTCAAGTAGTCCGTATAGGTAAGGTACCCCAACACTTTATCAACCAATTTCTCTGCAAAATAAATACTAAAACCACCTGTTCCTTTTTCATTCTAGCAAATTGACCTTTCAAATTGACCCTTCAAATTGACCTTTCTAATTGACTCTTCCATCGAGTTTCATGGACACAATCAAAACTGAAAAACCCGACGAAATACATGAATACTGGCTTAAGAAATCCACTAGCCTCCATAAAGGACTGGCAGAAATCGGCAACAGATATTTACACGAAACGGATCTAAAACCATATTAGTCTGACGAAAACGATTTTTCTTGGCTAAGATAAAACGGTAGTATTTGTACTGATATTGCATTTCATCTTTTCTGTTCTTGGTCAGTGAAGAAGAAATCCTTCTAAACTGAGGCAATTGTTTGTTTTTTTTGTTCCAATCCAGAGTGCCCATTTTTGGGAGCTGGGATTTCCCCACATCAAAAACCGACCTTGTGTCTAACTCTGCTCTCGTGTGGAGGCAAATGAATAAGAACGATGTTAAAAGTTGATTATGTGCGCTTAAAAACAAATTAGAAATATTTAAATCGAAATTTAGAAAATCTATTTTATTTTATGTAATACTAGCAGGGCTACCCAACGTTGCCCGGGCCATAAAAACAAAATAGAAGTAATTAAGTAGTGTGTGTAAATCTTTATAACAAAACTTCCCCCTCTCTCTCTCTCTCTCTCTCCCTAGTCGTCTCTTTATCGTTCTTTCTTTCCCTCTCCCCCATTTTTCCACCCCTCTCCCAACCCTCTCTTTCTCCTGTGACCAGCCGATCTCTTTTTCTATTTTATGTAATATAACTGTAGTTGAATCTTATTAAAACATTTTAAGTTGGGTGTTTCCTTCAAAGGGCGAAAGATGATTTAGCCCTCTTCCGGTGATCTGCATAGGAGGAATGATCGTTACTAAATAAACAAATTATCTGATAAGGTAAAAAACATACAGCGATACAATTTACGTTTAGAGATTATACACAAATCATAAAACATCAAGTGTTTTGAAATTAATTAAATTTTATATAATTGTTTATATCTGATTGTCTATATAAGATGTTTGAATTGGCGTCTATAGTCACACTAGAAGATGCTCACGAACAACATCTCAAGATGGCGCTGCTCCATAGACGTTGCGACTGACGGATGCCAATGCAAAAAAAAAATGCATAAGATATTTAAGTTACATGCAAACTGATGTTATAATTTGAAAAAATAAACAGATTTTAGTGTCAATATTTTTTTTGTACAATAGATTTTTTTAGAAAAAAATATAAATATAAAAGAATATGAATAACAAACTTCAGTTTTCTATAACAAGAATAGAACAAAATTGAGATAAAACAAAAGGCAAATTGGTGTTTGTACAGATTAGCGTACATATGAAAAACGCTGAAAATCGCAGTTCCAATTAAATAAACTCTTTGATATACACAGGACCGGCGGCACAGTTATAAAAGTGGGGGGGCCCCGTTTAAACACATGCATATATAACTTCATTATTGATGACTGTAAAGTGGGGGGGGGGGGGCAAGTCAAAAAGTGGGGGGGGCTTGGGCCCCCTTTGCCCCCCCCCCCCCGGTGCCACCGTCAATGATACTTATGTATCAAGCAAAAATAGATTTGTACACCAAAAATTAGCAAAAACTTTCGAGTAGAATTTGTAATAAAAAATAAAAATCTGTTATATCGTTTTATCAGGTTTGGCCAGTGATTCAAGCGAAAAAAAACGAAATTCAGGGGGAGATAACCCAGTCTGTCGTATTAACATGTAATAAATCAATTACAGTCATCAAAATATTTTTAATTAAAATTCTACTCAATAATTTTTCCTACTTTTTGGTGAGGATACTGATTTAAATCTGCTGTGTAAGTATATAATACTGTTTTCTTTGTGTGGTATTGATCATTAAATCCACACGCTTCTCTGTACAAGCAGCGGCAAATGAATAGAAGTAAAAAGGAAAGTGTTGCATCATTTACTGCACTGATGATATTTTCTTTTCAATAACTTTTAATAGTCTGCTATCGACAGCTGATGTTAGATTTGTTATTAAAACAACTACTAAGTTTACGTGCAGCAATTTTACTTTAATTGCCAAAGCTCATGCTTGCTCTGTCTTAAGAGTACTCCACAGGTTCTCAAATGGATTTAAGTGACAGTTATTGGGTGGCCAGTTCATGTACGAATCCCCTACAAATCCCTTTTCCGTGTAACCATGTTTTGGTGAACTTTGAAACACGACTTGGTGCATTGTCATGCGTAAAGATAACATGACTTGGTGCATTGTCATGCGTAAAGATAACATGACTTGGTGCATTGTCATGCGTAAAGATCAACGATTTACGTTTGGCTAAAGGTTGGTTATCCAATTACTTAAAGATTCTGTTCTAGGAAATCACAGTATCGTTTACATTTTCACTCCATCCTCGACTTTAAAAAACCCCACAAGCTCACTGCCAACACTACCAACCCATATCATGACCCCCCCCCCCCCCATCATGTTGCTGTTTAACAAATTGTCTTCAATAATTTTGCTTACAGACCCAACCTTGCACCTATCTATCAGGCCAATCAAGAATGAACATGGACTCGTCTGTGAACAAGACTTTCCTGAGATCAGTTTTCATATATTTCTTAGCATATTGAATACAATTTTCTTTGTTTTTTTTAGTTAATGAGTTTTTTGATTCGATTCTTTAGATCAGCAAACTTTCTTGATGCTTTGTATCTTGTTTCTCTTGAAAGATCTCCAGCGACCCGAAATATGAATGAACTGGCATACACATTTCTAATGATTTCTCTTCAGATATGTGACAGATCCCTATCAGTTAGAGTCCCGAATTCAGCTTGAGACTTCTTTTTTTTTTTCGCTTGAATTCCATTCTGACATACTTTCTTGATTGTTCGATGATCCCTTTTTAGATCCTTTGAAATTTGAAGCAAAGATTTTCCTTTACCGATCCCCTTGTTTGTTCTTTTTTTTTTAGTACTTGCAAATAATCTCTAAACACTGGAAACTGCAATAATTACAAAATATTAAATTTCTGTCTAGAATGAAAAAAAAAGTTACACAAGAAATGCATACTAAAAACATGTCATATATTATTCAACAGTATAATATTAAATAAATGCCAAAATAGTACTTACACACTCTACATCTTCTCTCAAGAAACTCAACAATCTTACGAGATCTTCCATGCAAACTTCCAACATTTAAATTATACAGCCTGAAATACAACCAATTTTCTTTGGAAACTATGATGCCCTTCCTGACTCCAACCCAATGAAGTGATGGGGACCATTGCGTTTATCGAGACACCATCTCTAGCTAATTGCCTACCAAGAGTGCTTGGTCTGCCCATTTGGGTTTCTTAAAAAATATTTTCCATAAAAAATCGAATTATTCACTGGTTCTGTGCTCCACCACGCGCAGTCCAACATCTCTTATGCTTTTTAAGCAATTCTTAAAAAAAAAGGAAAAGCTTTATATCCAGCGATAAATGTAAAACTAATTTCAAATTCAAAATGTCCTCCCATTATAATATTCTCCTCGTGGCGTTTCTACCCCCACTCCCACTTGTCGATGAAACAAGGAGAGTAGGAAGTGGATCTCGGGTTTACTTTCGCCAGCCTCGTAACTCTCGTTTCCCTTATTTTGCCCTTTTAGTCTTCACATTCCATGAGCGATGTTTCTGACAAAGGGAGAAGAATTGCTGTTTTCTGAGTCGGAATCTATCCATCTAAAGTTTATCATTGGCTAATTTTTTTCACCTTGAAGTAGTATTTTTTTTTTTAGCTCCTTACATCAAGTGGCTTCATGCCTTGTCTGGAGCGATTTCCATAAAAAACAAAAGAAAAAAACCCAAACATTATTAGTGCTCAAATGCTCTTATTTGTCACTTATATTCCTAGCAAACCTGGATCGAGCGTTTTACTTACAGTGTGGCACAATGAGCTGATTTGATAAGTCTTTAATAATTAATGAAAATTTTAACCTTTTTTTAGGGTCGATGTCAGAATCAATTCATTGTTAAGCTCACTGGCGGCTGTCAGTCAACTCCCCTGGTTCTGTGATGAAGTAACCTAGTGCTTTGAGGTCAACACAAATGAGCCCACCATACATACTTGACGCATTGACAAATTCAAACTTCCAAAAGTAAAACAGTTTTGCTTGCTTGCGTATGGCAGGTGGGGGGGGGGTCTTTTTTTTAACACGACAGATTTTCTTTCTCTTTATGGGAAGAATTCAGTTTTGTGGCTGCCACCGAATGAGAGAGACGCATGTCTGATACAGTCTTAAAAAAAAGCTTAACTTGGTTTCAAGTAAATAATGTACCAACATTTGGCTGATAAAATAGAATTTAAAAAATAAATTATATTTTTTCTAAGACACAAATGTCTCGCCCAGCTCTTGCTCAGGTAATCCTTTCAGCTTGCAGACTCATCCATTTTTTTGTCCCTGAAATCCAGACAACATTATCTCTAACAAAGCAGAGATGTAATATCAGCAGGTGCTTTCTCTGTTTCAGACCAGTGACAGCAATGTCATTGTTTTACGGCTCTAAATTCACAATGTGGACACAGAGTTATTGAAGGAGAAACTGGTCAAAACGAATTCAACACTCAAGGCTTCCGAAATTCCTGACTTGCCTTAGACTCTCCATGCCACAATGGCCCCGTGTCTACGATGTATATCATCACAACATTCCCAAATGGTCACTTATCTAAATACTAACCAAACTTAGCGTTGTTTAACATCAATGATCGACGTAGCACCAGTGAGTGTGTCAACGTGATTTAGTCATAAACTTATTAGATCTGTGCCACATTGTAATATTTTGTGATCAGCATGAAAATGTTTCTGAGCACAAGAGACGAAGCCCTCGTACCGTTGCATTTCTTAAAAGAATATTTGAGATTAAGAAAATGTGCTTACCTTCCTGCGGGAAACAATCATTAAAAGACTTCTCTTTTGAGAGTTTCAGTTTTGATGATTCAAACCTCCCATCTAATTCATTGACGAAGGAAGGCATAATCGTGTCTGCAAATAAAAACGAAAACATAGTCACAGATAGCTAGCAAATATATGCGTCATCCGGATACAAATATTTTGTATTTTGCCAATGCATATAAAAAGATTATTTCTTTCCTTTTTCATAATGGCTTTCTCATTATAAAATGTATACATAAAATTGTAGTTTTATGCATGAAAAACAAACAATGAAATTATAAATTAATAATATTGTGTAATTATTTATTAAAACATAAACTTTATATTGTTATGAATGAAGCAGGGGGAAGGGAACGATCCCATCTTCCACGTTTTGTGTAGTGCTAGACAGGGTTGCAGAGTCGAAAGGTATCAGGCCCTACTCCGACTCTTAGTATTCCAAAATGTACTTTGATAGATTGGGACCCGCGCTAAAAGTCCCTCAGCGTCTGTGCTTTTGGCGTTTTCCGTAAAACACCGGAAAGCCTCGAAGCGGTTAGTCAATGAAACTGCGAGAAAATAAATAACTGATTGAAATGAATAAGCAGACAACATCTAAACTTGATAACTGAATTTTTTACGTCTGCAAACGACCCTAATCCTAACCCTAATTCCTAACCATACCCTAATCCTAACCCTAATTCCTAACCATGCCCAAACCCTAACCCTAATTCCTAACCCATGTCCAAACCCTAATTCCTAACCCATGCCCAACCCCTAATTCCTAACCATGCCCAAACCCTAACCCTAATTCCTAACCATGCCCAAACCCTAACCCTAACCCTAATTCCTAACCCATGTCCAAACCCTAATTCCTAACCCATGCCCAACCCCTAACCCTAATTCCTAACCCATGTCCAAACCCTAATTCCTAACCCATGCCCAACCCCTAATTCCTAACCATGCCCAAACCCTAACCCTAATTCCTAACCATGCCCAAACCCTAACCCTAATTCCTAACCCATGTCCAAACCCTAATTCCTAACCCATGCCCAACCCCTAATTCCTAACCATGCCCAAACCCTAACCCTAATTCCTAACCATGCCCAAACCCTAACCCTAACCCTAATTCCTAACCCATGTCCAAACCCTAATTCCTAACCCATGCCCAACCCCTAATTCCTAACCATGCCCAAACCCTAACCCTAATTCCTAACCCATGCCCAAAACCCTAACAACAGCAACAATAATAATCAGTAAAAAAAAAAAATAATAATTTTTGTAAAAATAAAAAATTAAAAAAACACTTATTTGAATCACTGTTGTTTTTTAATTAAAAAGGTAAATATTTATTTCATGCAAAATTTTTTGCTGTAATTACTTGCTTGTTTTTTCCCCGTTTATAGATCCTGCTTCGTTTGTGCTTTTTTTGGACGCAGGTAAGTCCACAGATTTTTCATTCGGAAAGTACCGATGCAGAGGCACTTTTAATGTAAAAAAGCACCTTCCAAAAAATCCGACTCCGACGCCAACTCCAACTCCAACTCCAACTCCAACTCCAACTCCTAGCATTCTTACAAGTCCAACTGCGACTCCTTAAACCTACGACTCCGTAACTCTGGTGCGAGATAATCATTTTATTTAGTTTCATTTTTTTTCTTTTGAGCTGCAATACAGTGAAGACATTGCCAAGGCTGACATTATCCTGTATCTCTACAAAGCCACCATCCGCCCATGCATCGAGTATTGTTGCCACATCTGAGCTGGTGTATCATCCACTAGTCTCTCCCTCTTAGACAAGGTCCAAAAAAGAGTCGCCAACTTAATAGATTCATCACTATCCACCAAGCTCCATCCCCTGTCCCATCGCCGCAATGTTGTATCCTTGTGCCTGTTTTACAAATACTTCAATGGATTGTGATCCGATGAACTAGTTGTTCTAGTGCCCCTCGATGTAAATTCACTAGATCAACTCGACAATCAACTAAATCACATCCATTTCACTGTGGAGGTCCCCAAATGCCGGAGAGTCTTCTACTTCAATAGATTATTTCCTTGTGCTGCTAGCATCTTGAACTCCCTCCCCGCTCCCGGTTTCCCCAACTGTACTGACATGCAGAAGTTTAAAACTAATGTAAACAGACATTTCACTGCACAGCTCCCAACTTAGGATGACACCCAAAACTTCCACCCTAATTCTCAGTAGCCCCTTATGTCTACAGTGGCGGCCTGCCTTGTTTGAGGTGATCTATGTAAAAAAATAAAAATACAAACTTTTTATACTTGCATTTTTACGTTTTTAGTCGCCACATGTTAGGTCACCATTTTGTGTGTTGTGTTCTCTTGTGAACACAACACGAGATTGGAATAAAAAGGGAAAAGGACAATGAAGGAGAAACCTATATATATTCTCACATCGACAGTTTGTCAAACACAAAAATAAGAGGGATATATAGAAACATGATAAATAAAGGGGTGAAAACGACAGAGATGATTACTAAGTGAAAGTATACACTAATGTTCCAATACAATCGATAAATAACAAGCATTACTGGGGTCAACAAATAGAGAGAGATATATATGGATAATGTATGCGACTTGTTGATAATGTTTTGGGAGCCTATACAACTGTGATACATGTTTTTGAAAACCATGCGGAGATAGCCAGATGATTGAAGCCACATCAGTGTCCAAGTCAGAAAGAGAGTTGTCCCAATTTCTAAATTTCCCACGTGAGGTGGAATTAAATATTTTTGATTTAAGGAAATAGGAGAGTGTAGCACTCTCTCCTTGCTAGTAATGATTCAGCGGAGATAACTTGGATATGGTTCGAGGGAAATAACTTCTAAATATTCTGTCATTTCACTAGTAAAGCCGTCCAATACATGCCAGCATGTTTTTTTTTTTTTAACATAGTTCACCCCAAACAAGGCAGGACGCCACTGTAGACGTAAGGGGATACTGAGAAAAAAGAAGAGGGGAGAAGGTAGGGAGCAGTCAACCTAGATTGGGATCTGTGCAGCGAGATGTCTGTTTACATTAGTTTTAAACTTCTGCATGTCAGTACTGTCGGGGAAACAGGGGGCAGGAAGAGAGTTCCAGAGGCCAGCAACACGAGGAAAGAAGCTATTTGAGTAGAAGGCTCTCCTACATCTGGGGACCTCCACAATGAATGAATGAGATTTAGTTGATTGTCGAGTTAGTCTAGTGAATTTACGCCGAGGGAGCACCAGAGTAGCCAACTCATCGGAGCATAATCCATTGAAGTATTTGTAAAACAAGCACAAGGATGCTACATTGCGGCGATGAGACAGAGGCTGAAGCTTGGTTGACAGTGAGGGACCTATTAGGTTGGCAATTCTTTTTTGGACCTTGTCAAGGAGGGAGAGAGTAGTAGATGATGCACCAGCCCAGATGTGACAACAATACTCCATGCATGGGCGGATGGTGACTTTGTAGAGATACAGGATAATGTCAGGTGAGAGGAGTTTGAATGATGAACGGATATTAAAAATGTACTCCTGTATTATTGCACACACCTGCTCTATCTAGGATATGAAACACTGATTCCCGAGTATACAATAGTATAACAAAATACAGTGAAAATCTTTCTCCCAGGCAACGCAGCGTTTAAAAACACTTGCTCTATATAGGATTGTTCTATCTAGGATATTGATGACTCCCGGGCAACACCGAGTAAACACACCTGCTCTATCTGTGATATTGAGCACTTTGGATTAACTTATACCACTTACCAGATACAATACTGTATTATGGCTCCCGGGCAACATCGAGTGAACAAAAGACAGAGAAGTTCTTACTCTCGGACAACGCTGCATCTAAACACATCTGCTCTATCTTGGATGTTGAGCACTTTCGGATTGCTATATACCATTGTAAAACTGTAATCCTACATTTATTGGTCCCGTGTAGAGCGCTACTGAAATCACCCAAATAAAATTAAGGATGCCTCCAGAGCACAACTAAAACCTTTCAGAGTTCCTAATTGATGTTTATAGATGCTATTTATCTTCCTCCCACAGCGGTAAGATGTGACACAAGGTCGGGAAAGTGGGATTTGAAAAGCCAGCGCGCGAGAAGGTGAGCACTCTGGCCTACAAAAAATGCCCGGGCAGCCCCGTCGGCATTCCCCGGTAGGGACGCCTCAGACAGTAAGCGATAAATTTACTCCACCCAAAAGAGGGGAGGCAAAGCCTGGGAGGTTGGACCTCCTAGAACTGCACAGAACAAACCCACAGACCGGTGGAATCAAGACCCAATGACCAAGACGATACCGGTCTATAGGGTGTAGTATCCAGCGGAACAGATACTACACTTTGATCTTGCATTTTCGGTAGGTTTGGCATAAGTATCGTTGCAATTTTAATATAAACATGAAGTGCATCTATATAATAAAAAGCAAAATGGCTATGTACCTAAAAACAAATTCTCTCTTTCTTTCGTGTGTCCACATTTGCAACAAACGCAGCAATGTGATTTGCTAAATAACAAAAGTTAATTATCTAAATCAAATTAATGGTTTTAATCATGAGGTTTCTCTTACTAAAAGTATATATCTGACCGGATATAGTATGGAATCGATGAAATCGAGTGGAATTCCTTTTTCATTATATAAAGAACACAGATTGAAAATAATCCTTAATTCAGTGGCCAAACAGAATCAAATATCTATTTGTCAGATGCAATCTTATTTAGGTCTGAAGTCGAGAATTTGACAGACTTTTCTTTATATAATCTGATACATTTTAAATGGGAAGTTGTGCCCATATTATCCCTTCTAAAAACCCTTTAAAATACTTCAATGATACTGAAATTTGGTGAATATTTGATGCTTATATCTAGTGTTAAAATTTCACAAAGATCGGAGGTATTTGAATGTTCATGAAGTGCTTACACCCCTTTTTTTTGGTGTATTTTAAAGGGTTTTAGGGGGCATAATATGGGCACAACCTCCAATGGAAAATTCAGATTTGACACTTAGTCATTAAATACCAATTACGCAAGATTCCCTGCATTTCAATTTTTTCTAAAGACCCCTTAAGCCTTAAATTTTAGACACCTCCTCAACCTAAAATAATGTAATGGATTTTGATCAAAACTGAGATAAGAATTCTAGGCATACGGTTTAGTAGCATTGTATATGTTAGGTAGAAAGCATTTCTACCTAAGAAAAGAAAATACACATATTAAAGGAAGATACCTAACCCTTGCGAAATTTGGAGAGTTACGTCCCCTTGGCTTCCAACAAGAGAGAGACATTTTGTGATGACGTTATCATTTCAGCTCTCACTATAAATATTCAATTAATTAGTAAATCCTCTTCTTCCAATTGTAAAAAGTAAATAAATAATTAATTCTTGACCATAAGAAGTTTCGTCAGTCAAATTCTTTCTAATATTTTTGTTTCTTAACTCATATTCACATATTCAAAGTTACACCCACCAAAGCATCATTCAATAACCCGACACGGTCACATCAGTATCATGATTTTAATCTTCGTAAGGGACATAAAAGTGGTGCAAAACCTTTCTGTTTGAGGAATTAATCTTATCTGTCCTGGGACAGGTATTCTTATAGTTTAGTCATAAGATCTAAAAAAAAAACAGTCAATAAGTAGATGCACGCGGGTGCGTGCGAGTCAGTGAGAGTGAGAGTGAGGCAGATGGAATGTTGAATGCTGTATTATTGACTTACGCTCATCTGAATTTCCAAACTGAACAGTTGTCCTATTGATTCTTAGAGACTCGTTTCGATGTTTGTTTTCTTTTGCAGTCTCTCATAATTAAAGGATACATCATCATCATCATCATCATCATCAAGAAGAATCTTTCTCAAATCAGAAAGAACGAAGGGTCATGTTTCCATTGGACACCGCTTACTAAAGTAAATATTTCCAGTTTTCGCAGCTGCACTTACCGAGAGGCAAGATTAAATATGTTATAATTAATAATAGAGATTTTGCGTCACATTTCGAGGATTTTAGCATTATATAACAGACTATTTGGGATAAATCCAGAGATGGATGCAATCAGAAATGGATTCCCTATTTACTTGCCTCCCCTCGAGGGCAAAGTTAGACACAAGGTCAGTTTTTAATGTGGGAAAAAAATCCAGCTCTCCAAAAGGGGTACTCTGGATTGGTACAAAAATAAAACTTGTCTCAATCTAGAAGGATTTCTCTTTCATTGACCGAAGACAGAAAAGATGAAGTGTAGTATCAGAGCAGATACTGCACTTTGATCAAAAATCTAATCGGAAAGTGAACCATTCAACAGATCAGGATGCGTAGTGGAAATAATTCATGAAAATGATATTTCCATATTTGACAAATTGAAGGAGTTTTCATCTAAGAATTGATAGTCGATTATAGGGTTCAAACCAGACTTTGGGAGAAATGGATAAGTGGACGACACGGGTTTTAGAAAATGAATGGGAAGATGTGCCTCTTTTGCCCTAACGTGAAGAGAGGTGTATATAAAGTTAAAATGAATATTTATTTTATTGTAAAAATGTCTTCATATGTTTTAAGTGGCGGGAGATCGAACGAACAATGCTCAGCATCCTCCACCATGATTCCATGATGTTAAGCGAAATTGCCAACCAGCACATAGCCCACTAATAAAAAGCTAAATATAAAAGGTGGCGATTTAGACATATAGAGAAGTCAGAGAAGTCTTCAGTCAGCAATCGGGAGTGGAGTAAAAATGTTGTGCCTCGATTACACGTCGGTACTCCTAATAGCAAAAAACGGAAGTTAGCTTTTTGACAACTTCAGAACAGGTGATAGAAATCGACACAATTTCGCGCATCTACCTTTCTGCCAACCAATCAGGTGTCGCCAGGACGGCACTATCAGCAGCTGCTGGAAAATTTGTTTAAAAGGGACATTTTTGATACTCACTGGTGACTTTGGGGTTGGTCCCCAGACTCGCTATCGAGCAAGATTACAATCCAGCAGCAACAGTAGCAGTAGTATCTGTACGACAGCAATCTACAACTAACAGCAATGATCCTGTCCACACCAACCCAGCGCCAACAGTCATCAACATTTCCCATTCAATCCGCAGCACAGCATCAGCAGCAGCTCTGTTTCTAGCACCAAGGCAACATTCCAAACACAGCCATACAGATCATCATGCATTGTGACAAACCGATCCTTAATGATTCAAGATTGCTCCTGACCTTCCAATACTACTGTTATCATCATCATCGACTATAGAGGCTCTGTTCTTATCTACAACTAAGCAGCAGTTTCCAATCCTGCCCGTAAGACTATCATCATCATCTACTCTAGCAACTTTTTGTTGTCATATTCATCATGCTTCTCCTTTTATTTCTTTTTTGTTGTTAGTACACTGGACGACTGGTCATCGTTATATCTGCCATTGCTCCTGCTACAGAAAGCCGACGTCATGACTCAACAAATGGGGCCGTTGTCTTTTCTTTCACATTAAAAGTAGCCACTATAGGAACACTCCGCCCAGGATGACAAATACCCCAAAACTGAAAGCAGTTGATTTGTTATTCCTTTCCCTTGTGACCAAATACCATCGAGACGGTGCAGGTTACGAGACCACATGAGTAGTCTAAAAGGTATCAATGCAAAACATGGAATCAGCTAAGCTGAATTCAGATTCAGTTGAATACATTGCATTCGCTTACACTAAGAGCCCGAAAAAGTATAAGTCAACCGTGTCTGTTAACAATAACATGGTATTTTTCATGATTATAATGAAGAATGGGTGTTACTGCTTATTTCCTTGAGCCATGGGAAATTAGGAAGTGTTTTGGAAGCTTTTAAATAGAAAGTAATTAAGTAATTGATGGAAACAATTAAAATTTACAAAACCGAGCATTTTTAGATACGTCCACGGATTGATGTAAAGAATTCTGACATGCTGATTTGTGAAACCGCATTTTTACATATACAAATAAGAAATATTGTGCGTGGGTTCGTTTATCACACTTAAGTTTCAAAGATGCTTCTCTATGAGAATTGCTGTCAGTCTATTTGAACATTACAAAATAATCAGTTCCGTAAAGAAGTCAAATGAAAAAAAATCGAAAGACAAATCAGAAGTGGAAAATTCCATCGTCAATGGTTCAAGTTTCTTTTTTCTTTGTTTAACACGTCTCTTCCGCATAAGATGTGGGTTGCACATTGGCCATGGCACACAAAGTGACTTTCTCCATGAAATTCTATCATTATGTTGGTTTCGATGTGTAAATGTACAATTATTGCTTGAGGTCATCTTGGACTGAATCATTCCAATTCTTCATCAGCTTTTTTCTCACTTATCAAGATCAATTGAGATCTGTGTACATCTATTTATTCAACCAGAGTTTCATTCAACATGTCCATACAACTATAGGCGTTTGCAACTCCAGTCTGAGTACCTTCAACCTCAATTCCAAGGAGGCAGAACTAACTGTCATCAAGACACACCACGAATCCACCGAACCATGGCAAATCAATAAAAATAAAAGGATTAAAAAATCTAGATTTCTAATCACAAAAGAGTGAACTAAATCTCACTCACAAAACCAAAAACGTATACTACTAAGATATCACCTAACGAGGTCCCAAAGGCCACTCGAGGATAAGGGTTAATAAAATTGTCAATTGGATGGTAAACAATACTATAAAGGGATTGGGAATAATTGGTGAAAAAGGCAGGATTTTATTACTTAAAAGGACGGCACAATAAATATTTGTTTACATTGGACTTGAAGACGACTATGTTGTAATCAGCAAAGAGGTAGTCCTGTGGCATTTTATTCTACAGATGGGAAGTTCCATTTGGTTTTAGGTACACAGATGAAGAATGAAAACTTCTTTGCTGGGTTACTGGTGGTGCTTGTATGATGTTGAAAACCCCCAAACAAGCAATGAAGCCCTAAGATGTATTTTTCAATTGGGCATGAGAAATGCAGAGCTGTTTAAATAATAAGATGTCGTGCAGAGATAGTATGAGAGAGAACCAGAGTTTTGAATCTATTGAGATTCTGATTTTATACTTTTGCCATTCTTTATTTCGACATTTCCATGCATATCTGATATCTGAATGGTATTGGATGGTTTTATTGTGTTCATTACACGTTGAATTACTGGTAGGTTGAAAGATGATAAGCGGTTTGTCTGTAAGACAATAAAGGCAGATGAGAACTCAGATGTGGAGTAAAAGTATATTTCGATGGCAAAGCTATTGAGGTTGTTTAGAAGTTTTGCTACCTTGGTGATACCATTGGAGCATGGGAGGAGTGATTGCAAGAATTAGGAGTGAATGGTTTAAGTTCAGGGAACTTCTGCCATTACTAACCAGCAGAGCATTATCACTGTAAGTCAAGGGAAGAGTCTATCAAGCATGTGTATGCAGTGTGATAATGTATAGAAGTGAAACCTAGCAAGTGAGGGTTGAAGATATGTGTTGCATGGAGAGAGATGATGAGAATGATACGATGGATGTGTAACGTGAAGTTCAAAGGAAGATTAAATTGGACAGTATAGATGTGTGCAGAACAGGAGACTTAGTTTGGTCACATTGAAAGAATGGATGAGACTCCTTGGTTTAGTAGATGTAGAACAGCTGGGGGAGCAAGGTCAGTCGGCAAGGAAAGGCCTAGGAAAACAGGGGAGGAAGTGATAAGGATCGATTTATTTTAAATGGAAATTGCTCCAGAAAAGGCATGAAGCCACTTGATGTAAGGAGCTAACAAGAACAAATATGATTATCGCAAGACAGGAGATGCCTATTGGTCTTAGTCTTAAAAAGACCAAGGCTATAGGTAGGAGGAAAACAGTCAGCAGGAAAAGAGTTCCACAAGCATGCAGTTCTTGGAAAGAAGCTACTGGAATAGGAAGCTGTATTACAATGAGGTATCAAAACAGCGAATTGATGGAGACCACTAGACCAATGAGTCAAAGAAGATAAATAAAGACCTGGTCAGAGATAGGTTAGTGTGGAAGTCAATTTTTAAAAGCTGTCCAACACATGCCAACATGTAAAAGTGACTTTAAACCGAATATGATGACAAAACTACAGAACGGCTGATTACCGCTGCCAAAAGCAGCACAATACTGAACAATATGAAGAGTAACAAAAACAGGAAATAAAAAGTCGAAAAAAGCAAAATGGGAAGAGAAGAAGTTACACGGACGATTTATAAAACTCACCAAGGAATGATGCACGAAAACGACACTTAAACAGAGAAACAGAATCACTATTAACAACTGCACAAAATAACGCGATCAGGGTGAACCTATATAAGAGCTAAAATAGACAAAACCCAGGAAAACAGTAATTACAGACTGTGGACAAAAAGACAAAATGGTAAACCACATCATAAGTGAATGCAGCAAACTGGCCCAGAAGGAATACAAAAACAGACACGACTAAGTCCAGAATTTAGTCCACTAAGAATTATGCAAATGCATGAATTTTAAACATGCAGACATACAGGCGCAAACCGGAAAATGTAGGGCACAACATCCTTTGTGACATGGAAATATAAACGGACAAACCAATCCAAGCAAGAAGACCAGACGTGATAATAAGTAAAAAATCTACCAAATAGTAGATTTCGCTGTCCCAGCAGGTCACAGAGGCATGAAAACTAATTAAATACATGGAGCTGCCATATTAAAAAAAGGAAAAGAATCTAAAGAGGTAATAATAATAAGGAGAATCCAAAGCGGTAGTATTTGTAATTAAATTTAGTTTTATTAATAATAATAATAATAATAATAATAATAATTAATTAATAATTATTAATAATAATTAATTAATAATAATAATAATTAATTATTAATAATAATTAATTATTAATAATAATAATAATTAATTATTAATAATAATAATAATTAATTATTAATAATAATAATAATAATTAATTATTAATAATAATAATAATAATTAATTATTAATAATAATAATAATAATTAATTATTAATAATAATAATTAATTAATTATTAATAATAATAATTAATTAATTATTAATAATAATAATAATTAATAATAGTCGTTCTTCCCCTTCTTCTTTTACTGCTTACTGTTGTGTTGCTTGGGAAAGAGAGGTAGAGAGAGAGATAGAGAGAGAGAAAGACAGAAAGATGCTAGATATATATATAGAGAGAGAGAGAAAAAGAGAGAAAGGGAGATAGATGGTAGATAGATAGATAGAGAGAGAAAGGGAAATAGATAGTAGATAGCTAGAGAGAGAGAGACTTGTATCATGATGATTTACGCCGGATTAAAAAATTCGGAAATCTTGAAGGTCGTGAGATGAGAGCTAGAGAATTACGACAGAGATGTGAAAGGAGTTGCAAGCAGGAAGGATCACAGCAAACGTCCTGACTGTGTCCGCACAACGAAATTCACCAAGAAATTAAGAAAGAAAAAAAGGTGTGGCAAGATCCAGGCAAGAAAATGCAGATCCTGCCAATCCGTAAATCGAGGCATATTTCCTTCAGGATTCGGAGCAAAGTCTTTCCAGCCTGTGTTCGCTCGAGTGCATAATAGCAAGACATAAAAATGAAATGAGAGATTGTACCAGTTTCATTCGTATCAACAACCGTCTTCAGTCTTTCTTGTGCTGGAGACGTTCGTTGATCCGAACGAAACCGGTACAATCTTTCATTTAATTTTTACGTCTAATTTTTTTCACTTCTGTTTTTCAACCTAAAAAAACAGAATAGTTATTTCCCTTGGACGAAAAGAAAGAGTTATCGCCCTTGGATAAAAGAAGTCGTCTGCCACGACATTTGATTCTATTTTGTGTATTAACAGTCACTTATTCAAATTCATCAGTGCTTCTAATAACAAGAGATATCCATGATTTTTCAAACTATGCTTCGCACACACTCTTGGAATAGACATTACGTCGACGTCTTAAAATCAAGGATATGTTGTCAACTTTCAGCAAGGGTAACTAATTTATTTTATAAAAACATGAGACGTTGATATCAACCCTTTAGAACGGACCATATGGCGAGCAGACGTTGCCTGGTGTTGCCCACACCCAGAGTACGAGATACTCGCATGATGATAATTACGTAAGTTTTGTGAATAAATTTTAACATTTTAAAACTATACGGTTTGACTTTATGAAAATTGGTACATCGATTGTGAACCTAAAATTTGAGTTGGATTGACTTGGAGTAAAATGAGAAAACGTTGACTCTGTTTTGAAATAACCAGGATTACTGGGTGCATAAAGGTCAATGCGGGTGAGCCACTATACTTGACGCATTGACAACTCTTGCTAGTGAGCGGAGCTTGAGAAGTAGAACCCAGCGTGAGTTACAGTGGGAGGTGGACTGAGGAGGAGTTAATTGCAAATGACAGCTTTTTTTTCTCTTTGCGAAAAGGATGCAGTTTTGCAGCTGACAGTCGAGTACTACAGACGGAGGGTTTTGTGGACTACAGCAGTCCAAATTAGTTGCAAGAATCATGTAGCAGCACTTGGTTGATAAAATGGAATGTTAAGAATAAATTATATTTTTTCAAAGACAAAAATATTTTGTCTACTCTGTATTTAGCTATTTTTTCAGCCAGCAGACTCTTTTTTGACCGTAAAACCAAACAATACTTTCTCTAATAGAAGCAAAAAATTCTTCCAAAAGATGCTTCCCCCATCTCCAAAGTTTAGAGGTCAATATCTGTAAAGTTCACAGCATGGGTGCAGAGCTATTAACGCAGCAACTGGTCAGAACTCATGCGATACTCATGGTCCATGGACTTCCTATGCCATGACATATTGTCACAGACTCAAGAGTGTTCATTGTGTGAATGTGCATCTGTGTGCGTTTACTGCACAGACTGTGATCGTCCATTTGTTGTCTACATCTGAATTCAATGCTTGATTCCGACACCGATCGCAGTGTCAATCATGTGGTCTCTGTCACTGCTGCAACAAAAGGATTCTCCCTCCAAACAAAACCAGTTTAAAACAAGTAACAATGTTTTATTTCTTCTACTGAAAACCAAGACAAATATGTCTTCCGAGCGAACATAATCAATTAGCTTACGGCCCATCTGTCTCTGAGAACCACAGAAACCCAACTGGCCTGCTCTGCTGGAATATATATAGATATAACTTGGACCACATCGCGAGACTACTTGAGATTATCAGCTGTTAATCTATGAACATAAAAAACTAACTGACCATGAGGTTTACAATCTAGTATCAACATTACTTTAGGAAAATTTCAAGTGGGTCATAATCACAGCATAGAACCTTGTATTCAAGAAGACAAAGCTATTTCAAATATTAGCCCATTTCTTGGGTGGTCTCTCTTCTCTTAGCTAAATATTTTTCCCACCGCAGACCTGTCGTCTGCATCGCAATTACACACACCATTAAGCATGCTGCCTTGTGCATATTTACAATTGATTAACGTGTCTATCGGAAATAGATACATTTTATATACACTCAGGCATCACTTCTTTGTGTGTCTTTGAAGTATGTGGTCTCTTTCTGATATATTGTTCGAGGTTCAACATGACTTCTCCTTGATTTCAGTTGTTCGACAGTTGGTTCATGCCCATGAAGGAGATGGCGTTCATCACTGATAGCCTTTGTGATCTCTACTCGGCTGGCAACTTCTCGTTTCACATCTGACAATGCCAGTGAGGAGATGCAGGTTGTACAAGTTGGCAGCCAGTGATCAAGCGGCAGGTGTTGTTCAATGCTGAGTCATCACTGTAAGAGTCTCTATCTGTCCGTTATGCTTAAGTTTTAAACAGCATTTTCAGCGATAATTGAATAGATGCATCTTAAGAATTCTCGTTTATTAACACGCCTGTCCCCTTAACACGCCTGTCCCCTTAATACTACTTGAAAACTGCCAAATTTTGAAACGTTTTCTGCTTACTAAAGAGGCTTTTAAATAAATAAAAATGATTGACGTAAAGACATGTGCGCAAGCAAATGGTTGATTTAACTGTGTAATGTATCGTCTAAAATGATTCAAGCCTGTGCTTGCAGATGTTGGCCTGAACAAAAGCTGCATTGATTCAATCAAGACATGCTGGATCAAGGGTTGAATAAAACTTGTTGTCAAAATATTATTTATTTACTTGTTTACTATGTTTATGGCTATATTATGTTAAAACAGCGGTTCTTGTTGTATCACCAAAGTTAATCAACGTTGAGCTTTGTCTGTACTTAGAAGGGTGATAAATTGGGAACACCAGAAGCCATAAAATTAAGAACATAAGAAAAAGGGTTTTATGTGAATTTATATTTTTTCAAAACATGATTGCAAGAAAAGAAAATGGTGAAAAATAAGTTTACAGAAAAAGACATAATTTGGTGATATAAATCAAATAATATTATTATTTGAGAAAGAAACCAACCGTACCACCTGCAACACGAGGATCAAATTGATATTCACTAATTTTGAAGTGAAACGATGTAAATAAAGACAATAGTCCTAAGAGATTTAATACATACCAATTACCAAAAGTAATACTGTAATCTAACTATTTTGATCCCGGACAACGCCAAGTATAAGAAATGGTCCCGGTCAATTCCTAATTTCTTCCCCCTTCCAATTCAACATATTAAGAAATGTTAATGAAGTCAAAAGAGATTTACTATATATCCCTTATCAAAAGTAATACTGTCATCTTACAATTTTTGACAATAGTCCGAAGAGAGTTAATATGTATCAGTTAACAAAACTAATACTGTCATCTTGCAATATTTAATCCTGGACAACGTCGAGTAGAAGTGGCAGTCAGTGGCAGGTAGTGGCGTGTATTCATCGGACAGTGGCAAGTATTGGTGTGCAGTGGCAATATTTACAGGCAGTGGCGGGCAGTGGCTGGTAGTAGCGGACAGTGGTAATAGTTACAGACAATGGTAGGTAGTGGCGGACAGAATAAAGGACGGTACCGGTTTGAGTGTAGAATCAGAACAGATACTACACTGATTTCCCCAGAATTAGCGTCTATTAATTTTGAATTTCTCTCCCCCCCCCCCCCCAGCCTCACTCTGATGACATTTCCGGTTGAATTCTAGGAATGACTCCGCAGTTTTTACAAATTACTACATTTGTTTTATCTCAAAATTAATACAACCCCCCCCCCCCCCCTCGGACGAAATATACCTCCTTAGGGGTGTATTTAGAGTTTCGGGAATACTTCCATTATCTTCCTCGGTTAATTTTACATTAGAATACACTTTTAGATTTTATCTAGATTCTCTAACTTTTTTTTCTATAGGGCACACATACAGACATTGAGTCATATATATATATATATATATATATATTTTTTTTTTTTTATTTTATTCCATTAGTTGCGACAAAACAAGTTTTGTTTCATTGGTGCAAATAGCGACCAACTCATCGGGCGGGCGAAGGAATTCAGAATTTTCATTGAGCACTCTCATAAACCCGGTTTCAACTTCCTTCGGATTCATACCCCCTGGATATTTGTAACAAGTTAATTATATATATATATATATATGTATGTATGACTTATAGACAGATGAATGATGGTTGAAAGGGAATTCAAGATTTACTTATATTTTTGGTTACCTAATTTGTTTTTATTCATTTTACTATGAGGCCTACTGGCCAATGAGAGAATTACCCAGTTCCCAAGGGGGCCCACAAGTCTTCAGCCCACTAGTGTTGAGACGATTGATTGGAATCAGAAAAATGGGAACTTTTTCAGGTTTCGGAATCGGAAAAATTTGAGCCTAATTTCTGATTCCAAAAACGATTCATAAAATTTTTTTTGTTTAAAACTTAATTTTCTATTGATTAAATGTAAAACTAAAATCTATGGATCATAATAACGAATTTAGGTAAAAATGGCAGAAGCAAAAATGGCACGAGTGAATAAATAGGAAAAAAAATGGCACGAGTGAAAAATATAGATGAAAATCTCACAATGAATTTATCAAAATCTTGGGTACAATACATAAAGGGAAAACATTAAGAAGTTTGTCAAATTAAAAAGAAAATTATATCTACATTTAATAATAGATGAGAACTCTCCACTAAATCCCCCACCCCAAATTAAATTCTACTTTTTTTAGGCAATTAAGCGATTTTAGAATCAGAATCGGTAATTGTATCAAAATCGGGAATTTCGAACAGAATCCGTAATTGTATCGGAATTGGGAATTTAGCACAGAATCAGTAATTGTATCGGAATCAGAATTTAGAACAGAATCATTAATTGTATCAAAATCAAGAATTAAGAACAGAATCGGTAATTGTATCGGAATATTAGAATCGTCCCATCACTACTCAAAACAAATGGCCATAGGAAAATTTGGTCAGGATCATCGCTGATTAATTATGGTGGGATAGTGAGAGAGAAAGATTAGTTGATGAAAAAGAGACCCTAACCCTAACCTTTATCAGAGCTTGAACATTGATCATTGGTGTCATATAAACATAACATTTAACATTCAAAACAAATTTAAATAAAATAAAAAATGATTAGTCAAAAACCAATCAAACAAAAATTCAACTTGATCAGCGAATTTATTTCAAAAATTTTTTTTTTTCTTTTTCAAATCAGATCTGAGCAGATGTATTTAAAGGCTAGGGTTAGGGTTAGGGTTAGGTGTATTTAAAGGTTAGGGTTAGATGTATTTAAAGGTTAGGATTAGATGTATTTAAATTTTAGGGTTAGGGTTAGATGTATTTAACGGTTAGGGTTAAGGGTATTTAAAGGTTAGGGTTAAGGGTATTTAAAGGTACTTAATTTGACAACTGATGATACTCTTGTTTCGAACCAATTAAGCTGGAAACTGTACACTCAAAGTGTAATGCAAGACTATTGACCTGTCTAGAGGGACAGTCTAGTTCACAGGCTAAGATTGTCGTAGTCAGTCAAGATTAGAACAACACACGAAAGACAATGAAACGAACATTAATGCACAGCCGCACACACGCACTTTACACAAACATACAACGCTTAAATGGCATCAAGTCACGACAAGATTAAGTTTATTTTATTGTTTTTCACGATAAAAACCAACTCTTCAAAATTTCACATTGCAATCGTCCACTCTATAACAAAGAGCAATATATATATATATATATATATATATATATATATATATATATATATATATATATATATATATATAAATGTTGTTGAATATGACAAACAACTTATGTTTGGATATCGTTGTGTGGATCCTCCTTTCCATTTGTCGAATCAGGATCTTTGTTTCGGTGGGGAATTTGCCGATGAATCTGCCATGACTGTAGGTGTCCCAAGTACTTTCAGGTTCATCCGGGTTAATCTTCATGGGAATCAGGTAAAGACCATGGTGTGAATTTCAATATTAATAGGCAGGGTTTTACGGAGCCCTCCAAAAAGGAGCGCGCTCCAGGAGCACGCTCCTTTTTGCTTGAGCGAAGGAGAGGAGGGCTCATTTTATATTCAGCGGGAGTTGAGCGGGAGCAACTCCATTTGGGACTAAAAGGCGGTGGTTTTATCGCTCCGCGCTCCTCGCTCCAAAATTATTTGATTTTTTTTAAACATTAGTTTTTTATTCAGCAATATAAAGGAAAAGTAAAGAAAGTCTCAGAGTTTACTCTGAATTATTTCTCTGGTAGAGAGAGGGAGGGGGCCCAGGCGGAAGACGATTTAATTGTAATGTTTTTAACAATCTTTTTTTTATTGTTTTATTCGTCATCCCCCCCCCCCCCCAACCTCGTCGATTTGCTATCAAGCGATGAGACAGATCAAAGGCGTCATGAAAGTTTTTATTGCAGTCAGTGACTTGAGCGTTCTATTTCTTTGGAAAGATTAAAGAAAGTTGAAATACATTTGAGGGGTACGAACGATTTTGACACCATCTGAGTGCAGGTCGGGAGGGAGGCGAGAGAGAGAATTCAAAATGTTTACTAGCTGACCTGAGATAATTACTAAGGCCCTTTTAAAAAGTACACTGCTATCTTTCTGTTGAATAAAAACTCCGAAAATTAGCACTCTAGATAGGGGAGGTAAGTTGCCCAATCAAGGTTTCAGAGTACAGTCTACCCTACTATTCATATAAATTTGGGGAGGATATATGTGGATTCCTATCGCTCCTAAGTGTATTAGTGAAAGTTATGTTGTTTTTCTTCTCTTAGACTAGATAGTCTGCTTGACTGGATAGAAGTATGTATGTATAATACACAATTTAGGAAATTCGTCAAAGGAAAACTCGGCAACGGAAAATTCGGCAATGGAAAATTCGGCAACAGAAAACTCGGCAATTTTGGCCAAGTAGGAAAATTCGGCAATTATCGAATAAATATCGATTGAAAATAGATGTTAGAACCGTTTTTACAGGAGATATACTTGTAAATACGGGGCTACCCCCTCCCCAGTGAAGAATATTTTTAATATTATTTTTTTCGTACTTGTGCAGTTTACGAACCGGGCTATTTTTTAGATAAGATTTTCAAGTTAAATTAAATTTTTACGATATCTGTTGTTTATTAAATTGTTAGGTGAAAGTACAGAATAGTTAACAAAGCCCCCTCACTCCATGTTAAGAATGGCTTTCTAAATAATGTTATGTCAATCCGGTTCGTAATTACGTTACGAAATTAAAGGTTTGGACCGGGTAATTTTTTACATAAAATTTTCAAGTTAAATTCAATTTTTACGATATCTTCTGTTTATTAAATTGTTACGTGAAAGTACAGAATAGTTAACAAAGCCCCCCCCCCCCCATTCTCCCCATGTAAAAAATCGTTGTCTAAATAATGTTATTATTTCAAGCCGGTTCGTAATCAAGTTACGAGATTAAATCCATCATAATTCATTTAGATTTCTTCGTAAACAAGTCAGCCATTTTAATTGACAAAACATCAATTACTTCGTGTGTGTGCAAACCTTGAAAGGAATTTATAAACTATCGAGTAGAAAGTCATTTAAACTGGCTTTAAATTTCCATGTATTTAAAAAAGCAAAATTGTTTTCTTGTTCTCAGGAAATGAAAATTTACGTATAATCCTATACTTCGTCCGACATGTTCTCCTATAACTCTCAAAATATTAGCGAGATTTTGTCAAATATTATCTCACGGTCTTACACTTAAAGTGACATCTCAACCCATATTGACGAGATCCTTTGACGCCCATCCCTATCCTTCGACCACTCATTGGCAGAATAGAACGTTTATGAAAGAAGGTATATTTTTATTATGGAGCGCTGAAAAAGAGCCGCTCCTTTTTTATAGGAGTTGGAGCAGGAGCGGCTCCTTTTTGAAAATGAGGAGCGTGAGAGGAGCCAGCTCCAATTTTGGGCGTTGGAGCAGGAGCGGGAGCAGCTCCAAAAGTAGTGGAGCGCGTAAAGCTCTGTTAATAGGTAGTTTTTTTGCGGGAATTATATTATTAATAGGGAACTAAAGTGTTAAAATTAATTCTGTTAATAGCTGTTTTTTTTTGGTTTTGATGTATAACGCTTCTAATATATAGAATTTTTGTTTATTATTGGTATGTTCGAATATTATGGTGTTTTCTACTAAGAGTTTTCGAAATTGGGAGCGGGGACAGGAATGTTGATTAGGTGCTGAGCTATGGCGCTAGTAGGGGATGAATTGAAAAGACCAAGGTTATAGGTAGGAGGAAAACAGTCAGCAAGAAGAGAGTTCCACGGGCCTAAGGTTCTTGGAAATAAGCTACTGGAATAGGAAGCTTTATTACAACCAGGTATCAAAACAGCGAATTGATGGAGACCACTAGACTAACGAGTCAAACGAGCTGGAGCAAAAGAAGCGGGGAATAGATCATACAATTCTGAAGAACACATGCCATAATAGTATTTATAGAAAAGACTGAGACTAGCAACATCACGTCTGTGAGAGAGGGGTGCAGATAAGAAGAAAAGGTGTGGCTAATCAAATTACAGACACGTTTCTGCACCTTATCAAGAACCCTCAAATGGGACAGAGATTCACCAGCCCAAATAATAGTCTGATTGTAGATTTGTAGAGATAGAGAATAGCCTCAGGTGTGAGAAAGTGTTTAGAGCGATAGAGAGAACAGACTTTACGAGAAGCAGAAAGAGCAATGGATCTAATGTATGAACTCCAAGAAAGATTTGATGAGAGAGAAAGACCAAGAAGTTTCAGAGTCAATTTCTCTTCAGGAGCAGAGCCATCCATCCATGAGAATCTCAGAAAGAAAAGAGACACGCCTACGGTTGAAAGACATGAGCTGAGTCTTAACTGGATTAAATGAAACAAGACATTTTGTACCCCAATCCACAACTGATCCCAGATCAACTTTTAGATCAGCTGCATATTTCAACTGATACGAGGGAGATGGGCGAGAAGCAACACCAGAATAGACTGGTATCATCAGCATAGATATTAATTTTCTTAATAATATTCTCTCAGAGATTATTTTTATATAGAGAAGAAACAGTGTTGGGCCTAGAATAGAGCCCTGAGGAACACCAGCATTGATAGGAAAAGAAAATGAAGAGACCCCGTCCAAAATTACTCGCAAGCTTCGATCAGAAAGAAAAGACATGATAATGTCAAGAACCTCACCATCAATACTATAACCCTGAAGTTTGTGTAGATCAGAATGTCACACTCTGTCAAACGCCTTTGAAATGTCAGCTCAGTTACAACGATCTAAAGCTTGCATTTCATTTCCTTTCATATCGTTCAAATGGATTCCGCGGGTTATTCACACAACTGCACTAACTTAACTTAAATACTTCACATAAATTCTAAATATTCATTTTATTTTATTTTAAAACTAAAGCATAAAAAGTATACATATCTATTTAAAATATACAAATCATTCGGTTTGTTCGGTGAAATATTGATATTTTCGACATTTAAAATGTTGGACATTTAGATTGTCAAATAAATGGGAAAAAAGATTTGAAAACTGACAATCTTTAAGTAAAAATTTTGGTTAACTCCTATTTTAGTCACCCAAATTATTGACAATGAAATGAGCTGAAGTGGGTTCGGGCACTATTCCCAAACAACTTATTGTCACTTCAAACCATGTTTTAGTAATAAAAAAAAAAAGAAAAGAAAAAAGAAAAAAAGAAAAAAAGAAAAAAAAGATAACTGATCTACATTTCCGGTTACTTCAACTTTTAGGACGGTGCCATGTTTGTTAAAAGTTAACTTGCTATAAATTAGTATTTTTAATCGATTATTATTTTTTTATTTTTACTAAACAATTGTTGCATTGTTGCATGACTAAAATAAGATTTAAACTTTTTTTTTAAGAAAATAATTGTAAATTAAAACCGAACCCATATCGGCCCGAATGTTTTCGATTGCGATTTATGAAACAGACTAGAAATAGCAGAGCCGTCGCCGACCAGTAGTACCAACATTAAATGAAACAACTTTTTCATTTTTTCCACCTAACTTCGTAATATAAGTTACGATTGTGTTATATCTACATATTTTGCCCCATGAGGCATAAAAAAACCATTACAGAGGAGGGGGTGCAGACGGCGACGTTTGTCAAAAAATGTGTCAACAGGATGCTTGGCAGACACTCAGCCAACGCATTGGCGTGGGCGGAAGACTCAACCAATCAGGTGAGGGATTGCTGTTGTTATATACAGAGCGGGAAAGTCGAAGCGAAGAGGAAACACAGGAGTCGAGCTTAGGGGTCCGTGGAGAGAGGACGTCTCTGAGGAGACAGGCCTCGCCCGGCGTTGGAAAACGAGCGTCAGGAGATGAAGAGTTAAATCGCGGTAAATTTCAAACAAGTTATCCAGAGAGGACGCCTCTGAGAATATACCGTTCACCAAGCCGTTATATTCAGACAAGTTAGCCAGAGAGGACACCTGTGAGAAGCAACCGCTTGCCAAGCAGTCATATTCAGACAAGTTATCCAGAGAGGACGCCTCTGAGAATCAACTGCTCACTAAGCCGTCAGATTCAGAAAATTCATCCTATAACAAAGGACCCCACACGATCCTGCGTCACGAAACCAAATGTGACATAGGACCCCACACGCTTCTTTCTGACCCCGTAGGTATCGTTGTCAGCCACTCACGCACAGGTGTTTGATATCCCGGTCGCAGTGCCGAGTAAAACAGATACCTCACTCTGATCCGGTGTCACTGAACCACTTGTAACATAGGTGGTCCACTCGTGTCTCTATCTGTGTGCTCACACCTCTGGTTCTCTGCGCAGAAATCTTGCCAGACTGTGAACACCCTCTTTGGCCGGTGATTGTTTTAGTGGCAGTAAAAACCAAGATGTGTCGAATCTCCTCTAGGTCGTGATGACGGCGATGATGATTTCGTGATTCTGTGAAGGCAAGGTTACACAAGCAGAACAAATCGACAATAGGAATAATTCAAACAACTCAGCAGTTTCTTTTTGTATCAAATAATTATTAACAAGATAAACAACTGTTTTTAAAACGTCGAACAAAAGTCTATTTGTCGATAAAATGTCCTTTGGGTTAACTAAACTAGTTCGTCGTCTCTCTGTGCGTGAAACTCCATTTACGATTGAAAGTTCTTAATTAAAGCATAACTTGTCTACTGAAAACGATTGGGGGGGGAATACTATGGCCAACGCCATCCAAACGAGAGATCGTTCACGCGATCCTCTCGCTTGGCCACCGCTCGTGTACTGTCTGCGTAACTGTCTTCTCGTTCTAAAACCAAAAAGTCCCTTCTCTTCCCAAAAAAGGCATATTGTCACACCTTTTCTTCCTCCTTGAGTCTTTCTTCCTCTCTCGGGGTCGTTGGAGTCGGACGGTGCGTGCGAGGTGGATTTACTCTCTCTCTCTTTCAGAGCTGGGGTGGGGTGCGCCCCTTCACTGATTCAGATAATTTGAATTTCTCTATTAGATTCCATTGCCGTGATAACAAAACACATTACTCGCTTTCTCTGTCTCTCAAGTGTTGACATAGACCTTTGTCCTAATTAATGATGACAGCTTAGATGGCTATCTCTGGCCATCCTCCTTGCCCGCCCAGCTAGCCAGTACCTGGCAAATGAGCCTCTTTGTTTAGACATAACTTGGTTTGACAATCTAAGTTGCCTTTCCAGACTTTTCAGCGCCATCCTCTCCGTTTGTTTTGTATAGCTGATTCCGTGTGAATATATACTAGTCCCTAGATCTCCATCTTCGTCTCTATATAGGGCCCAACATCATCGCCAAGATGCATGCCAGCGCGACCCCAGGGTGCACGACCCCCCGTTGGCTCCAATTATTACGTCACATCCCTGCGCACAAATCAAAAATAAATGAATAGGATTTTGAAATCTAATGCGGAAGAAATGCAGCGACATTTATTACGGTTGTATGCCGGACACCTAAGAAAACCCTGTCCAACAAGATTTGATTACGACCAAACAGTCGATCAACTGACCTATCCAGCGTCAGGATTATGTATATTCAGGACCCTAGAAACAGCTCGTTAAAAGCGGATCACAGAATCCAAAATTCTATAAAATATCCTTCTCTCCGCCGTCAAAACAAAAAAGGTATGTGTTTATACATAAGGACAAAACAAAAAGCAACAAACAAACAAAAAAGAATTACCATATTAATTCGTCATAAACCAACTTTCATTTTGTTTATATTGTCTTCTCATTTGTTTTCCTCGAATTTCATTAAAAAAAAAGAACTTTCCTATTTTTATTTCCATAAAGGCTTTTTTTTTTTAATTGATATATTTGAACTCGTTACGGTCTCTTCACAAAAAAGAGCATCGTACCCGCGCAGGAACGCGTGAAAATAAGTTTAACAATTATAACATTTGGTTTTCGAGACAATTATAACTTTGGTGTCAGGAAAAAGAACTTTCCTATTTCATTTTCATAAAGGCTTCATAAGTGCTACAAATGAACTTTTAATTCTGATCGACTTTCTCAGAATAACAAAACCAGTCTTTTTAAAATAAATAAATATTTGTTATGTAATGTTTATAATTTGTGATAGGATTACGGGTTGATTTCCTTTCATCGGGTTTTCAACCTGTGCACATTTTACATTCGTGGCTGAACTACGTGTCGGTAACGTTCAGAGTCTTACTACCACAATTATAACAATGGTTGTGATCAATCTCCCCTTTTCCGAATGTGTTTAATAATTTTTAGAATTGGTTTAATAATGTTTTATCAAATTATTAAGTGAATTAAGTTTAGTTTATTTTTTTACTTTTATTTAGGAAGTTTTTTCAATTTTATTCATTTTTTTGAGGGGCTAATTTTTTTTGTTAAATTGCAATCGGAAACAACTCTCGGTGGCCACGTATGGGTCCCCTCCTATAGGTTATTTATCTACCTTCCACAGTAGTAAGATGTGACACAAGGTCGGGAAGTGGGATTTGATAAGTCAGCACCCTAGAGGAAGAGCACTTATGACCGTCAAAAAATGTCTATACTTACTTACGAGGAGGGGAGGCTAAGCCTGGGAGGGTGGATCTCCTAGAACTGTAGAGGACAAACCCACAAACCGGCGGAATGAAGACCCAGAGGCCAAGACGACATCGGTCTATGGGGTGTAGTATCCATCGGAACAGATACTACACTTTGATCCCGGTCCAAAGAGCTGAGAAAGTCTCCTCCTATAGAAGCACCTAACAATTATTTGATTTCCGAGCGAATTTCACCTGCTGTTCAAAGCGTCCATCTGCCTTACAGGATGCGTAAAGAACAGCAAAGTTAGGCATTTATAACGACAGATAACATAACAAAAAAGAGTAAAAAACAAAAACAAATAGGCAACAAATAAATGTTACGAAAGGCAAAATAAGTTACTCTTGAAGAGTAACGAACCTGGTGTCCACCTGTTCAGTTAGGACGAAAAAAAAATGGCTGAAATTAGTTTCGATAATCGCTAAAAAAACGAAAATTAAGCAAAATAATGGTATTCGTGACATTTATTAGTGTTTCTAACACTATTTTGTTTATTTTTCGATTTTTCACCAATTATCAAGAATCCCCGTGCTGGGCTCATGAACAGCCATTTCCCCCCCCCCCCCTCCCGTTCTAACTGAACGGTGCCCGGAAAATTCGGCAATTTTGGCAAAGTAGGAAAATTCGGCAATTATGGAATAAATATCGATTCAAAAAAGATTTTAGAACCGTTCTTGAAGGAGATATAGTTGTAAATACGGGCCTATACCCCCCCCCCTCCTAAAAAAAATAAAGTCACTTCTTGTAATATCTTTTTGGTACTTGTGCAGTTTACGGACAGGGCTATTTTTTTTTAGAAAAGATTTTAATGTTAAATTCACTTTTTACGATATCTTTTGTTTATTAAATTGTTAGGTGAAGTACAGAATAGTTAACAAAGCCCTCCCCATGTAAAAAAAGGTTTTCTAAATAATGTTATTATTTCAACCCGGATTGTAATTAAGTTACGAGATTAAATCCATCATAATGCATTTAGGTTTCTTGGTAAACAAGTCAGCCATTTTAATTGAAAAAATATCAATTACTTCGTGTCTGTTCAAAATTTTAAAGGAATTTGTAAGTATTTAAACTATCGAATAGAAAGTCATTTAAACTGGCTTTAAAATTCTTAGAAAATCCTCATGTATTTAAAAAAGCAAAATTTTTTTCTTGTCATTAAATAAATTTCTAACTTATTTTTTTGTAATTGTAATTCCAGGTTTTTTTTTTTGGTTTTTTATCTCTGGTGGTAAAAATCGTTTCACAACTAAAATGGCAGACAATGAATAGGATGTATTTTTTTTTTTTTCAAGTATTAGATAAAGTTTTTAGTTTAGACTAGTTTTAGGCAAGATGACCATCAGAAATTAAAAAAAAAACCACTGGATTACAGTTACAAGAATTTTAAAGCCAGTTTAAATGATTTTCTATTCGATAGTTTAAATACTTACCCCCAAGAAACCTAAATGCATTATGATGGATTTAATTTCGTAACTTAATTGCGAACCGGGTTGAAATAATAACATTATTTAGAAAACCATTTTTAACATGGGGGAGGGCTTTGTTAACTATTCTGTGCTTTCACCTAACAATTTAATAAACAAAAGATATCGTAAAAAGTGAATTTAACATTAAAATCTTTTCTAAAAAAAAATAGCCCGGTCCGTAAACTGCACAAGTACCAAAAAGATAATACAAGAAGTGTATTTATTTATTTTTGAGGGGGGTATAGGCCTGTATTTACAACGATATCTCCTGCAAGAATGGTTCTAAAATCTATTTTCAATCGATATTTATTCGCTAACTTTGCCAAAATTGCCGAATTTTCCTAAATTTAACAGAACAGGTGGAAACCAGGTTTGTTTAAAAAAAACAAAAAAAAACGCTTTAGAATAATTTAAAACACAAATAAACTTATCGAGGTTAGTAGAAGAGTAACTTATGTTGCCTTTGGTAACATTTATTTGTTGCATATTTGTTGTTTTACCCCTTTTTCGTTCTGTTATGTCCCGAAAGTTTAATGTCAACGTACCTGATTTAGTTTATAACCAAGTTCAATCGTATCTTCTCCACGTGTTGTTCCACGCCGTTGTCTTACGTATCCATTTTTTACTTTCGTTTTTTACCCAAGTGACAGATTACTATTCTCTTCTTGGGGCCAACGGGGCTTATCAATTAAATGATCGCCGCCTTCTTTTTTCTAACGTTGCTAAGTTAAACAAAAAACAAATGGCTTCGTTGCCAATTTTTACTGACTTCTTTCTTTCTTTTTTTTTCTTTAAAAAAAGGGTCTGCTTGACAAGAAGCTGGAGAAAAACGTAGAAACCTTCCTTCTTTTAAACTACTGGGGGTTTCAGCTCAAATGTGGATTTTGATAGACAACAGGGTGAAAATGGCGAAAAAGATTGTTTTATTACGTCAATAATTAAAAAAACGTCATAAACAAACAAACAAAAATGACGTATATTTTTGTTGTTTCGTTGAGTAATATATATATATATATATATATATATATACAATCAATGTGAAAATTATATTTTTATATATTTTCACAATTTATTTTCTATATTTTGACGTTAGGAATATCAATTTTCCCTTATATAGAAAAAAGTTGGGTTTTTTTCCAAGAAAGGAGAACAAAATTTTCGGCCGTAGTCCTTCGGCCCTCGTCAGTGTACTGAAGAATTGTGGGTGCACAGTGGGAGGTGGGTTGTGGCAGTAGGAGAGAGAAAAAAACAGTGAAATGATGATCACGCAGGTGTCTGTCTCTATGGTCGAGTAGACGATAAATTTATTCCATGTGTGACCTGGCATGAGGGTGTGAACAGATGGATAAGCAGATAAAAATACGATACACGTATCCACGCATACACACAAACACACCGGCACACTGATCCGCGTCCATCAACTCACACACACACACACATGCGCACACACAGGCATATCTCCATACAAACACATAGCAGGGGAGAGAGAAGGGAGAAGAGAGATTGGGGCGGTCAGACAAATTGTCTGGGGTAATTTAAAATTAGAGTAGGGGCGTGAAGTTTAGTACGCGGAGGAGTGTGTGTGAACTTTGAAACATGAAAGAATAAAAAAAATTAAAAATAAATAAAAGTGAATGAAAATAAAAAATAAAATATGTCCACGCACACACACACGCGCATTCATGTGGAGAGAAGGGGAGGCATAGATAGTTATATGTGTGTAGACATATACATGCATACACGCACACCCACAAAGGCGTACGTGCACACACCTATTTATGTGTGAGTGTGTATACGGGGACTTCACAGCCTCCAACACCATCAGACAATGAAATGGCTTCTACAATCTATCCCCCTTAATAAGCAAAATTATCCTGACCGAACAAAAATTGAACCTAGATCACGGCTAACCTTTCTTCTCTTCGCCCTCAATTGTAATATATATACTAGTCCCAGCATACACACTCACGCACAAACCCCTCCCCACATACATTTTCATTCACCACGAATCCAAACCACTTAACCACATATAACAGCTTCACCATTGAACACAATCTAGATACCCTCACAAATATTTAGATATTTAAACCCCTTTTGCCCTTAATTTAATTTCAAACCGTCAACATTGCCTTCACAAAACTACATTTCACCAAAATGAATATCACTTTTCTTCTTCTCTTTCTTTTTCTTTTTCCTTCCCCTCAGTCATATTCTCAGCACATTTCAACACTTTCCTTCTAACTTACTTATATCCACACATTCCTGATATAGTCAGCTGGTCAAATACTCCTACTCTCCAAAAATTTCACACCTAACCACAACAAAATCTCCCCTCACCCCCTCACCCATCTCACCCTTTCGACTACTTCTTTCACACTCTTGCCCACCCACCCTACCCACTTTCAAATCTTTTTCTAAAACTATGACACTACCTACACACCAAAAACACAGAGCCTTCCCCCCTCCCCTCCTCTTTCCCCAGCCCCTCAAAATCCATGTTACACCTCACCACAACAAAAACCTCAGCACCCCCTCCCCTCTCTCCCACCCTAAGACAAATTCACTAGCACTTCCACCCCTCCCCTTTTTCACTCACAGCCATCCACATTCATTACACTCCCTGCCACCGACTTCTCTCAGCCCGGACCTTGGTCCTGCGCCCCCAGTAGTGGCTACTACTTCTTCTCACTAACCCATCATGTCAACCCAATATTTTCATGTACTTACATGACATTTTTCTTAAAATTATCATCCTGAGGAAGTCTTACAAATAAAGACGACACGTTGATGAATACATAAAAAAAATATCTTTCGGTTTTTCCTTTTTCATTTCCCATTATGTCGGATTACCCTCATCCTTCCTTTCTCATATATATATATATATATATATATATATATATATATATATATATATATATATATATATATATATATATATATATATATACTTCCTCCCACAGCGGTAAGATGTGACACAAGGTCGGAAAGTGGGATTGAAAAGCCAGCGCCCGAGAAGATGAGCATTCTGGCCTACAAAAAAAAATGCCTGTGCAGCTCCGTCGGTATTCCCCGGTAGGGGCACCTCAGGCGATTAGCAATAAACTAACCCTTTCTCAAAGGGTGAGAAGGCAAAACCTGGGAGGGGTGGACCTCCTAGAACAGGACAGTGTTATATAATGGGACGCATGCGACATGCGACATGCAACATGCGACATGCGACACGGCGGTAAACAAGAAGGTACGCACGGTTAGTACAAATAGTGCCCCCCAGCTGGGATTCTCAAATAGAAACGACACATCGTCCCGTTCGCGAGATCAACAGGCAAACTGTTCTACGACGCCAGATTCCGACTTTACAACGTGTCATAAACGAGCAATTCAACATTGGTGATTTGGTACAAGTTGATCAGCCTCCCCGTCATGGGGAGGATAGATGCGAACCGAGGTTACCACGAGAAAAAGAAAACTTCGAAAGAAAACAAAATAGTCCAAGCGGAATCATGTGAGTAGAACTTTCGTTTATGTCGGTCGAGATTCAGAGCGAACTCTTATGAAAAAAAAAGAAGAAAAGAAAGAAGAAAAAAAAAAGAAAGAGAGAGAACTTTGCATTACACACACACACGCAAAATCTGATAGGTGTAAAAAAATATATATATATACGTAATGTTATTAGCAGAAGAAAAAAAGAAAAAAGAAACAGTGAACTTAACAATACACACACACACACGCAAAACGTAAACTTTTTATAGAAGAAAAAAAAATAGACGGTTGAGACTTTGGAAGAAACTTTTTATTGACTCTTGTTTCTGTAATTTTGATACGTATTTGTTCTTGTGGGGGGAGGAAGGGAGATATTTTGTTGTTTTTTTGTTGTTTGTCGATAGTTGACGATGTTCGTTTTTCTTTGTTGTTGTTAAAAAAAAAACAAAAAACATTTTATGTATGTCTATTGAGAGAGAGAATCACATTATATTTTTTCCAGTGTTTTTTTAACGTAACCAGAAAAAAGAAGTTGGGATACGCGCGTTAAAATTAATTAAGAATGAAAAAAAAAAAACAGTCATTATATCGTTTATAGATTTAGGGTCAGCCACGCACAAACAGATTTCGGATGTTGAGAATTGACTTTGAGATGCGATGAAATTTTGGTGAAGGTCCGATGTTAAGGCCGTAGGGCGTGTCTCTTCCAACTGCGGGTTGGAATTGAGTTATGTTCGCTACGCGTGACCCATTGAGGTAGCCGGTGAGCTTGCGATTATACGGACAAAGAGTTGTTCGGTGTCACACGCGTGAAAAAAAGAAAAAGCGAGTTGTAGCCATGAAAAGATTTGGCATGATTATGGATATATTTTTGGAGGGACCTCGGAGTTACTGCGTGAATGATGATATATTTGATTTGTAGGAATGGGTCCATCCTAGGTTTTGGATGTGACCGACCGTGCGCAGAGACGCCTCTCCACCCCCACGACATAGTTAGAATCACGGGAAGGGTACAGTTAGCAAGCGAGTCCGCATCAACGGGGTTTGGAGTTAATTTGGTGTGAGGGAGCACTTCGTGTGCGCGTCGAGGGCAGCTATGACCATAGATGGGTCGACAACGTGCCGTATTTTAGGGTCCTGGAATAGCAAATAGACAGGAAATGTGTCTCGGATCGAGATCCGATGTGAGTGTCTTCGAAATAGACACATGAACTCCACAGAGGGTCGAACTAGACATAGAGTTTAATGATAGAGCGGCACGTAAAATTAAATTCGTGGGCCGACCACATTAAGTTAAATGAGATAGGAGTTTCTGTTTTTTTGTTACTCGTAATTCGCGGTAATGTCCGCCAGTTAGAAAAATGACCATTGATTGTAAATCGATGCTATGAAGTACGAGAGTAAGTAAGGTGAGTGTATGCCTATGTGTTGGTGTGAATGCCCTGGGGTCAGAGGTCAGACCGTTGTGGGCTCAGTGGTGAACTGAACAGGTGATGGGTGATGTCGCCCGATAATGTTTATGACGGGGATGGCCATGAGAGCCGATATTGATCGTAAGAGAGGTTTCCTTACATCCCAGAGATAGCGTCATGGGCCGAGGAACGGCCGGTTGAAGAGATTGGACGTTGGAGGTCCAGCCGTACTAACCTATGGTTCTGACCAGACCCTGCGGAGGGGTGTGTTAAACTAAAAATCTTAGGATTGTTTTTTTTGTATAGGGAGGGGAGGAATGTTATATAATGGGACGCATGTGATGATGGACGTATGAGAGATTGCTTAGCTTGCATGATTTGTAACAAAGTCATCTCGTGCAAGTTTAGTGCAATGTTGTTTCTCACGGTCGCGGTGACAGTTGATGAGACCTCGGGAGTCGAGGGTTAGTTCACACCTGTGCATTGATCACAAGATTTTGTGACGTCACAGTTTTCCCGGTGGGAAAATGGCAGTGAGATTGTCAGTTCTTGACTGGAAGCCGACGAGTCAAGACGCATTAGTCATGTAGCGATTAAATAAGAGGGGAACACGGATCCCCAAAAATGAGAGCCAGACGATGTCCCCCCTCTTCCTTCCCTCACAAATGATTAAGTGATTAATTAGTTAAGTAACTAGTGTAAGCTTCTCTCTCTGCTATGACGTAACTGCTTCAGTATCGACAAGCTAAAATAAAATAAATGGCTCAAATTAATTAGAAGGCTTGTTATATTTTGTGTGTAAAAGATTTGATTTCAGCTTACAAAGAAACCACCAGAACAATGTAGCAGAGAGAAGACAGCTGCAGGCGACAACGACGCGGCGGTGAACAAGAAGGTACGCATGGTTAGTACAAATAGTTTCCCTCAGCTGGGATTCTCGAATAGAAACGATACATCGTCCCGTTCGCGAGATCAACAGGCGAACTGTTCTACGACGCCAGATTCCGACTTTACAACGTGTCATAAACGAGAAATTCAACAAGAGTACCTCAGATCGGCAGAACCGGTCTACAGATATGAAACAGTGATTATAACCGACAGAGTCTGCCCTTTAGGGCGAACTAATATGCATCTTAAGGGGGGGGGCCTACGTAGAAACAAGTGGAGATCTAAGAACTAGTACATATTTTCCGCGGGATCGGCTATACAAAACAAGCTGGGAAGGTGGTGCCGGGCTGTCTGAGAAAGCCATGAGAGGTTGTCAATTGCATTTAAATCTTACACAGGCCGAGTTTAAACAGGTGTGCCGGGTTTTGGCCAAATCTTTTTTATCGCTAACGAAAAACATACGTGTGTCAGTACTATGTGGGTGGGCGCGCGAGGCCGGAGTGGAGATCGCCCCTCAGGCTGTCATCATTAATTAGGGCGAGAGCCTCCTTTCTCCAGCGGGGTACGGATAGTTGCTTTTTGTCTTGATAATATCTGAATCAGTATATCCCACACCACACTCGACCCCGAAAGAGGCGGAAAGACACAGAGAGAAAGAGAGTGTTACAATATGGAAAAGGAAAGGACTTTTGTTTTTGGAATGAGAAGACAGTTACAGGGCAGTTAGATTTTGGCTCGCAACCTGGACGGACGAGCGCCGACCAAGCGGGAGTGTTGCGCGAACATCGCTCTCGTTTGGGATGGCATGGGCCATAGGACCCCCCCTCCCACCATTTTGAGTAGACAAGTTATATCTCAATTAAGGCTTTGCAGTCGTAAAAGCGATTCACACACACACGCAGAGAGAGACGATGACTAGTTTAGTAAACAAAGACAATTTACCAAAACAATAGACTCTAAAATTCAAGTGTAAAATTAATCCTTCCTTTTAGTTGTTTTTAATAATTATTTGAAGGGAAATAAACCGATGTTATTCTATTGTCGAATTGTCCTGCTAAGTAACTTTGCCTTCACAGAATCACGAAATCGTCATTCATCCGACCGGAGGAATTCGACACATCATTCTTTTTTTTCAGCCACTATTGACGATCATCGCCAAAGAGGGTGTTCACAGTCTAGAAGGATTCCTGCGCCGAGGACCAGACGTGTGAATACAGAGATAAAGACACGAGTGGACCACCTATGTTACAAGTGGTTCAGTGACACCGGATCAGAGTGAGGTATCTGTTTTATTCGGCACCGCGACCGGGATATCAAACACCTGTGCGTGAGTGGCCGACGACGATACTCACGGGGCGAAGAGTGTGGAGTCTTGGGTTACATTTGGTTTCGTGACACAGGATCGTGTGGGGTCCTTTCATTATAATGGTGCCGTCACCATGAAGGATCGTGTGGGGTACCTGTTTATACAGAGTGAAAATCCATCGGAACAGATACTACACTCTGATCTTAACTAAAAGGCCAAGAGAGGAAGAAGGTTACTTAATACTTTCGACGTTGTAAATTATTTTCAAGAAAATGAATTCATTGGTAAAAGCGCAAAATAGTTAACAGACGAGAAACCGTAAACAAAAGGAGGACAACAACAAATGAGTTTTACCAAAAGCAGTAAAATTTAATTATCTACCGACCTGTATACTTTTAACGTACTGAAACTGTTTGTGATTTTTTTATTTCTAGGAAAGCAGGCTTATTGACACACGATACCAAGATGTCGCTTAACTATTGCTTAAGAAAAAATAGTAAAAAAAAAAATGACTAACCCTAAGTCCGAGTGGCAAGCTCTGGAGCTTAATGATAGGATAAGTAATTATTTTACTATCTTTTTAGCATGAACGAAAATATAGGCGGCCATCATTTTTTTTTCGTGTGTCGCAAAGACAGCTTTGAATGACATCAAATTTTGAAATAAAAACTTAAAAAGAGTTTCATCACGTTAAAAGTATACAGGTCGGTAGATAATTAGATTATACTGCGTTTGGTAGCAGTTATATGTTGTTGTTTTTTACGATTTCTCGACTGTTAACTATTCTGCACTTTTAACAAATTTATTTAAGTTGGAAATTAGTTCAAAATAATTTGATAAATGATAAATTCGTACCTTCCTTACATCGTATGCTAATTCACCAAAAATTATAAATTAGATTTTACTTTTTTAGGCGATTACATGCAAACAACCTGAAAAACTTGGCAGTGAAAATAAAGAATGAATAAATTATTTTAAAATTTAGTATTGCGCATATAAATTTAATCATAGAAAATACAGAGGTATGAAGGCTGAGGTATTAGTCCTGGGTAGTCCTAAGAAGTCCACCCTCCCAGGCCTTGTCTTCTCTCTTTGGGGAAGAGTTAGTTTATGCATTTTCTATGTTTGGACTGTTTGATCATTTTAATTTTCCTTACACAGTGATTTCACGCTGGACTTTTCTTAACTGTCATCCATTGAATGCATCGCACACAAATTTTTTAATTTTTGATTTTTAATTAATGTTCACAACTTAGACTGTTGCTTTAGAAATAAAAAAAATCTTCTTTAAAAACTTTTTGACTTGGATACATGGTAAAGATTTAACATGGTAAATCAGTCCGTACCTTGATGGGGTATGTTAACATAAAAGTGTGTTTTTGCTGTTATACTTTATGTTTTATATATTTTTTATATATTTTCAAAGCAGTGATGTCATTGCGGTAATAGTCCAAAGATTTTCTTTGAAAATCCATGGATTAAGGGCATTACAGTACTTTTTGCTTGAACTTTGATATGTAATAAAGTTTGATTAATTTCTCATGTTATTCTTTCATTCAATCCATTATTATTTATGCTCTATCCAATATATTGAGATTTGTCTTCACCCTGATAGTTCACTAATTTAAGATATCTAATATTATTTATATCTTTGAAGTATCATTTTAATCTAATATATATATATATATATATATATATATATATATATATATATATATATATATAGAGAGAGAGAGAGAGAGAGAGAGAGAGAGAGAGATAGAAGAAAAAAGAGTGATAAATATGTGACGATTGTCAAAATTTATTTCAAATTTCAATTGTTCAATGCAAGGTGTATTCAGTAATAAACTAGTGTTTATTATTCTTTCCTGAAGCCAAGGCTTTTCAAAGATCGAAATCTTATCATCAGAGGAGAAATACAGATGGATAAGTTGGCTTTCGAAAAAAACAAAGTTCAAATATTTGAAAAATAAAGTTTGAAATTTTTAAAACCAGACAACTTGACACGAGATTTTGTCAAATAAATGAAATATTTATTAAATCATTTGTTTTTAAATCCAAATTTTCGGTTTTAAAAAACCCTATTCATGGTAATACAAATAATATTTTCCTTTTTTCTTCTTTTTCTTCTTTTTTTTCGTGGTCGAAGTCTTATGGCGTATCTGAAGATTGACGATCTTCTGGTGTTATCGAAGAGACGCTTTTTTTTTAATAGTTCGATCTGTAGTGAAGCGCGCTAGAGTGCGTGTGTTCAATAATGAGATAAGTGTTACTACAGTAATACATATATATCTGTCCCACCAGCCTTCAATCTATTTCCTTAATGAGACATTCTCTTTCTTTTTTTGCTCCTTCTGTTTTCTATACCGATTTATACGTTTTTTCTTTCCTTTGTTCATTTTTAAAACTTTTTAGTTTGAGATGTTTTCTTTCTTATTTCATTTTTAACGAGACATTATTTCATATGAATAGGAATATTTTTGAAGGAAATTGCTTTTGCCATTTTTGACAGAGCGTGTACACTCATTGGCGAATAATACGATTAATTTATACCTAAAATTAATTTTTACGATCAAATTTGATATGTTGGCTTGAGAAAAAGTAAAAAAGATTAAGTTTTAGTTAAACAAATCTTTCACAAAGTGTCAAAGTTATGAGCAACGAGTAAACAGCGTGTCGTATATTAGTAACTCGGCACGGAAGACAAGTGAACGTGAGAAAGATACTAACTTGTATAAGCTATTCTCTTTCGTTCTCCGTTCGTGCAGCTTACTCCTTCCTCTTTTTTCCTTTTCACTTTTTCCTCTTTCTATACTGAGTGGGAATGGGACGCACTTAAATCAATTGCTCTGTGCTACGTCTGCACAATCGTAGCATGAAGATCCGAAATAAAAACATTACTTCACATGTAGGTATGAACTCACAAATTCTCAACAAATGAGAAGGATTCCTGCTTGTTTGAAACGGCTTGTCTGGAATCCTTGGAGAGCCAGCTGGTTCTGATATAAACAACCACATGCTACCCAAAGAGAAAGGTTCCTTTTTCAAGCTGACACGTCCATGTTGCCATTATTTTGATAAGATGTCGAAAAAACAACAACAAAGGCAGCAGACACACCAAAGAACCTCTGCCTCTGAAGAGTACTTAATGACTACTATGACTGCCGTTACAGCTAATGCAAAAGGTCAAAATATAGACACAATTACATAAAATGAACAAATGAACACTAAAACACATACATGTTAAGGAACATCTAAACAAGTGTTTCAGTCTTGGATGTTAAGTTAATTCTGTTTTACAAAGACTGGCTTATATTGGCCTCATTTATGTGAAGTGTCGCATGTGAATGGGTTGGTGCAATATTAGAGGGGGGGTACTGGTATTGGATTGATTTGCATAGCCAGCAACAATAATTAAATCTTGACTATTTGTTCACATCCAAGTTGCCCTGAAAACGGCAGGTTCGTCCAGTTGCTGGGCTTGACGACTGGACACATGGGAAGTCAACAGTTAGACGCAAAGGGTATCATACCCCTCATGGCAGCTGGCATGTTTACTTGCTTCCCACTAAAGCAAGATGGGACATAAGGCTTAAAGGTGGGAAAAGCCAGCTCTCCAGAAGGGCAACTCTGGCTAGGTACAACCCGCCTGTATTCCCTGGAAGGGGCGCCTCAGGTGATCGGCAATAAATCGATTCTAAAAGTGAAGAAGACCGAGCTGGAAACATACCTCATTCCGATAAAAGAGGGGCTCGTGTTGCTGCGACAGCCCCTGGTGAACCTCGGTTGGTATAGAAGGCATAAAAGTGGGGAGAGCCAGCTCACCTGAGGGAGCACTCTGGCTGTACCCTTCGGTATTCTCTGGTAGAGGCACCTTAAACTATCAGCAGTAACCTCCTCCTCCTTTCAAAGTGACGAGGTACTGCCTGAGAGAGTGCACCTTCTAGGACTATGCCTCATCCTGACAAAAGGAGGCAAAATTCGTTTTTTAATGCTAATAATCCATCACAATTTTTTTTCCAGTTACCAAATAAAGCGAATAAAGAGTGATAAGGAGGGGGGAGGGAAAAGAGATAAGATAGAGAGAGGGGGAGGGGGAAGGGAGAAAAGATAAGATAGAGAGAGGGGGAGGGGAAGGGAGAAGAGATAAGATAGAGAGAGGGGAGGGGGAAGGGAGAAAAGATAAGATAGAGAGATGGGGAGGGGAAGGGAGAAAAGATAAGATAGAGAGAGGGGGAGGGGAAGGGAGAAGAGATAAGATAGAGAGAGGGGAGGGGGAAGGGAGAAAAGATAAGATAGAGAGAGGGGGAGGGGAAGGGAGAAGAGATAAGATAGAGAGAGGGGAGGGGGAAGGGAGAAAAGATAAGATAGAGAGAGGGGGAGGGGAAGGGAGAAGAGATAAGATAGAGAGAGGGGAGGGGGAAGGGAGAAAAGATAAAATAGAGAGAGGGGGAGGGGAAGGGAGAAGAGATAAGATAGGGGGAGGGGAGAAGAGATAAGATAGGGGGAGGTGGGAAGGAAGAAGAGATGAGAGAGGGGGAGGGGAAGGGAGAAGAGATAAGATAGGGGGAGGGGAGAAGAGATAAGATAGGGGGAGGTGGGAAGGAAGAAGAGATAAGATAGAGGGGGAGGTGGGAAGGGAGAAGAGATAAAATAGAGAGAGAGGAGGGCGTTGGGTAAAGAGAGAGCAGAAAAGGGTAGAGAGGAAGGGGGGATAGAAGTTTTTAAAATGTTACACACACTTCTTCTATTTTGTTGTCTCTGCCCATTCCAGGCAACGCCAGATAACCATGCTGGTAAATAATAAAGCTTAACCAGCTATATCATGCTCTCCTGTTTTTATTACAATGTGTGCAAACCTTTAATCAAAAGTTGTCAGTTATTTATACAAATTACTAATACTACAATAAGCATCCGACGAATCATGACTAAATTAACGGACATCTGCTTCTTCGTTCATTTAGTATAATCGACTGGCCAAAGATGGGGGGGGGGGGGGGGGCGGAGAAGATTTAAATCTCAATGGCAGCTTATTCTTTAGGTTCAAAGCATTGCTGTAAGGATTGTCAGTTTAAACAATGCCAGACTTTCTGAAAATATCCCATATCTCAAGGATGCCTTCCTGAAAAAGTTCAAGGGCTTTTCACCAACAAGCAACTATCACTAACAGATGTAAGTACAATAAAAACTCTGTTTCAGAATCTTTTGAGATGACGATTGATAATTTGCATATTTTAGATTATTCGGACTAGTCTTCTCATCTTGGACGTTATTCTCACAACATTTCGGACGATGTAACCTTTGACCGTCTTCATGTGTATCTGGTCCAACTCAGGAATCTGTATGTCAAACTCGGGAATTTGTACAGAATTTCAAACTGACTTCTTTATTTAATCCACAAGAGTAGATTGTTCTCGTTTCGTCAGCCATAATTGTATTCTTAGTATCGCTTGTACTGAGGATTGAACCTTCACCCTCCAAAAGACTGTCACTTAGAACTGATTATTACTTCGCACTTTATCCGTTACACCACAGGTCCATGTGGTCTACCAGTCTATGATCAGAACAATGACATTCAGCAATGACATTCTAGAACATCTGAAGAAGTCGACACATTACTTAATTGGTCGGAAACAGACAAGTCACTGACCAAAACTCTGTTTAATTCATGTAGGAACAAAAAAAACGTCAGATTAAGGATTGATTTTTTGGTACTCTTATAACTGACGCATCATGTTTCCGTGACTTTATGTAAGTTACTGAAGCGCCCAAGAGTTGACGAGGCGAAAACTGCCAAATTGAAGACCGGCAGCCGATAAATTACGAAAAAAATCAAACTAAAATACATATATACAAATAAAGAACAAACAAACCGTAGCTAAAACACTGTTAGTAATTAGATGTTTACTTTTGTTCTTTTTTGTCAAAGGAACTATAGAGTCGATGCTTAGGGCTCAACTGTACGACCAGTTGAGCAGCAAGATAAGTCAGATTGCCAAGCACATCAAAATGCCTGTTTATAATAAAGCTAGAATGTTCCATTATGCTCAGAAGGGAAAGTCCATTCTCTGTGTTCTGATTGGCTGAGATTCATAAGTGGCCATTCTAGTGTATAAATGTTCATTCATTCGAATAAGTATTCTTCTATGAGATGGATGCCAGTTGAGGCCTTTATGCCGGTAAATGTTAATCAAATGGTTTTATGTAAAATGTTATTTTGTTTGTGCACCGGAAAGTTTCAAATGATTATTTTGTTTAATTTGCTTATTTTCCAATGTTTTTATTTTAGATTTTTTGTCAAAGTTTTTTCTTGTTAACATAAACACAGCAACAACTGTTTTTAAGCAAATTTTTTTGTTTTGTTTTCTTATTTTAACGAAAACAAACTGTTTATAAGCAAATGTTTCTTGGTTAATAGTTTCGTCGACTCTCGCCCGAACGTTGCCGATGCGAAGTCACGGATACCTGTGTGCGTCAGCTAAAAGAGTACCGATGTTTTTTCTGCTTTTCACTTAACGTCGTTCATCATCCTGGTTAAGAAACTGCAGTGGCTGACACACTTTTTAAGATGTATGGGTCAATAAATGGCCTGAAACTACACAAAAGCCGTGTCATCCAATGATCACTAAAATGCTGCATATCATCCATCGTCAAAGTACATTCGTATGAATCAACATGGTACAACTTTGTTGATTCTGTTGTTGGCATTCTTGCAGGAGGGACCACGTAATGGTTGTCAAGAGAAAGTGATTCTGTGGAACCGACTGGATTCAAACTTGGTATACCCAGGTCGTCAGTCCACGTCATTATCCACTTAACCACTGTCTCCTCCTCTGATAACGTCAATAAGATTACAAACAATGGTCGTCGATGCTTAGTAATCAAACACCAGTTCTACAAAGCCAAACCTAAACTCTTGTAAAAAACACAAAACCATTTGAAAGGCTGGAACTAGATTTCAATAATGAAATTCAATTTCTTGTGGTATTTGGAAGCATCGGGCACACAAGAAGTGCAGTGGAATTACTGGTAAGTTGAGAGAACATGACCAATTTGTGTGCCAAAAGTGTAAGACAATGGAGATGGATGAGAACTCAGATGTGGACAAAGTACATCTGGATGGCAAAGTTTTGTTACCTTGATGATACCATTGGAGCACAGGGTGGAGCAGGTGCTAATGTGATTGCAAGAATGGAGTAAGTTCAGGGAACCTCTGTCATTACTAACCAGCAAAGCATTACCACTGTCAACAAAAAAGGAAGAGTCTATCAGGCATGTGACAAAGTGTGATGATGTATGGAGATGAAACCTGGCCAGTGAGGGTTGAGGACATGCGCTGCATGGACAAACATGATATTAGAATGATACGATGGATGTGTAATGTGAGTCTTAAAGACGGACTTAGTTCTGATGACCTCAGACGAAGATTAAATCTGAACAGTATAGGGAGATATGTGCAGAAGAGTAGACACTTTGATGGTATGGTAATGTTGAAAGAATGGATGAGAGTTCTTGAGAGTTCTTGAGATGTAGAACAGTCGAGGTAGCAGGTTCAGTTCACAGGAGGAAGTGATGAAAATGGAATTGAGAAAAAAAGGGATAAGTAAAAACCTGGCCATAGTTAAGTTAGTGTGGATGTGACAAAGCATCCGGGGTCCCATGGGGATCAGGTACCCTGGTGACGCGCTAGTATGTATGTTGGTTGTGATGCTATGCCCTGCGTCGAAACAAGGTGAGATATAAAACTAGTATATATTTGATGTAGAAACGAACTCATTCAAGCGACAGGAACGCGGCGCCAGTTGGTCTCGTATAGTCGTGTTTTTTGGTCAGAACCGATTACCACCAGAGGCAAAGAAAACAGTTGCCAGATGGGAAGTAAAGATTATGAAATTCCATTATCCTAGATTTAATTCCGAAAAATAAATAAGGCGATATTATTGTTTGGGTGAATGACGTGTTTTGGATTCACGATTCTGTGAGGGCTGTTTTGACTTGACAGATATTTAATTGGGCCTGTCATCGTTAATCCCGAACCCGCTCACAGATCATCTCCAGCTGTGTGACAGAATGAGAAAGCATTTGTTTTGGCGATAACGCCAGGCTAAAAAGAAAATTCCAGTTATTTTAGGGAAGGGGGGGGGGGGAAGTGAGGCACGTATCCCCACCCTCCTTGAGAGAGGAAGACACGCAGAAAGAAAGATGGCAGAGAAGGGGGTGTACGACGATAGACATCTTCAATAAAAAAATGCGCGTTTTTCACGCATGAGCAGTAGAGTAGAGACGACCAGAGTTGAATTGTCGGGAGACAGAGTTAGACTTTCGTCAGGCGCGCGCCATAATGGCATGCGTCGAAGAAAAGAAAACCAGACGAAATCCCCGCCGTCGCCTTCGCCAGTTAATTTGTGGCTAAACAACCACTTGTGTAAAGAATTCACGCACACAGAGAACTAACAAGATAACTTAAAGAAAACACAACCTTTTTCTATAGACATTTACAAACACGGTAGACATTAATCCAATGTAAAATCAATTCTTTTATTTTATTAATAATTACTCTTCTATTCAAAAAAAAACCTTGACCGAGTTGTTGAACATTGTTCTCTTCCTTTTGTTCTGCTTTAAATGATCTTTTTGCTCTCACAGAGCCAACCGGTTGCTGTTCGCCCAGTGATTGCTCGCTGATATAAACAGTTTTAATATGGGAGTGTATTTGTAGCTGGACGAGACGACAAGATCGGCGACGTCATCATCATCATCATCGTCACCAGCCCGGCCTAGAGGAATTTGGATCTATATATTTTTTTATTGCCACTACGACGATCGGCACGAGTGGGGGTCACAATCTGGCACCGCGACCAGGGTGTCACATCTATGCGTGTGGGGTTCATATGGAAGTCAGTTTCTTAAAGTCGTCCAACACATGCCAGCATGTAAAACGGATGTCAAACCTAATCTGATGATGATGATGATGATGATGATGATGACGATGAGTTACTGTCATGAATGTGAGGGTGAACGGCTTCGTAAAAGAACGTGTACATTTTGTGTCATTCATTCGGGAAAACCAGATCATTCGAACACTGGCCCAGTGATAACAGACACCAACGCTGGTCGAAGCAATGACGACTCATAATGTCTCTATTTTAAACATCCGGGACAGCAAAAGCCGAGATTTGTGGAGCTATGCAAATAATTCGTTTTGCACAATTTGTGATTTGAAAACATTCCTGGCAGCATATAAAGAATTTTCCTTTCTTCCTCTGTATGTTGTGACCTTAAAAGGTCGATAATAATCAAGACAACACGGTGGTATATTTACAAGAGTGTGTATTTACAGAAGTACAGAATTGTATGCTACAGAAAGACTGCCCCAAGACTTTGTAGTTAACTCTTCTATGCATAGTATTTGGAAGAGTCCATTTAGTCACGAATAGGGTAGATAACCATCACGCATACACATATATACATATATATATAAGTACAGAATAGTATGTTACAGAAAGTCTGCGTCTGATAGTGTAGTTATGATGATCACCCCAAACAAGGCAGGCCGCCACTGTAGATGTAAGGGGCTACTGAGAAAAAAGAAAAGGGGAGAAGGTTGGGGGGTCAGCCTAAATTGGGATCTGCGCAGCGAGATGTCTGTTCACATTAGTTTTAAATTTCTGCATGTCAGTACTGTCGGGGAAACAGGCGGAAGGGAGGGAGTTCCATAGGCCAGCAGCATGAGGAAAGAAGCTATTTGAGTAGAAGGCTCTCCGGCATCTGGGGACCTCCACAGTGAATGAATGAGATTTAGTTGATTGTCGAGTTGGTCTAGTGAATTTACGTCGAGGGGGCACCAGAGTAGCCAATTCATCAGAGCATAATCCATTGAAGTATTTGTAAAACAAACATAAGGATGCTACATTGCGGCGATGGGACAGGGACTGGAGCTTGGTTGATAGTGAGGGACCTATTAGGTTGGCGACTCGTTTTTGGACCTTGTCAAGGAGGGAGAGACTAGTAGATGATGCACCAGCCCAGATGTGGCAACAATACTCCATGCATGGGCGGATGGTGGCTTTGTACAGATACAGGATAATGTCAGGTGTGAGGAGTTTGCTAGCACGGTAGAGGGAGCCAACCTTCTTTGAGGCAACCTTGGCAATGTCTTCAATGTATTTGTTCCAACTCATGTTACCTGTGAAGGTTAGGCCGAGGAGTTTGAATGATGAACTCTCAGGTAGGGTGTTATTTGCCATGGCAATCGGTGGTTGAAGAGGTTTCTTGTAGTTATTGAAGGAAAGGAGCTTTGTCTTTGCGGCATTAAAAGTTACCAACCATTTATGACTCCAATCCACTACAGCCTGGAGGTCATTTTCTAAAGATTCAGCCATTGCCTCGGATATGGTCGCGTCAGTTTTACCAACATGGCGAGAGTAAAGCGTGATGTCGTCAGCAAATAAACCAATCTCTGACTCTATGTCGTCAGGGAGATCGTTTATATAGATCAGGAACAACAAAGGTCCAAGGATAGATCCCTGGGGTACACCTGCATTTATGTCATGTTGCTTAGATGAACGGCCATCGAGGACAACCTGGATTTTTCTTTTGTTTAGGAAGGATCTAATTATATTAAGTAGTTGCCCAGTAATACAGTATGAGCGTATTTTCAGGAGAAACCCTTTATGCCAAACCTTGTCAAAGGCCTTGGATATATCAAGCGCTACTGCCCTAGCTTCTTCTGCCTTGTCGAGTGTATGATACATGCGTTCAGAGATGACCGTTAGGATGTCTGCAGTAGATCGTGCTTGTCTAAATCCATACTGGCGGTCAGATAGAAGTTTAGCATTAACTAAGTGCCGTACTATCGCTAGATTGATTAAGGATTCAAAGATTTTGGCAAAGATCGGCAGTAGACTGATTGGGCGGTAGTTCTGAGGGTCGGTTCTATTCCCAGAACTCTTGTAGACAGGTACCACAGAGGCAATTTTCCAGCTATCGGGGAAGCAAGATTCAACTAGGCATTTATTGAAGAGTTTGGAGAGGACAGGGACCAGTTCAGCAGAACATTTCTTTATTACTATTACAGGTATAAGATCAGGCCCACAAGCTTTAGAGGTGTCAAGGTTTTTTATGATGTCTCTGACCTGGGGTGGGGTGATGACCAGGTTATCAAGTGTGACTTCAGTTCGCAAAGGGACTTCAGGGAGGGGGTGGCTGTCTGAGTCTAAAGTAGAGTTAGAAGCAAAACGCTGGGCAAGTAGTTCAGCCTTATCAGTGGTCGTGCAAACGACATCATTGTGGTTTGATAGTGGGGGAATCGTTGATTGACCATTATTCACTACACTATTGTAGATTTTCCAGAAATCGCGAGTACCTAGTTTCTGTGACTGGATGCGTCTTTTTGTTAACTCATTATACCTTCTCTTTGCTTCGCCTATCACGGCCTTGCAATTATTTCTTGACTCTATAAATTTATGTCTATTAGTAGCTGACTTATGGCGGCCAAATTTACGGAATGCTTGTTGCCTCGCAGAAATGGCAGCTGCACATTCTGAAGTGAACCATTGAGGAGAGTGGGGCTTGCTAAAGAATTTTCGCATGGGGACATAGGCTTCAATGCCTGCTTTGACCCATTCAGTTAATTCGTTTGCACATCGGTTTTCAGGTAGTGAGAAGGTTTCCCTCCATGGGGCGTCACTGATGTGATCTCTGATTAACTCGAAATCAGCCTGCTCGTAGTATCTTGTTGTTTTGAGCAACGGTTCATCAGCTTTTGGACGACTTTTTAGGGTGATATGTATCATTAGCACAACGTGATCAGCATTCCCGAGTGGGCTATGAGCTTTCGTTACACAAGCTTCGGGCATTGAGGTCAAGAAGAGGTCTAGAAGTGAGGCTTGCTGGTCTACTCGATCGGGGATGCGGGGAGTGAGCTAGAGAGAAATTATACGTAGAGTTGCCGGCTGCGTCAGTAAGGCTAGAGAATCCCAACCAGCCGTGGTGGTGGGCATTAAAATCTCCAAATACATGTATCTGGGCATTCGAGTCAATTAAGAGTGCTCTATCTATGCTTTCAGAGACAGAGTTTAGCAGAGTACAGTCCTGGGTCGACGGGGAGCGGTATAAGAAATATAAGTAGCTGTCGCTGTGATCTAAAGTCAATCTAAAGCACATGTAATCATGGTCATCTGATTCTAACCTATGTTCTCTAGTCAGGGGGAGGGTGTTCCGAACGTAAACTCCTAGCCCGTGCTGCCATGACTGCTATGACACTTCGTCGTAACTCTATACATAGTCTCTGGAAGAGTCTATCTATTCCCAAAATAGGGTAAATCAACATCACACCATAACAATACCTAAAACTAAATGGAACTTCCATGAATAAAGTTTCTTTCCAAGCATTTCCTATCTGCAGAACCCAATACCACAGGGCTGCTTCTCAGCTGACTACAACATGGTCGTTTTCAATTCTGATGTTAGCAAATTCTTGTCGAATCTTTCTCTTAAATAATCAAATTCTACGCATTTCACCAATCGTTTCTAATCCTCTCATAGTATTGTTCATCATCCAGCCGACAATCTCTCGAGTGGCTTTTAGCCTTGATAAGTGGTGATTCATTAGTATTGAGAAAAGTGTATGAAGAAATATTGAGTTATTTAAATGAGTCGTTTTTTCAAGATTTGAGATTATTATTTTGCCGAACTTAAGACTCCTTAAGCTTAAGCCTTAAATTTCAGACATTTTCTAGAATCAAAATCATGTAATGGATGTTGATCAAAATTAGAATAAGGATTCTAGACATTAGGTTTAGTATCATTATATTTTGATTTTAATCTTCCTAAGGAAACATAAAAGTGATGCAAAACTGTTTACCCATCTTGGGACGGATATCCTTCTAGTATTTGTATGAAACAAATAACAAATTAAATTAATACAATTGCTTTATTTTTATTTTTTCAACGGTAATCCGTAGCTTCAAAACAACGACGAAAATGAAAGACAACATGTTTAATCGACTAAAACTTATACTTCCGTCGGATAACAGTTTCGCGTGTATTCTTAACAGTTGAGAATGTTTTGCCAACGACCGATTATAAAACATAAAACTTTAGAGTTGAACCAGCAGAAAATGCCTTGACAGCCATGAGAACAAAACTGAAAGAGAGAGAGAGAGAGAGAGAGAGAGAGAGAGAGAGAGAGAGAGTCCAGTTCAGAGAAAAATGACAATGAACTAACTTTTGATGGCAATCAAACGTTTCACCCAGAGATCTGGAACCTGCTAGAGAGATATCAGATCCGTAAGAGGACGTTCGCTCCTTATTGGAGTCTGTATGCTTCTCCACTGAACTGATAAAACTCGCAATACACCACCAGTGGATATCTGCGAAGAACAAATCCTAGAAAATGACTGATAAAAATATCAGATCAGTTCCAGAAAAGCGAGAACAGCAAAGCACAGACGTTGGTTATTCATCATGAAAAGTTCAGGGAAATGTGTGCAGAACAGTAGACTCTGTTGGTATGGTCATGTTGAACAGAATGGATGAGAGTTCTTAGGTTAGTAGATGTAGAACAGTTGATGTAGCAGGGTCTGTTGACAGGGGAAGGCCAAGAAAAACATGGAAGAAAATGATGAGGATGGACTTGAGAGAAAGAGGGATAAATAAAGTCCTGGCCAGAGATAGGTTAGTGTCGAAGTCAATTTCGAGCAGCTATGCAACACATGGCTGCATGTAAAACAGACGTTAAACCAATGATGATGATGATGATGATTGTAGTAGTAGTAGTAGTAGTAGTAGTAGTAGTAGTAGTAGTCCTTCAAGTAGAAAATAGGAAAGAGTTAGTCTAAGATAATTCTTATCACCACAACCTGAAATATCACAAGTTTTGACCAGGAAACACCATAATATTGCGGACGAATTTACAAATTGGGCCGACTATTTCACTTATGACGGACTAAAACAAATCAGGGAAAAATGTGGTGAAGGAAACTGTGGTTTCCTTCACCACATTCTTGACAACCTAGTTATAATTTAACATCTGCTCCGACCTACCTGATTGGCATATTTCAAGTCAAACTTTTACTGCGTTTGATTTTCATTACACGTAATAATTATCGTCCTCTATCAGACACTTAGTTGGCAGACAATTTTATTCACTAAACTTCCTAACTACTGTTATATAAACTAGTATATCACTACCCTTCCCCATATAAAGAAAAAGGTAATCCCTAGGAGGATGGCATTATGACCACAGAACGCCCCCACCCACCCACACGCACATACCAAAAAAAAAGACAAGCTAATGTCTGGGAGGATGGTATCATGACGAATAAACATATACTACACTGGTCCCCCCCCCCCAAAAAAAAGGAGCCGGTAATGCCTGGGAGGATGGTCTAATAACACCAGAACAGATACTACACTCTCCCTCAAAGAAGGAGGTAATGCCTAAAAGACGGTTTCATGCAAACAGTACAGATACTACACTACTTCTTCTGCCCTAAAAAAGTGGAAGGTAATGCCTGGGAGCATAGTGTCATGAAAACAAAACAGATACTATACTACCCCCTCCTGAATTGAGCATTGAAAGATGGTACAGTAGTACAGCTAATAAAAGTAATAGTATAGTTTCGGCTTCAGACAGACATACCAAATCTCCATTAATAATAGATGTACTATTTTCTAGGGCGTCCCAAATGTCACTGACACTGACTACCAACTCATAAAGTCTCATAATCCTGCTCATAATCCTGAGGCTGAAGCTGCTGGACAAGCTGGATTTTGTATGGAAACATGTCCATGTCATGCAACATCCGATGTAAGGAGGATCGTGAAACTCCCAATTGTCGGGATATTCTTCTGATTGAAACTGTTGAATCTTCTTCCAGCCTTCGCTTCAATTGTCTTCAGTTCTTACTTAACAAGCCCTTCCGGATCTCGAAGGATCACATACTGCACCTTGTTTTTGAAAACGGCTTATTATGACTTTAATGGAATTTACACTTAATGCATCTCTAGTGTTAAAATGTCGTCTGTAACACCGCTGGGTTTCTGAATTTGACCCATGTGACTCAAATTACAATGTGGGTTCGTTCTTCAAAGCTGTATTTGCTCATGATAATGTCGGCAGGATAGCTTCAACTACTCTGAAAAAAGAAAAGAAACATATTTAAAAACAAAGAAGTTATGAATTTTTTTCAAGTGTCACTGACTTTTAGAACACCTTGTATAAAATGTGTTTTTAATGTCTCATTATTCATTCAAGTTGTATTTAGTGATTCAGACCAAAAAAGCCTGAAACAAACACAATTAAAAGACATCATTTTGGAAATCTATAGAAATTAAAGTTTTACAAAAGGATAAATGGAGATTAATGGCGATGAAGAGGCGCTGCTAGAGCCAAGAACTGCCCGTTTGTGGAACACACTGCCACGGGGCTGCTTCCCAGCTGACTACAACAACATGGTCGTTTTCAAGTCCAATGTTAACAAATTCTTGTTGAGCCGCTCTTTTTAATCCAATCCTCACGGTGTTGCCTCACCGTCCACCTGACAAACTAATTAACCCTTATCCTCGAGTGGCTTTCGGCCTTGATAAGGAGTGACTCATTAAAAAAAAAATGTCAACTCATGATAGTCGCGAGCAGTTGAGGAAGTCCCACATGATTGAACCAAATGCTCCATTTGGCTCCGCAGCGATCAGTTGGAATACGAATCTATCAAGAAGACTGGTGCATTTTGATTGCTTGCGGTCCTCTGCTCACACTCAAAAATTCTAGGGTTTGTGGCCGTTTGTTACCGATTTTGTCACTCAGGATGAGAACAGTAGTCCAAATTAAACAAATTATCAATCCTCATCTCAAAAAAGTCATAAACATATATAATCTGTCGCTAAGCTTGTTGGAAAAGTAACCGTTCCAGAATTAACTTGACTTCTAATGTAATGCTCTATCTATATAAGAGTTAGATATGCCCTCAGATGGAGCACAGCTGGCAAATCAGGGGAGGTGACGCTCAAAGCACCTTTTCTTGCCTTGACAGGAAACAGAATTATCGCCAAAATTTAGTCGGGTCTGATCTCTTCTGTTCTTTTCTTACAAAAGAGGCTTTCTTTATTCCATCGTTATTTCCATGGAACGTGCTCGACTGAGCTCTAATCTCTTGTTCTTTCTTGTAAGACATTCACAGCAAGAACTCGTCTTCTAACATAACGGAAAAAAAAATTCCTTTTTTCCTCAGTGTGCGTAGCGTCAGGCAGAATTTTCATGAACTGAATTTCTTTCCATGCGCTTTCAATCTGTGGAAGACATTACCACATGACTGCATCCCTGTAGACTACAACATAGTCGTCTTTAAATCCAATGTCAGCAAATATTTATTATAAACCGTCCTCCATCAGTAATCAAACGTTTTTTTCGCATTCTTCATCATACAACTGACAAATCTGTCCATTAACCCTTATACGTGAGTGGTTTTGGGGCATGGTATGTGGTGACTCATTAGTAAAAAAAAAAAACAACAAAAAAACACCTCTTCGAAACGCGCTTAAATGACCGGATTTACCTGGAAAACATATTCAAAAGCATAAATTAATCGATTGCTGAGCTAGTATGTCTAGAAAGAATGGTGGAAGAGTGCAGAAAAAGAGATAAATCGCAGAGAATAGTAAGTAGTGAGTATTCTTGGAGATAGATCCTGTTTTGAAGAAAGAGGCGAAAACGTTTGATAGCGATTTCCTATTATCAAGTGATTTTATGGAGAAATCTTTGGAAAAAAATATCTTAAAGTTAAAAAACTTGTTATATCATCAGATAGCCAATAGGATCGAGCGTAACAACATTCCCAAGGTTAACGGGTCGAGAGGTCAGAGTGCACTTTGCATACGTAATGAGATGCTGCTCTCGTCCAATGAGAAATCAGCTTGAATGGCATCAGCCCACATGACAAACAATAATGGCTGACAATATCGACGATGTCTGCTCGTGTCCAAAGTGCGGCCGAGGAGGAGAAAGATGCCTGGTTTTATTCTGACAAAGATTCAGACCCACACAGGATGTTTTCCCGGTCGAAGAACTGGTTACCTGGAGCGCTCTGGAGGCCCAAAAACCCGCACTCTTTAGAACATCTCAAGTAAGATTACATTCATGTTGACGTGTAACAACAGGGATATATTAAAAGATGGTCTTTTATTTTAAAAGCGGTCGCGTAAGGTTTTTTAACAACGTTTAGTGGAATTGTAGTTTGATTATTCATTTCTAGAAAATGTTTTGGTATTTCTTTAATGGATTAGTTTTCACTAGAATGTCGATGGCTTTATAATTTAACTAATAAGTACGTATTTTTGAGTGTTGGTATTGCCACCTGATGATCGACAAATTTAGAGGAAAATGAACATTTTTTTTTTTTTTTTTTTAAAATTTCTCTTTTTAATCGTAAATTCGACTGATTTTTTTTTTTTAATTTTATTTTTTATTTATCTTAAATAGTTTATTTGTTATGGATTTGGTGCTTATATAGATCAGACCCCATGGCTGTCGATGTTGGCTCTGTGAAATCCGGCGAAGAGTTACAACAGCCGAAAGGCGACCACACAAAATTAAACTCGGGTTCCTGAAACGGAAAAAAAAAAGTGATTTTTTTTTTTTTATGTACATTGCATTTTATTTAATTTTGGCGATTGAGTCATTTCGCAGCCAAAATGGCGGACAATAAACCGTCTGCAGTTTTTATTTTTCCAACATCACAAATGTGTAAGTAAACCCAAATAAATTGTTTGGGACTGATTTCCCAACTGTATTTCCTTAAAATAATTTAGGTAAATTTGAAATTAGTCAAAAACAATTTATTTGGATTTGCTTACTCATTTGTGAATTCGGAAATTAGCAGACGGTTCGTTGTCCGCCATTTTCGCTGCGAAACGACTAAATCGCTTAAAATTTTTTTTTTTTAAACTGATATATTTACATTTTTGCATTGTATGTATATACATATATATATAGCACGGTTCTGAAGCAGCGAATAGTTCCCGAAATATATCATACGGAGTTTCCACCAGACCATCTTGAAACAGATATTACATAACATTGTAACATTGTGTAGATAGACAGATATATGTGTTTGTGAAAAATTAAATAAATGTGTGTGTGTGTAAAGTATTTAACTTGTTCCACCATTATGCTCCAACTTGTGTCTATCCGTCACACCTCTGCATTGTATTGCCTTCTAAGTATCACATTTCTATATACAAGTAAACAATGCTTCAAGCAAACTACATAAACCTCTTATATATATATATATATATATATATATAATTTATAAAGTGTTTTGTTTTTCTAGTGTTTATTTTTTTTTTAGTCACGCGGATATTTAATTTTAAATTGTAAAGATGCAACAATTTACGAAAATAAATAAAATTCCATAATTGGAGGAAAAATTAAAAACCAAAACAATGGCATAAGTAATGCAACAATATAAATATATCGGGTATTTTTAATAATAGCCCAACAACGAAAACGCTGAAAAAACAAATATACAACAAATAAAAGTTACCGTAGCCGATAAAACTGAATTTCCAAGTTAACTGTGACAGTTATTAATGATTATAATCCGTTAAAAGTGCTATTTTCTATAAGTTAATAGTTTTAGCTTACAGGAAGTGAAAAAAAAAAGTAATTAATGGCCGCTGTCGTTCTCGTCTCGTTTCAATTGTTTTTTTACTGGGACTCATAGTCAAAGCGCAATGTTTGCATTTTTCAGCCAAGCAGAAGAACAAAACAAAACTACATTCTAAGCAAAAGGAATAAAATAATTTTCTTTTTATTTACATGTCAGTGTGCTTTTATTTACATATTATTTTCATTCGTCACACCGTAATGTTTATTTTTCCTGTTTCTTAAAAAAATGCCTAACCCTAACCTAAACCCAGCCCTAACCTAAACCCAACCCTAACCCTAACCTAAACCCAGCCCTAACCCTAACCTAAACCCTAACCCTAACCTAAACCCTAACCCTAACCCTAACCCTAACCCCCCCCCCCAACCCTAACCCCCCCCCCCAACCCTAACCCCCCCCCCAAATGACGTAACGACATGCGCGCTCATTCGGTGATCAAAATGATCGTTAAAATGTTCGTTTCATAAAATTAAATTTAAAAAATGCAACCCCCCCCCCCCAAAAAAAAAACGCCGCTTTGATTATGAGTCCCGGTAAAAAAAAAACACACACACACGTGACACCGACAGCATAAAATAATGACGCCATTTTGTTTTTTAAAAACGAAGACATTAAAATTTTTTTTTTTTTTCATGTCTAATAAAAACCCATTTACCATACGTAAACATACAAACAAATGGAATAGAAAACTAGGAAAATCTCCGGTCTCGACGTACGTTGCATTTATTTGTTGCATATTCATTTTTTTGACTACGTTCTACAACTTTTTTTCAACCCGACTCGCGAGCTGTAGGGCTATTGTAAAACATTCCCCAATATATCAGTAAAAAAATAAAATGCAATGTATTTTTCTGTTCTATTTCCGTTTCAGGAACCCGAGTTTAATTTTGTGTGGTCGTTTGTCGGCTGTTATAACTTATCAAATGTTACCGGACCAATATTGGCAGCCACGAGATTTGAAGCACCAAAACCTTTCATTTGTTAAACATTTTAAATGACGCAAACAAGAAACGAACATGAACAACCAAAAAAACAAATCTTGTGATATATATATCTATATATATATATATATATATATAAATAAAATCTTGGCATTTATAATTTATTTTTCACCTTGATAAACGCCTGGTAAGCGTAGGTGAGAACAGTTTAATTACAATTATTGAATAATACAGTCACAGACTGTTGGTGAATTTTCCGTCTGTTTACTACTACTGTTCGTTACTGTTTAAGAGTAGTAGTATTACTACTACTACTACTCTTAAATAGAAAGCAAAGGTGACTTTTTAACTAATTCGAATACTACAAAAAGAAAAAGGTGCCCATATAGATCAGTCCCTATGGCTACCCATATTGGCTCGGTAAACTCCGTCACAACAGCCGAAAGACGATGCTCGCACAACATTAAACTCTGGTTTCTGAAACGAAAAATAGGAATTGTAAACTTTTACATCTTGATGTTTTATTTGTAATTGTTATCGATAAAATTGTCGCTTCTCAACCAAAATGGCGAACAATAAATCATCTACAGTTTTCCGACTTCAAAAATGAGTAAGTAAACCCAAATAAATTGTTTTGGACTAATTTAAAATTTACCTTTAAATTATTTTAAAGGAAATAAACAATTTATTTGGGTTTACTTACTCATTTGTGAGGTCGAAAAATATTTAAAAACCGCAGACAATTTATTGTCCGCCATTTTGGTTAGGAATCGACAATTTTACCTTGTTTTCTAATGTTTTTTTGTTTCATTTTTATGTTATTTTCAATCACGCGGACAGTTTGTTTTTGCACATTTGGTTTCAACGTGTACTGCGAAATTTAAGGAATTGTCGATACGATGCTAGACCCCCCCCCCCTCCCAAAAAAAAAGTTGTTTTTTTTTCTTACTGTCGGACGGTGATGAACAATTCCTTGAATTTTTCCAGCCCGAAGGCTACAACGAACCACGCCGAATACAAAAACTAACAAAGAAAACAACTGACCGAGTGACTGAAAAAAGAAATGACACTACAAAAGAAAAAGCAACGATTAACAATCACAAAATACAATGTAAATATTTAACAATTCCTTTTCAGGAACAAGAATTCAATTTTGTGTGGCCGTCTTTTTGGCCAACCGCTAAAATTTAAATCTATATTAAATTTGGTAATTTAATTTCCTAGCGATTTTTAGTCTTGAAATTTTATTGACGTTAAAAACGTCCACTTTTTTTTTTTTTTTCATTTAATTTTTTTTTTGCCATTGTTAAAAAAAATAAGTTTTTTTTTTTTTTTTTTTTTTTTTTTTTTTTTTTTTTTTTAAAGAGTTAAATGACAGGGGGAGATAATTCAAAGTGTTCCCCCAGGTTTATCTTCAAAGGGATTTTACCGTTATGCATTTTAATTAAGTAAAGTAAAAATTACATATATGTAAAAAGATTATTTGGGAATTAATCACAACGCTTCATGGCACCAATAAAAAAATAAAAAAGATTTAGCACAGAAAGGTGTGTATGCGTAAACCCACTAATGAATAGACGTGCAGGCGCATGTGATTTGGGGAATAGATGAGCAGTAATTCTAGAGAAGCGACGGAAGTAGGGGGAGAGGCATACCAAAAAGTAATTTTATTCTGTAACACTTTTTAATCTATATCTTCAGCAGACCCTCCTCCATGACTGTGTCTCACGCATGTAAACAGCATGAATAACTTGGCGGTAAATACACTTTTAGAATATTTTCAGCAGAAAAATAAACGGGCACAAGTGATTTCGAAGAATTCAAGAAAATGATCCAGATTAAAAAAAAACAAACCAAACAAAAGTGTTATTTGATCGAGAAATGGGTGATCAGTTTATGCTAAATTTATATTTAAAACTGACTTTACCCCTCTCTAAAAACTTTTTTATTTTTTTTATTTTTTTACTGCCAAGTTTTTGATGCTATTTACATCTAATTGCATTAGAAAGAAAAATGTAGAATCACATTTTTATCTTTCGGTGAACTAGTATCGAATGCGGAGATGCAAAAATAAACGGTCTGCGTGACCGAAAAGAATCAATAAATAACACTAAAACAAAGAAAAAAGAAAAAATACAATGCAACAATTAAAATATATTGGTAAAAATAAAATTTAAATAAATCGGTAAGTGTTTTTAGTTTTCATTTCAGGGAACAAGTTTCAGTTTGTGTAGTTGTCTTTCCACTTGTCATAACTTTTTACCAAACCAATATGGGCAGCCATGGAGACCGATCTATATTGGTACCAAAACTATGCTCTTGTGAACAAGTATGGGTGACATGTTACTGTAACTGTCTCGTATTGAAATTTGTGACAATCAGTTGCAGAGTTTTTCAAATATTCCGACTGATTTAAAAAGAACTCAAACTTCTTCCAAAACCCCTGACTCCGCAACCCTGGTGGCAATCCCATTTTTTATTTTATTTTAAAAAAATTTTTTATTTAAAATTTTTTATTTAAAAAATTTTTTTTTAAAGCATTTAAAATCGTGACACTATTAAAACTGAACTACTGATCCACAAGAACTAACAGTACTTTCTGTCTAAGTTGGTAGACTAGATTGTAACGATGGGCGGAGGTTTTCACCTCGGATTTTGTACTTTCAGTTTTGTTCCTTGACGAAAATAATATTAATTATTGATGTTTGTGTTAGACGGTTTATATTTATCTCTCTCCCACGGCGGGAAGATTAGACACAAGGTCAAGAAAGTGGGATTTGAAAAGCCAGCACTCAATAGGAAGAGCACTATGGCAGAACAAAACTTGCCTCGGCATTCCCCAATAGGGGTTTCAGGCAATTAGCAATAAACTAACCCCTTCTCAAAGGGCGAGAAGGTAAAGCCTGGCAAGGTGGACCTTAAAATTGCACAAGAGCATACTTCAGACCAACAGAAGCAGCCACTTTCAAAAATTGCCTCAACTCTGCCGGTCTGATTTTTGGTATGAACCTTGACCCCCACCCCCACCCCCGGAGGGTGTGAGTTAATCAAAAGTAAAAATCTCTGAAGTCATAATAAAAACTGTTTTGAAAATCATGTTGGCATTTTAAAATTAAAATCAACTTTTTAAAAAAAAATTTTATTGTATATTTTTGTTAAAGATCTCATTTGTTGACACATCTCTGCAGATGACACAACTGTCTGTGGCAACACTTTGAAGAGCCTTGTGGATGTTGCTGAATCTGTCTGTTCTGTAGCACACGGTTCAAATAAGTGTCTTTGTAACACCTACAACCAAGCCTCTCTTCGTTGGTTAGGCGATAGCTTTTGCCCTATAAACAAACCCTAACCACCTCTAGCTGCACAGCTGTCATCATTTTGAAAATCGTCGTATGTTCACAGAACAAAAGCTGAATGCATTCCGATGGCTGTAATTTCCCACATAATTTATTTTTTAAGTTGGATAATAAGTTATATATTGCATGTGTTTAACGTATGTCGATATCCTTTTAAGTGTTTATTAAGGACAAATTTCCTTTTTATAACAAGCTGGACCCGTCCCCCAGCGTTGCACGGTAGAAATAGAAAAAAATGAATTAAAATTTGTCAACATCCGACCGAACGCAAATAGGTTACATTGGAATGATATTTACAATAGTTAAAGTACTACATATTACATTGATTTCTGACTACATAATAACATTGATTTAAAAAAAAAAAAAAAAAAAAAAAAAAAAAGAAATCCGGGCCATAGTCCTCTCTCAGGCAGAAGTTTAACAATTAAAAAAAAAAAAATTAAAAAATAATTGTGAGATGTTTAGGATCGAACCATAAACCTCTTGATCTTGGATCTATGCTGCTAACATTTTGGCCATGAAAGCAAGTATAAAATCTACAAAAAATAGCTGCCATGCGTGTTATTGTATGATCCGCTGTAAGGCGACCGATCACGTTTTGGATCATTTCTAAACCAAGAAATCAATGTTTTCTTCTTCCCAATTTTTGGATATTATGCGTGTGAACGGTGTAGGAATCAGAAAACGTACACTTTATGGTCTGTCGAGTATCTTGGCGTATAGTGACTTAATTCGGAAGTCGAGTCGTTGAAGAAATTGTAGCCGCCATGTTGAAAGATGAAATACTGCAAAGACCTATGTTCGTTAATTGCATTCTCTAAAAACCGGAATGAGTATAAATGTATACGTAATAAGTAGAAATAACGTAATCCGATATTCTCGAAATTAGCGCGAGCGTCCATTAAATGTGTGTAATGTTTTGTCTTATGTAGTAAATTAATTGCAGACAAAATAGTAAATACTAATGGACACTTTTTTGGAAATTAGACATTGTTTATTAATTCCTGGTGTTGATTGGGGGAGAGGGAGTGTCAGTACTTAAATGTTAGGGGGAAAAGTTTTTGCTACCATCTATATGGCGTATGTTTTGAGGAGTCGAAGATGGTTGGCCAAAAGTAATATTTAGTGTAAGCTGAAAAAAAAAATAAGAGCAAATTTACTAAAACACGCTCGAGTGAATAAGTGTAATATGGTGGTGAGTTTAGTAGCCTGTGATGTATGTGGTTATTTTCCTATTCTTCGCGAAGGTACGAGGGAAAAATTGTAACTTTATATATGAGATTTAACTGCATAGGAGTCGGCCTGTTATTCAATGTTTAAGAAAAGTCAATGCATTCCGATCTAAGTAATCACTTTAGTAAAATATGGATGTATGAAATAACCTGAGAAAATGTTTCTGAAGTTCATTAATTTATGCAAGAAATGTATTATTAATCATCATCATCATCATCATCAGGGTGTTTTTATTTCACTCTTGGTGGAGGAACCTTTCTTTTGTTTCTTTCCACCTTGTTTTATCCCTGGCTAGGCGTGGCAAAGTAGGACCTAGTTGACTATCGAGGTCGTCTCTCCACCGGGTTTTTTTTTTGCCTTCCTCTAGGTCTTTTCCATTGCCTCGAAGTCCATTCTGTCACTCTATATGTCCACCTGTTGCCTGTACATCTCGAAAAGTGACCTGCCCATCTGTTTTGCCGTTCATACGGTAGTGATGATGTCGTTTACTCCAGTTTGCTGTCTCATCCAGGTGTTTCTTTTTCTATCACGTAAACTGATGCCGAGCACAATACGTTCCATTTTGTATTGTACAACTCTTAGCTTTTCCATTGCTGCATTATTAAGTGTCCATGTTTCACTATCATATGTCATAACAGGCTTGATGTATTTGTTGAACACTTTTTGATTAATGTTCATCGTGGACTTTCTACTCTTGATGATGTTGTCTACTTTGAAAAAAAGCTGTCCATCCAAGCGCAATTCGCCGTTTGATTTCAGCCATGAAATCAACGCCACTTCTTTTCTCACTATCTTTCCTAGGTAGATGTAGTTGTCAACTTGCTCGACATTTTTACCTTTCACTTTGACTGGGGCTTTTCTGGCATGTTTCTTTATGCTACAAATATATTAATTAAAGACAAATTGTTTTGTATTTGCCTTTTTGTAGTGGAATCTGCTTTGTAATGAGGAAGCACTATTAGTCTTAGCAATTCTCGTTACGGCAATGTAATCATATTTTTTTATTTATTTTTTTTTATGGAAATCGCTCCAGAAAAGGCATAAAGCCACTTGATGTAAGGAGCTAAAAAAACAAAAACAACTTCAAGGTCAAAAACTAGCCAACGATAAATTAGGTGAACTCGAATGTCTCTACTGCAACAGTATTCTTAATCGGAATAAGTATTTTCAAGAAAAAAAAACTATGGTAAATAATGACAGGGCCAAAAATAGACAGGTCCGAATAAAATATTAATATAGCAGACAAAGTGATAAAAAAATGGACCTGAGATAAAGACCTGGCCAGAGATAGGTTAGTTTGGAAGTCAATTTCTTAAATCAGTCAAACGCATGCCAGCATATAAAACTGACGTTAAACAGAATATGATGATTGCTATTTGGGATTGACTTTTAAAATGTGACAAACATAATTTTCTGTTAAATATATAAATCTGTAAAACATAAACAAGATTTATATTTAAAAAAATCTTTATTTTTCAAATACAAATGAAACTTCAAATTTAAACATTTTGGAATTTGAAATTTTTTTTTTTTTTTTTAAATCCATGCATTGGTTGACAATCAGTTGTACGTAGCAATCATCTGGAGGTGGAAGGTTCAATCCTGCAAATGCTAAAATAAAAAAATGGATTTAATTTTACAATCACCAATAAAACTTGTTTGGTCTATAAAGTATATCTTTTAATTTCTCAACATACTGCAGTAAAATAATTATTTTAAAACAAATTAGATGTCTTTGGGGATCCAGACGTTTCATTAAACTTTCCCCACTTGAATTAATCAAAAAAATATTGATTCTAGACTAAATGTTGTTTTTGTTGATTGACTTGCACAACTTATTTTTTTTTTCGTAGCAATGCAAAGTGGTACTCAATGAACAGCAGGAATTTGCTGTGAACAAGTTTGGCTTAGCCTGTTGGCTGCTTCTTAATGTTACAATCACCGCTAAAAAATTTCAATAAGATTCTAATTTTATGTTTTTGTGGTGACAATTATTCCAAGTTTAAGCAAAAACAAATTCTTTCGCGCACAAATTTGTCAAGTGGCCATTTTTTATTTTTTTTATTTTTATTTTTTTTATTTTACACCCAATGATAACTAATAACTAACCATAATTGATGCATCTCATTAACCCTAACACTTGGGTCAAATCAGACTTGAAATATCTAAGGATTCATCGATTCTGGTTATGATATGAATACATGTATTGACCAGGCGTGGAAATCTGCTATCAAGATTAAGAGAAAAAAAAACTGTTTTCAAGGCATCGGTTGAGTTCGTTTTTGTCTCCGGACAGTTGGACACTGAATGTTACTCGATCTAAGAAACTTGATGGATCATGCACCAAAAGGCTACACGTTGTCTCCAACATATCGTGGCGAGACGATGTAACAAACAAAATCTGCAGTTGTTCAATGCCAACTTTTGACGCTGGCTGGACATGTATCTCGATACGATGAACCTGCTAGAAAAGGTGCTTCTGTGGTCTCGAGAGGTCAAGTGATGGGTCGGGAGACTTCATGTTACAATCAAGACTCTTCTGGAGAAAGCCGCTGACCTCTCAGGATTGGACCTTCTGACTGCAATGAATGAGCAAACATCATGCTGCATGAACTTTGAATGTTTCACCATCAATTGATGGATGATCCAAGAAGACCCTAACTCGACTAATCAAGACCCTAAATTTGGTTCTGCTTAATGTACAGCAGTCAAAATAGCTACCGCTGCAAAATCGTCTTAAATTTTGAAAACGCTATTTTTCTGCTCTGTTTTTCTGTCTGACAACGCGATTGAAAACAAAGCCCTGCTGTGCTGCGATCAACATTTTTTTAGGTTAGTAAAATTTTAAAAAATCAATGGTGGTATTTTTTTATTCAGTTTTACGGTAATATTGTGGGTTCGTGTTCATCCTGGAAGCAGCAACAACAAAATTTTACATTATTTTATTTTAAAATACATATAGTAATTGTGTAGTCAGTCTGACAGGAATACAAAGGGTTCTAATTCATTCCCGGGCAACACCAGGACTACCTGCTAGTCTGAAATAAAAAAAAAAAAACTTGGTATTTATCTACCTCCCACAGCGGTAAGATGTGACACAAGGTCGGAAAGTAGTATTTGATAAGTCAGCACCCTAGAGGAAGAGTACTTATGACCCTCAAAAATACCTGAGCAGCCCCGTCGGCATTCCCCGGTAGGGCTGCCTCAGATGATTAGCAATAAACTAACCCCTTCTCAAAGGGTGAGAAGGCAAAACCTGGGAGGGTGGACCTCCTAGAACTGCACAGGACAAACCCTTGATGGAATCAAGGCCCGAAGGCCAAGACGATACCGGTCCATGGGGTGTAATATCCATCGGAACAGATACTACATTTTGATCTTAGCCAAAAGGTCAAGAAAAAAACCAACTTAGCATCTTATTTAAATCTTTTAGCAGTGATTGTAAAGCAGCATTGCCTGTTGATATGAATTGCATGATCGTCTTTGCAAAATAATAAATTCTTTCACCTGCTTCGTCTTCAAATGTCTTGAATAGAAAATGTCTCAAGTTTCCTTTGCAAACAAATCCGAGTTGAGTGAACTGTTTTGTAATGACTTTGTAACATGTCTATTTAAAAAAATTAAATAAATATCTTAAACTGAAGCTTCTCTTTAAAATAATGTCAGGTCTGCAATTGAACTTAGGACTATCACTCGAGACGTAGAGATTTTAGTGCAGACATTTATTTTACTTGAGTGACAAGTGCCATATTTAGAATTGTTGGCCCTTGTTTAGTTGTTCCTTGATAAAAATTGTGGAATCGTCTTGTTCAAATGAGCCTCGCGAAACTGTCTTTAACAGCATCTCTCTGGTGGTGTGAAGATCCTTTTTGACACAATTGCAGTCGGGGCAGTCACCAAATAGTTTGTTTATTATGAGGTATCCAAACCCAAAATTTTACTTTCATTATATCTCCAAACTAATGTGAGCTTATAGATGTTTGCGGACCATTAACAATGATACCAAGTTTATTTTGGTAGCTCACTTTAACCATTCAATTTGTTGGAAATTAGACAATTTGTTATCTTGTATGCTATTGGTCGAGAATCCAATTTGCACAGTGTATAACTAAAAATGCAGACTTCGAACGAGTGAATCCTTAAATGTAATATCTTGAAAATTAATCATGATAAAAGCAATAATTCTTCAGTTAAGCCAGCCTCAATTTTACCTCGTTGAATAAAGGTAAAAAAAAAATGATGTGGAAATGCAACTTTAACTGTTCGTATAAGAATTATTTTAACAGCTAACATGTTGAAGCTTTGTAATATGATTCAAAGCACAGAAGAGATCAAGCTAGATTTTTCCTTTTAATAGTAAATCAATGAAACAATCAGATTTGGACCTTATAAAAACACAATTTGCTAATAGGGCCGCAAGTTGGGTATTTCTTTTTAATTTATTTACATTTTTTTCTTTTGAAAAACAACTTAAACCCTACATTCAACCCACCATGTTGATGAGTGGCCTTTTTTTTCTTTATGGGACTTTTTATATGCATACACACATAATACTGTGCACATTAAGTTAAAAAGACACCAATATAAAAAATAAATCTCCCATAACTGAAAATAATAACTCTTAAAAAAACAAACTATTAACACAAGAGAAAGAATTGTACATTTTTAAAGAGAAACAATTACATTTCGTTTGCATCCTAAAATTTATCCAAATAACCCAAGTTTAAAATGAAGGTAATTTCACTGTATCGACTTGTTTGTTTTCCACACTAAAGGCTGCTTTGTGATACCTATTATTTTAGAGATTGAAATCGTGCCTCACTATTAAAGAAAACAATCATTACTTGTCCACATTAAATCAAATGGCTACACAGAATTTAAGTTACTAAAATTGTTTCATTTTGTTGCCAAATGTTTCTATTCATATATTGTATCATTATTTGGCTATCAAATAATTTTCTGTGTCATTTTTATGCCATATTTCAGGTGAAGACTGATCTGTAAAGACTGATCCCAGTTTGTGATTCTAAACAACTGTAATCAATTAAAATGTTGATGAACTTCATATTTCAGCTCAAGTTCATTTGTTGCATTTACAACAGGCAGATTGAGACTTCATACAACAACTGCTGGTTGGCTCTCCGTGGCCGAGGGAAATGTCCTTTCTCTTCCGATGTGTCATTCGAGCAAACCAAATTGCTCACTTTGTGAATGTTACACAGAAGCCTTCAAGATTTGTAATAAATAATCCCTTGTGAAGTTCAACAAAAACGCATATTCATATTATCATGTGTCCCTTTAATCTGCGCATTTGTCGACAGAAATGCTATTTAAAACTGAAGCCAGGCTCACTACTCGACGGACAGAGCCTCTTGTAGATATGCTTGGATGCATCGTTGATGAGACGCATCCATTCAATCTGTGTTGAAACATATTTCAGACTAACAAACAAAGCCTATTCTAAAGATGCGAGGACGTGTGTAAAATTGATTTATTGTATTAAAATGGAGGAAGTTTAAGTTTCTTACAAAAATACTGGCCCCTATCATCTCCCTAGTTAGGTGTCGGGGAGGATATTCTTAATTAATGAAATGTCTTCCAAATGAAATTCAAACTTCAGCTGATACCACAGAAAAAACAGTCCGATAATATCACTGGTAAATGTGCACGTCGCACCTTTTAAACTGGACAGCTATGGTGAATGTAAACAAAACTAAGAAATAGGGACGGAGAATGGAAAGTGAAATAGCATAGTGCAGTAGATCAATCTTATAAGCACAGCTCAGTCAAAAAACAACCCAGCCACGACAGAAAGGGGGGGGGTCAAACCACGGGGTAAATAACCGGAAGACACAAGTACGAAAGAAATAAAAGATTTGATTTGTGGCTTCAGTATCTCTTCTTCATCCAGTTTTGGTGTTTAGGGTGTTGCGAGTGTCCTGGACACTTGGGTAGTCTCACGCCTGCTCTTCGTGCAGTCTAGATTCAAAGGATTGATATCAGCCAGGTTGCATACAGTCATATCGCTTCTTATCCACTCGAAACAGGTCTTCCTTGGTCTACCATGCTTTCTACAGCCTGGGAGATCCAGACTCGTTATGGAGTTGATGCAAATTGATCTAACCTATAAATATTCTTCAACTATCGATATTTTGGACAAACGTACAAGAAACTAATGAATTAACCAAATCTTTTCTCCATATTCTTGTATGAAATCTTCCATATCTGTCTTTGACATGATTTTTCATATTAAATCTTCAGTTAAATCATAGTTAATCTTTGGCATGATTTTTTTTTGGTAATCCTATTCTTAAATTCTATGCTCCATGATTAGAAACGCACTTCTAATTATAAGCAACTCTAATGGATTAGACCTCCAAACGATCACGAATGTTGTTGTAGAGAAATTGGAAGCAACGTAAGTGTGAGCCCTGGTAAAACAGTAGTGAAGCCTGGTACCTCTTCCCACTCTGCAGTATCTAGTCGTTCAAAGCTTTGGTTTCCTTCAATCTTCGACACAAAAGTGGATAAAGTTATTTGCAGCAAGGTGGGAGGCAGAATTTTGATACAAGATATTGCAGCCAGCTTTAAAAGTTGACCTCAGATCATTGGTTGATGTAGCATAGTGAAAGCTGTTCTAATTGGCTAGAAAATCACTGACTACTCAATGTATTAATCTTTTATTCCTTTTTATTGTAAACTTAAGTCATCTAAAGTAGTAGATAATTCCCTGTTGATCTTTTATCTTATTGTCTATCGGCTGTATGCACCTGGGAGTCTTCACTTCCGTTTTTGCTTTCTTTAACTCTGTGGGTTTTGTTTGTATTTTTTAGCAAATCAGATTTTTAAAGTTTGATTTAATTATTACAGTATCTTATTAATTGAACCAAATTGTTATAAAATTTGAACTGATTTTTCTAAGGTAATGTTTAAATCTCTATAAAATCATTTGATATAAAAACTTCCAAAATTAGTTGGAATTTTAAAGCCAGAAGTGACTTTCTATTGAAGTTTAAATGCTTTCAGATTTCAGACTAACAAGATTAAAATGCCTTTCTTATTTACAAAGAAACGAAAATGCATTTTGGTGGATTTTAATTTTGTAATTTTTCTTGTTTAAATAGGATTTTTAAAGTTTGTTCCACTACTTCACACTATTGCCTTTTTGATTTCTATTCAATTAATAACTGAAGTTGACCATTTCTCAAATTAACAGTGAGATTAAAACATTAAATTCATATTTAAAATAGAACAATAGCTTTCTCATGTGTGGATTGGGTGTATGTGATCAATGTCCTATGGTTAACTAATTTGCGTATTGCTTAACAAAAGGACATCTCATTAATTCACTGTGTTCTCGTTTTTAATTTTATAAGTTTTAGGTACTCGTATAGATTGTGGGCTCCCTCTACCGTGCTAGTGAACTCCTCACACCTGACATTATCCTGTATCTCTACAAAGCCACCATCCGCCCATGCACATCTGGGCTGGGGCATCATCCACTAGTCTCTCTCTTAGACAAGGTCCAAAGAAGAGTTGTCAACTTGATAGGTCCTTCACTATCCACCAAGCTCCAGCCCCTGTCACATCGCCGCAATGTTGCTTCCTTGTGCCTGTTTTACAAGTACTTCAATGGATTGTGCTCTTATGAGCTTGCTGCTCTGGTACCCCCCACAACGTAAATTCACTAGACCAACCCGATAATCTGACAAATCCCATCCATTCACTGTGGAGATCCCCAGATGCCGAAGAGCTTTCTACTCCAAAAGCTTCTTTCCTCGTGCTGCTGGACTCTATAACTCTCTCCCTGCTTTCCTGACGGTACTGACATGCAGAAATTTAAAACTAATGTAAACAGACATCTCGCTGCGCAGCTCCCAATTTAGGTTGACCCTCCCCTCAAAACTTTCACCCTTTTTCTCAGTAGCCCCTTACGTCTACAGTGGTGGCCTGCCTTGTTTGGGGGTGAACTGTTAAAAAAAAACAACAAAAAAAACGTAAGTTTCTGTGAATTCGCATCGGCAACGTTAGGGCAGGTCAGTATTACCCCCCCCCCCCACACACACACACACAAAAAAAAGAATTTTTTTAATATCGTGGATAAAGACTAACATTTGGTGAAAAATAATCGTTCGGGTCTTTTGTGTGCGGGTTGCGATTTATGGTTTCCTCAAATTGTCTATGGCAGTGTTAGTAGTAAATCAATCTAAAATCGTGTAAGTTACATAGAATCAAGAAACTGCCGCACGCGTGATGAGTGATCCCAGTTTTATTAATAGACGTAAGTTGTAGTAATATCGGGTTTGCACGTATAGGGGTGGGAAGAATGCTGAATAAACTATTATTGCTAATCCGATCGATGTTCAAAGAGTTTAAATATTATTCAACTATTGTTAATAGAATTAATAATGAAAAGAGCAAAGTACATACGGTATAACATTTTTCGGGTTAGGGTTTAATTTTTCATTTAGTAAGTTTGATTTCAAGGTCATTTTCTTTGTTCTTGGTAAATTTGATTAGTCTTGCGTGTTTTATATTTAGTCGAATTTATATTCATATTAAATTTATATTAAATTGATATTCATATTGAAATTTATATTCATATTAAGCCTAATTCTTGGATTTAGAATCTAATAAGTTTTATTTTTTAGATAATCTGAATTATTACTGAACAAGAGTACCCATTTCATCAAAAACGAATTTTTTTTTTTTTAAATTTAAAACAAAAAAAAAAAAAAAAATTTTTCTTGAACAAATCAATCAAGCATCGTAAAAATATACATATAATATATATATATTTTTTTATCTTTACATCTGCAGTTTCTTAGCTATTGTTTAGTTAAACTTATTTTTGGATGTGATTGAAGAGAGAATTAAAATGTACTGCCCTGTACAGAGATTGAACTCTCATCCTTCTGATTGTGTTCCTCTCCTCCCACCGCTTCTCGTCCCATTCACCCTTCATTGTCACCTGTTTCAAGTATGGGAAGACGAAACGCACAGACACCTGCACCTTTCATTATGGCTATTGATTTTTACTGTTAAGATGAATAGATTATTTAGAAATATGTGAATGTTCGGTAACGTCAGATTAAATGTTCGCTTCGATGATACAAATGGAAATTACACGAGTTTTCTAAATGATCTTTTTATTGTACAAAACTTTAGTCTCTTTCATCATTTGACGTCAGTTTTTCATACTGGCATGTGTTAGACAGCTTTTAGAAATTGACTTCCAAACTAACCTATATCTGACCAGATATTTATCCGTTTCTCTGCCAACTGACCCTGCTATCTCAACTGTTCTACATCTACTGACCTAAGTACTCTTATTCTTTCAATGTGACCAAACTAACTCTCCTGTTCTGCAAACCTTTCCTGATACTGTCCAGATTTAATCTTCCTCTGAGGTCATCAGATCTAAACATCTGTAAAACTCATATTACACATCCATTGTATTGTCATATTTCTCTCCATGCAATGCATGTCCTCAACCCTCACTGACCCGGTTTCACTTCCATAAATCTTCACACTTCGTACGCGTGCCTTGGTCGACAGTGGTAACACTCTGCTGGTTAGTGACGACAGAAGTTCCCTGAACATACTCCATCCTCTCACAATCATACTAACACCAGCTCCACTCTGTGCTCCAATCGTTTGAATAACAGATTTGATTTACTTATTTTGCTGAGACGACATAGAAAAGGTTAATAAATTCAACCAACAAAATGTCATGTTAGATAAAATATCAAATGTTACTATCAATGTATTCTATTACAAGAACGGCTATTCCGAATGTGATCATTCAATCGACATGTTTAATGATGAAAATGTTCAAACTTAAGACAGATGGACGGACAGAGCCTCTTAGTCTTAGAAATGGTCTCTTCATTTAAAACTTCACAAAGTTTTTTTTATTTCCATCAACCCTATCTGTGTGTGTATTGGCTTGCAATTGCTAAATATTTGTAATCCTATCTACTCTTAATCTATTTTTAATTGTCCGTTCTTGTTTTTGTAACGATCTGTTGTCATGTGAGTGAAAGGATATAGTTTCTTGAAGTTCGTTAACTTGGATTTGTTTTTTGTTTTGATGTTTCAAGATTTAACAGATATCGAGGTATGTCTCATTTAATTTTTCTTTGGTCAATTAAAATCATAACAGATTTTACAAGTTTTGTACATCTTTCCCCCTTTTAAAATCTTTTATATATATTATCTGCTTGATGTTAATTGCGGAAAGCAGATTTACCTTCATGGCTTACAAAAAAAAAGATCCTATACTGCGAAAATCGGATACACCTAGTAACAAAAAAAAAAAAATTTTTTAAAATTTATATATATTTATATATTTTTAGTTAGCATTTTCTCATTTATGCAAACATTGTTAAAAATAACAGAATTTGTCTGTTTAATTATATCTGTTTTTATTTTTTCAATTTTTCTGGTCTTTTGACACCTGAAAATGATTCGACGGAGAATCGAAAACGTTTGTGAAACCTATGGAACTTTTATTTTTAAAATTAAAAAAAAATTTTTTTTTTATTTTAATGCAAAGACCATCAGAAAAAAAAAATAAATAAAAAAAGGTATAATTAAGCAGATGAATTCTGTTGTTTTTAACAAGGTTTGAATTATATATATATACATATATATATATATATATATATATGTATATAAGAGGGCTAAACATGTACGAATGACAAATTTATTTCAACTTTGATTATTCAATGCAAAGTGTACTCGAAAAAAAACATGTTTATTATTCTTTCCTTAAGCCAAGGCTTTTCAAAGATTAAAATATTATCATCAAAGGATTTACATAGATAGAGCAATTATTCCACTGCCAACTTGTCAATCTCATATATTGAGCTTAAACCATTTCACTATAAGTTCTATCTACTAAAAGTTTACTTTTAGTTTCATATTTTATGAGACAATCGAAATAATAGTAAGCAAAATAAAAACGAACGCTTCAATCACCAATAAAAATAATTACATAAAAATACATTAAATATTTAGGTGATAAAAATTGTACATATTTCTAGATGGAGCGTCTTGGTCCAGTGGTAGAATGCTGGACTATAGACATCAATATCGAAGGTTCGATCTCTGTCTAAGTTAGCCATGCTGATGACGGCTGTGAGCCAGAAACACGTGTCCATCGATTACTTTTATGTACATATAAACTAAATATTTATTTCATTTTGACTACAAAATTGATTTTGTTTCACGAGAGCAGTTTTTAGGAGCTCACGATCTTCAGGTCTTGAAATAGCATTACCAATTATTAATGCTATTTCAAGACCTGAAGATCGTGAGCTCCTAAAAACTGCTCTCGTAAAACAATATAAATTTTGTAGTCAAAATGAAATAAATTATCATTTATATTTATATTTCCGCTCTATATTTTTATTGAGCACTCTCATAAACCCGGTTCAATTCCCCTGGATTTATACCCTGTGGATTTATACCATACTCGGATTATATATATATATATATATATGTCATCAAATATCTATTTACAGATCAATAATGAAACCATTTTAGATATGGACACCTTACCTACAGGAGATATGAAAAAGTATATAAATTCTATTTTTTGGTGAATAATTTAATTTACATAGTGAGATCGCTCATGAAATTTAATTGTGCACTAAAAATATTAATTTTTGACATTCATTTATTTTTTAATTACATCTACAAACTAAGTTGAGCAGATTGTCTACAGTAATTTTTCCGACTTTACGTGCCAACTTTTCAAATTTATATGAAATCTGTGGATCGATTGATTATAGATGCAGAATATAATTGCTAAAATATATGAACAGGTACATGATTATTTTTTCAAGATTTATTTGAAGACTATAATTAAAAATATGAAGAAACTTTTCTTATTTTTCCTATGAAAAAAATGAGAGGCTTTGTCTGCTGTCAACCCTGCTTCGTTTTGAAATAACATTTTTAGATTAGTCTTTCCTAATGTTCTGTTGGTCTGTCATACTTAATTTTAAGATTGATGGATGCATGTGAAGAATGGATCCATTGTGACCTTCTCCTCGATGCCAAAATGTTCCCCTGTTTAGTTCCATTTTCATGGGATTCTCACCCGCAGATGAAAATCCACAAACTAGATTTCTCAAAGCTGATCAAAATCTGTCGATCCAAAAAGTCACCATTATATGTTAGCATCTGTTTGATATTATGGGATTGACATTCTAATATTTTATCATATCGGCGTAAACAGAAAATAATACCAAATTCACTTCAACAACAAAATGCTCAAACCTGGTGTCATAAAAATCGGCTGAAAAAGGTGCAAAGAAGTCAAAAATGTTGATCAGGTGGGTTGCTCGCAACTACGTTGGGCAAACCGCTGGTCAAACATATAAAAAGCATCACGCAGAGCCAAACTTTTCTTTCTCCTCATTTCTCAGCAAACAGCTGACAGCAACGTTTCGCTCTAACTACTCCCCCGCCTTCGGGTGCGGGGGGGGGGGGGGGGGGCTGCTGGACATTTGAACTCGCGCATGCGCAACGGCTACTTTCAGCTCTCACACTCTCACACATGCTTACACATACTACTGACAAAGGCACGTACACACCCTATCATTTTTAACTCCTGCACACATGCATACAACCACACACACAACCACACACACAACCACACACACAACCACACACACAACCACACACACACACACACACACACCTCGGACATTTCAAACTAACATTTTACCACATGTAAGATTTCGTACACATATAAATATTTTGTTACTTTTAAACTACGTTTTACTCTTCAACTTTCATCTTTTATTCATTCACGTTTTTACTCTTTTTAAACATCTCCATAACAACTTAAATGTAAACGTATTCTCTAAGACACGATATCTTACGAAGCTAAGGTCTGCACTCCGACAATATCAGTCTTAAAATTTTGTCGAATTCACGAGCTTCAAAAAGGAATTTAAAAAAGTTGTCAAAGTAAAACTAAGTCAACAAAAACACGATTTCGGTTTTTAACGCGTTAAAACATTTGTCAGATTTATTGGTTTTATCGTGGGTACGTACGGCATCATAACGCTAACCTATGACGAACATTTGGACTCGTCCATTCTCAATAAATACTGGAAGCATTATGCTTCTAAGTTGTTGAAGCCAATCCCAGTTAGTACTGACGTACTACTTCTCTTGTTCCTCTGTTGTATATACTTTTCTCCGATATTTGTTTTACCTGTGTCCGTATTCTCATTCCGGACCCTAAACAGGGCCATAAGTTACGAGAACGAATGTTGTATTCCAGCAATTCTTGACCAAACAAATTGTGAATCAGTTATTATAAATGTACAATTTTTAATGTTAAGACATTTTTGTTTTCTTACCAGTTACTTTATATGCATAGTTGGTATACTTTATATGCATAGTTGGTATACTTTATATGCATATAAAGTTGGAGACCTGATGCTTTTATATTATAGGGACACATGCTAACTTTGTTTTTATTTATTTTTATTTGAATAATTAAAAATAATTCCTTTATTTTTACTTTTTCATTAAAAAAAAAAATGCAATAACTTAATAACAAAGATTTTGATATTTTTTTATTTGAATAATTAAAAATATAATAATACTAGATCCCCATGGATCTAGACATTTGTCTCGTAGATGACCGTGTCTAGATAAAACGTAATAAAGGATCTTTTCCAACCTCTTTCTTTCTCTCTGATCGATGATGTCATCAATCTGTTTTAATAGATGACGTCACTAAAGGATAACATCATCCTTTATGATGTCATCCAATTTATTTATCTACCTCCCACAAGGTAAGATATGACACACGGTCGGGAAAGTGGGATTAGATAAGCCAGTGCTCGAGAGGTGAGCACTCTGGCCATTTAAAAATTGCCTGGGCAGCCCAGTCGGCATTCCCCGGTAGGGGCGCCTCAGGCAGTAAGCAATAAACTTACTCCTCCCCAAAGAGGGGAGGCAAAGCCTGGGAGGGTGCACCTCCTAGAACTGTACAGGACCGGCAACCCCCGATAAAAGGTAAAGGTCGCATAGCCTGGACGCGCACGAGTGTCGTTGCCGACATCGCACACTGCCCATGGCCGTAGTGGTGGTGATTTGTTAAGAATCACCGTGTCTAGGGCACAGCATATGGAAGGCGGAGCCCATCCCTCTCCTTCCGCTGCCTTGAACCTTCCCTGAGTTTTAGTCAGGTACCCATTTACTGCTGGGTGGACAGAGGGAGTTTTCAGACCCGAAAATTCGCATGCCGTGAGTGTGATCAAACCCGGGTCGTCCAGCCCAAAGACAAGTGCTATAACCACTCGTCCACAGGCCCTCCCAATAGACTGGCGTAAATCCAGACCCTAAGGCCCGGACGATACCGGTGTTATTAGGTGGGGTACCCACAGTTTTAGTAGTATATCGATAACAGTAGGTTTCTGATCTTAACGTTAATTTTTCACACACCATCGAGGATACATCCTTGACAATCAGCCCAACAACCTTGTCCATTTGGTCTAGGTGGGATTCTTTTTTTTTTTTTTTTTTTTTTTTTTTTGGAAGTCGCTCCAGACAAGGCACGAAGCCACTTGATGTAAGGAGCTAAAAAAAAATACTACTTCAAGGTCAAAAACTAGCCGACGATAAATGTTAGATGAAAAGATTCCGACCCCAAAAGAAACAGCAATTCTTCTCCCTTTGTCAGAAACATCAGTCATGGAATGTGAGGACTAAAGGACAAAATAAGAGAAGCGAGAGTTACGAGGCTGTCTAAAGTAAACCCAAAGTTAGTCACTTTCTACTCTCTTAAGTATGTGTTATAGCAGGGAAGAAAGTTAGCGGACCATTAGAATTTTTGTGGTAAATTAACTCAATTGATCCGAATGAATATCTTTGAAATTTATCTAATAGCAAAAGATCACTTTATGAAAATCAACGTATTCAAAACTTAATATTCATTATTATTTGTTCACAATCAGTATCAACTGCAACTTTCGATTCAATCATCTCGATGATTTATTGGAATCACGCGACTTATATTGATGAAAATTATTTAAAAATATTAAATAGGAAAATTCTTAATTCACAACTTAATATTTTTAGAGAATGCAAGATGACACTTGTCAAGTATTTACTGAGTGAGAGTACAGTTTTACTTAGTTTGTGGAATATTAGGTTGGCTAAATAGTTTGTCCAGTTTAAGTGTATAACTAATGGATATTGGTGAAATGTGTCCATTCATTTTGGCCATTTATTGATGAAGGTTGTCGTGGCTTAAGCGTGACCGACAGCTTCTTATTGAGATGATTGTGATGTTGTGTTGCCGATCCTAAAACCATTTTTTTTTTTTTTTTTTTTTTTTTTTTTTTTTTTTTTTTTTTTTTTTGTTCTTTTAGAATTGAATGGAAAATAATTATCAAATTTTAAAATTTTATATTTTTTTTGTATTCCAAGCTGCAAAGAAATGTAAGCAAAATTCTTTTGTATTTTATTTTGATACTAATTTTAAGAGGATGTTTTTTTTTTTCCATTAGTTTACCTACAGAAATGTTAATATTTTTAATACTCACAATCCTTTTACGTTCAAGAAATATCTTAGTTTCTCGTGTCATGGTATTTTTAAAGGCTGAAGAGGCTGAGACTTCCATAGTTAATTGTTCAAAATATTTGAGTTTGATGTTTCTCCGATCTTAAAGAAATTTGTTTACGTCATTAAGCTCAAAATAGAATGGGAGGAGGAGTGTTAAACATATTCTATACTTGCCTTTCTCTGTTTAGGGGAGGGTGTGTGAGATAGGCCTAATGGATATTGTCATGGCATACGGAACGGTTGCGAAGTCAGAAGGTATGAGGTCTGACTCCTACGATTCCAAAAATTCTGACTCGTTATTTTAAAGTCTTTGGAGATAAAAAATCTGGCTCCTAGCATTCTTATGAGTCTGACTCCGCAACTCTGATATGAAATCATCTGCAATAGATTTATCATTCTATTTCCTCCCTCTTATTTTGTCCTTTAGTCCTCACATTCTATGAGCGATGTTTCTGACAAAGGGGGACGAATTGCTGTTTTCTGGGTCAAAATTCATCTAACTTATCGTTGGCTAGTTTTTGACCTTGAAGTAGTAGTAATTTTTTTATTTTAATTTGTTTTTTTAGCTCCTTGCATCAAAATGCACTAATACTGTTGAGAAAGGTATGAACCCGCAATTTCCCCTGGGGTGGGTTGAGCCCTCTCCAGATGGGTTCACCACATCCCACGTCAAGGCGGTCCACTCTTGCCAATTAGCAGCTGAATCCTCTGTATACTTCAGCCATTTCCGGTTCCAGCGACAAACACAAAAAATGTCTGTCTTCAGTTGGCCGGCGGGTGTGATGGAGGTTACCAAATTCTTTCTCAGCATGTCTAAGAACGTGACCATATCAGCGAAGTCTTCTTTTAAAAGTCTGTGATGCCAGTGGTGTTGGATCTTGCACGGATTTTGGGATCTGGTCAGAGAAACTGATGCATATGATACTCCGAAGACATTATTTGTCGAAGATCTAGAGTGTGAGGGTCTTCTTTGTGCAGGGCCCAGGTTTCTCAGCTGTATAGCAATACTGGTATATCTTCAACTTTGAATTTTGTCTTTTGTCGAAACCACAATCTACTTCGGAGGTGGCAGAAGGCTGCACAACTTCTCGAGTCTTGCGTTCAATGAATTGTTTACAATAGATTACATTAGTCATCCAAAAAGAGTTGATTTGCTACAAACCAATTCTCTTATGGGGGTTAACTATATTTGGTCTAATTCAAGGGAGATTGGGGTTAACTATATTTGGTCTAATTCAAGGGAGATTGGGGTTAACTATATTTGGTCTAATTCAAGGGAGATTGGGGTTAACTATATTTGGTCTAATTCAAGGGAGATTGGGGTTAACTATATTTGGTCTAATTCAAGGGAGATTGGGGTTAACTATATTTGGTCTAATTCAAGGGAGATTGGGGTTAACTATATTTGGTCTAATTCAAGGGAGATTGGGGTTAACTATATTTGGTCTAATTCAAGAGAGATTGGGGTTAACTATATTTGGTCTAATTCAAGGGAGATTGGGGTTAACTATATTTGGTCTAATTCAAGGGAGATTATCTTATTGTCTCCTGTGGAATAGTTTCCATTTGTAAAACTTAAACTTGTGTACCATATTTCAGTCACATAAAACGTCCACATTTTATCATGCGAAAATCGATTCGTGCAAGACGGCAGAAGTCCTAAATTTTGGCCAACCTTGTTATGGTACAACTTAACATCTCTTTGATAAACGTTTTCTTTCGATCTCGAACGTGTGTGGTGATTTAGCAAAAAAAAAATTTTTTGCTTTTGATTTGTAAAACAATTACGGAGGTTCGATAAATATGAATTGAAAAATTTTTAAATTTAAAAAGTATTTTTTTGTTTACATTTAATTGCTTTATAAAGTTGCTAATTGAATTTCTGAAAACATCAATAAACACGAATGGACATCTTGATGCGTCCATCCAATCTGCACATTTAACAATGAAAATGATGTTTCAAATCGAGACATGCGGATTGACAGCCTCCTCTTATAGATTTATGGATGCATATAAAGATAACTCAGATTGACCAATTCGGGCACATAACGTCTCTAAAAACAGTTTTTGTGTACGAGGCCTGTCTAAAAAGTATCCGATCGTAGGCCAGAAAAAAATGTTTCAAATACGTGACTTGTTTGGGACCCTAATCTCCTTCGAAGTAGGCCCTTTGTTCTTGCACACACTTAGCCCACCGATCCATCCACTGCCGGGAACACCTTTGAGAGTCTTCTGTCGGAATGGTGTTCATCTCTGCTGTCGCGTTAGATTCAGCAGGTGTTTGGAAAAGATGCGATGGGTGTAACACAAATGCTGTACCATGGAGGTGTTTGAGGTGGCAACAAATTGTTATAATATCAACTCGAAATTGACATCGGCAGTTGGTTGATGCTTCGGCCGAGAAGAATCAACCGTCGAATTTCTGTGCATTTTCCTACCACTCCACCATTCCTCACCGTCACGACAATGAAGATATATCGTTATTTTCATATCCATGTGTTGTCATTTTTTCTAAGCACAGCAGTAATACCACAACACCACGGGGCTGCTTCCCAGTTGACTACAACATGGTCGTTTTCAAGTCCAATGTTAACAAATTCTTGATGCACCGTTCCATGAAATAATCAATTTCAGCCCAGATCTAACCATGTCTGCATCCTCAAAGTGTTTGTTTCACCATTTACCATTAATCCTTGTCCTCGAGTGACCTTTGAGCCTTGATGAGTGGGGACTTGTTAAAGTAAACAAAAAAAGTTGATTATATTCCTTCTAACCAAGCTGCTGTCCGAGTGTGCTTGCGTATATTTGAGGTTGTAGTGATGCAGGTCACTTTATTTGCGTGCGAAAATCTAAATTTCCAAAGGTTTGCTCACCTGACAGATTTGTTAAAAGCTAGCTCATGTCTTGTCATTCCCATCTCTTCCAAAAACACCTCCTTCCTAAAAGTCAACTAGTGCTTAGTGACAATGAGGAACTTGCTGAGTATTCTGTGCAACCATTCTAAAACAAGTTCAGGGTCTTTGAGATGCATTACCTTCCTCAAAGAATTCACCACTAAATGCACCTTTACAGTCACTCGACTAACTCTGAATTGTTGATCCAGCATTTCAAATTCAGAGCCATTTTGTTTGATATATCGACGGAAGTTGTAAAGTCAAAAACTGCTGCGGTTCTTCACATCTTCATCCCTTTAATTTCACATCTTCATCCCTTTAATTTCACATCTTCATCACTTTAATTTCACATCTTCATCCCTTTAATTTCACATCTTCATCCCTTTAATTTCACATCTCCATCCCTTTAATTTCACATCTCCATCCCTTTAATTTCACATCTCCATCCCTTTAATTTCACATCTCCATCGCTTTAATTTCACATCTCCATCGCTTTAATTTCACATCTCCATCCCTTTAATTTCCGTTTTAATTTATTCTCTTTTGGCCAGTTTTTTTTTATGTTGAAGGTAAAAAAATTTTCATAATTGAATGACAAGTCTTTATTCACTGTAAATAATTTGTGATTAAAATAAGAATTTACCAAAAAATTGAAAACATTCCAAATTTTGGTTTCTTCAGTTATTTTTTTTTTTAGTTCTAAATAATTTGATTCAATTAATACCATAATTCAATTTAACTTTAAAAACCCTATTTAAAAAAAAAGTTAATAATACCCGATAGAACATGGTTGACTTTTGCTTTGTGACTTGCACATGAGTTCAGTTTGTTTTGTTTAACTGTTTCGGGTTATACATGTCGAATATGGGGAGTACATTCACTTTTATTGTGTGTGCACCTTTTTTTTTTTTTTTTTTTTTTTTTTTAGGGCAGTAATATTACACCAACATTATTACAGATGAGATATTTCTCTACAAAAAGGTCCCATTTTCAGGATTTAAAAAAACAATTTAATTTAATATTCACTGAAGGTTTCAAGTTAAATTTTTATTTTTGTGAAAGACGACTTAAAACCTTAAGCCCACCATATTAACCAATGACACTTTTTCTTGAATATGGAACTATTTTTATATGCATAAACATACAATATTGTATACACCAAATTTGAAAAACGTAATTTGTTTTACATAAAAGTAAATCGATCATCACCGAAAATAGTGACTTAATTAATTTGAAGTATCCTGTAAAAAAAAACTTAATGCCACAAGAGAAATAAGTATACACTTATAAATAAGAGAAAATTTTGTTTACTCCAAATTTTATTAAAATAACTAATACGAAATATAAACTCGATATCGCAAGTTAAAATTGATGGGATTTCACTATTTACTTTACTTTAAAATAGGTTCGTTGGTGATATCTATTTAAAAAAAAATCTAAATATAGAAAAAATAAAGAAATAAGTGTAAAAAAAGTCTTGGAGAGTAATTGTTTGAATTTACAAAATGTGAATTTCAACTTTCTAAAATGTTCATTTTTAGGCTTAAAAAAATGAAAAGAAATTCTGAAGGATGTTGCTGTTTGAATCTTGTTTGCATTTTGCCATTTTAAAATGTTTCTTTTTTTTTTTTTTAAAGAGCACAAGTTTTGTTTGCCTCACATAATTATAACCTTATTTCTACCATGAATGCTTAAAATCACTTAATAATTAATTGCTTAATTAGTTTTGACAATTAAAAACGCTCTTAGTTTTTATTAGCCAGCCCAAATTGACAAACTTTTTTTATAAATTAAAAAAATTATTGTAACAAATCTTAATTTGACTTTTGTTACCTGATTGATTTTAATGCGAAAGTATTTAGCTGCTAAGCCATACTCCCTATTTGATCGATCTTCCATGGCATGAGCTACAAAGAAGAAAAATGATATTAGAACGGTGTGCGTGTTCTTCTCAGAACTTTGATCAAAAGGCAAAATGAGACTTTTCTTGTGCACACAAGTGTCTTCTACATTTGGTTAAACCAGTTAGCAGCTGTGTGTGAAATGTCCAGAGACTAAAAGTTTCCAGAAGTTCCTGGTGCCAGATGTTCATGCTTGAAAGAGGAAGAAACAAGAAAAGCATTAAGAAAACAGGGTGGGGTGGGTGGCTACAGAAATTCCAAGTAAAAATAAATGTGATGTATATATTTGAACATCTAGTGAGTCTCTGAGCAATTCACACACATAGCCTCTAGCTAATCTTTATAAAAGAAAATATTTTTTTGTCTTTTGACGAATTTCTTAAAAGAACAAAATGCTGCAGGCTGTAGTTTCCAATTCTGTCACTTTTTTTTTTCTTTAATGTATTTTGTCTTTCAGATTTAAATTTTTTTTTTTTTTTTTTTTTTTTTTTTTTTTTTTTTCCATCTATCAATTTTCTTTATTTCTGCTAATAAGTTGGCTGTTAGATTTGATCATCTTCCTAGAAACATGGATACATTATTTATTTATTTTTTTTTGTCAGTTTAGCATTTTTATTTTCTAAAAGTAGATAATCTAGATCTGTTTCTTAATAGGAAGACGTTTTTTGGATTAAACAAAAATCGAAATGGATTAATGATACCTTTTTTTTTTTTAATGGTATTGACAATATAAATTTATTAAAGATTTCATTAAGGATTCAAATAAATATTTCAAATGACGTATATATATTAATATATATATATATATAAAATTTAACTTTTGTATGATTTTTTTTTTTCACTGTGCATATCCAATATATTTCGAGTGATTGAACAAATTATTTTTATTTGCCCAAATAATTACTCTATAATTATTGGATGTAAAATGTTTTTAATACTTTTTCTGTTTCGAAATTTAAAAAAAAATGAGGATTGATAATTTCTATTATTTGGACTACTATACTCATCTTGGATGTGATTCTCATAACGTTTTGGCCGATGTAAGCTCCGCCCTTCTTAATGTCAGTCTTGTCAAACTCTGGAATTTATACGGAATTTCGAACTGAACAGATTATTTAATTCACAGGAGTATTCTCGTTCCATCAATCCTAACCCGGTAATTTTTATCTTAAAGATGCTAAGTAATAATCAGTTCTAAGTGACAGTCTTCTGGAGGTTGAAGGTTCAATCCTCGCTACAGGCGAGACTAGTAATATAATTAAGAATTAATGCTTCTACCCCCATAGATTAAATAAAGGGTTCAGCTCGAAATTCTATATAGATTCCCGAGTTTGACAAGATTGACCTGAATAAGGTCAGAGGTTAGATTGGCTAAAACGTGAGAATAACATCCAAGATGAGTTTAGTAGTGGTAGTAGTATGACTAATCCAAATGATACTTTTTCTTTTTTCTCATTTTTATTTATACACTCCAAAAAAAATGGTTACATTTGATATTTTTTCTCTTTCTCTCTCATTTGAGATATATTACCATGCTTGTCCGAACTTCAGTTTTTTCTATTTTCCTTATAGAATGGACAGAAATTCAATGACAGAAAAATATTGGGAATATCTTTGATGCCATTTGCAGCAGCATGAAGGGTATAAAGTAAGGCCCTTTTCCTGACCTCATCGTCTGTGACTTGCACTAAAAACCTCACCGCTAAGGATAGGCATTATTTTCTCTCAAACTATGTTAAAATGACAGTAACTTTAAAATTCCTACTAACCCAGTTTTTCTTTTAAAGTGGAGCTAGAAAAAAGTTAACAAAATCATCGAAGTTGGAAAATAGATTAAATTTTATTTTTTTTTTCAACCTCAACTAAAAACCGTTTTGCTAACAAATGTTAACAATTGTTAATCATTACATTATTTTAATCTAATATGACAAACATTGCCTGCAAAAATGCCATTACTGTAATTGTAATAGTTGTAAATATTTTAATAAAAACTGATAGCTTATGCATGTGATAAATTATACTAAAAAGAATCCATGTTTCTTTTCAATTTAGAGGTTTTTACTATTCTATACAAGACATACTAAGAATTGGTATGGCTATGCGTTAAGACTTAATAGACCAGATTGAAGATGCAAGACTTATTTTATTTTATTTTAAATTAAACATTTTTAAAAAGTTTTGCAGATTTTATAATTAAAAAACCCCCCAAAAAACACCCTTTAAGCATAGCCTGTCATATATATATATATATAATATAGCTGAAAATAAAAAATGTGCCATAATATTAGAATTACTTATGTATATTGGGGTGGGTGTGAGTTCACTATTTGCATTAACAATCATTGAAAACCATTTTTTGAAATCTGTTCATGTGAACCCCAAAACTGTAAAGCGCATTGCTATTTATCTTGCAAATTTTTTTTTTCCTAATCCATTCTAGAGTGACCAACCAGTTTTCCATTGAAAAAAAATTTGGCTTCAGAGTTATAACCACTTCCATAATTTTTTTTTTTTTTTTTTACTAAAGAACCAATTTTGATAAAATCACAAGACTGACAGACAAAGCCCCTTTAATATTGGTGATCAATAATGTAGTTGTAACATGGAATGAAGAAAGGTTTCCAGTTTATTTTAATTTGAAATTTTGTAATTTCATGTTGGTTTTGGGTTAAGTCTAAAAAAAAAATGTATAAAATTTCGATAATTGTTACCACAAATAGTAAACCAACATCCAAATATGCAGAATGAATTTTGATGTTTTCATGGTTTTTTCTGTGCACCTCACCCCATTTTTTAAATTAATTTTTAGCTCGAATTATAATTTCTCACTTTAATGTTACGTTTGACATTTCTCCAGTCTCTTGTACCACTGAAATGTTAGATGGGCGCGCCTTGCATCTAACATTGCCCAACAAGCGCTTCTATCTGAAAACTTGACGTATTTAAGGATGACCTGACCTATTAACCCCCCTCCCCCCAACTATCTCTCCTGAATATTAACCCAATCTAATAATAATCCTTACAAGCAGTCATTCTAGGAAAATCAAACTTCGGTAATTATTGATGACCCAAATAACTTAGAATTTTGCATGATCTCTCCTGAAAACTAGTCCAGTCAAATAATATTAAACCAGCAGTTGCAGTGGGTGTTGAGGCATAGTAATGCTAAGACACGAGTCCGTAAATGCGTTAGATAGAAAAACTGAATAAAGCTAGCAGCGGGAAAGAATGAGTTAAAACGACTAGGTTAAGATATTGAGAGAATGTTGTATGCCATTGTTACTGCTGGTTTAATATTAGACTGGCTTAGTGCTCAGGAGAGATAAAGAAACATACCTATTTATAGTTCATTAATAAAGTCTTTATTTTCATAAATACATGCTTTGAAGTTATTGATGGATAAGTTTGCACACAATGATTGCCACTACTTTAATATTTGAACATTTGGTTTTATTAATAAATGTATTTTCTATGTTAAATGACGTGTACAATTTTTCTCTGGAAATCTATGAAGCCCCAAATTTTCAAACTAATTTTGAAATTTACTCGTTGAATTCCGAACGAGGTTCAGTTTGCTGTGCAAGTTTTAATGCAAGATAGTTCTCCAACTTTATTTTTGACTGATGTTTGAAAATGTACTTCCCCAAAACGTGTCTTAGTTATAATCTGAATGGAGTTTCATTTTTACATTATTCTTATATAGAACCCCTCCCTAAAAATTGAACAGAAAGTTTTAAAGACTTTAATACTCTAAAAAGATTTAGTATTCATCGATATATTAGATTTCTTTTATTTTGTAAAGTGTAAATTTGTATCGTAAATAGAATTTTATTCTGAATTGTTTTAATATTAGAAAACTCAACTGAATGCACTTTTCTTATGTTAAAAAAAAATTGAAATTATAGATTTTGAGGTAAGTAAATTTGAATTAAGTTAAACTTTTTTTTTTTTTTTCTTTTTAAATCAAAATATTTTATATGGTGTTCTGCTGTGAATAAGTTTAAACTTTTGGTAGATTTTTTTAATTTTTTATTTTAAAATATTTTTTTTAAGCTTTAAATTTATCTAATGGTATCTTTTAAAAATAAAATAAATCTTAAAACAAAACTACTTAATAATGCAAGAAGTTGAAATCGATGATTTGTAATTGCAATCCTTGATTTGCACCAAACTGAAATTCAGTTGAAGCAACATTTTGTATCTTCAAAACCATTTTCTTTTCTCTTGCTGGATTCTTAATTTGCTTTCATTTCTCTTTTCTTGCTAACATCATCCACTTTTAAACTAGTCATTATTGATTGCATAGCTTATCTGAATATTGGCTAGCCTTCTGCAATTCTTCTGCCATTTTTTTCTTGCTTTAACATTCTGCTTGATGTGTTTAAATAGCAAAGTGTAGTATCTGTTCTGATACTACGTTTCATCTTTTCTGTCTTGTCGATGGAGGCAATATTTATTTTTTATCCCAATCCACAGTGCCAATTTCCCGTTGTCTAGCTCTACCCTTGTTGGGAAGGTAAGCAAAAAGGGATATTTGACTATATTAAAAAGGGATATTTGACTATATTAAATACACCTAATTATAGATAAATTCAAAGACTGATTTTAAGTTTCCATCTGATGGTATATTACATCGTAAAATTTAAAAACAAATTGAAATTCAGAGAGTAGTATGCACACCTAAAATTGAATTATTAAAAAAATATTAGTTGTTTTTTTTTTTTTTTTTTTTTTTTTTTTTTTTTCTGCTGGATTGTATAATTGCGCCGTTATTTTTTACCCTTCAGACATAACGTATTGTATAACATCAAAATTGCACAGAAGTTGGAAATGAACTTTGTCCAAAATTTAAAAAAAAAAACAATCTTTATATATAAAGTAGTAGTTCCTGTCTGTTCACAAACTTTTGGGGTTCTGGAGTAAACCTCCATAACCAAATATATACTGAAACTATATTATCTAGGGTACTTGAGTAAGTATATTTCATGTTGATCAAAAAGAGTACAGCATTATCGTAGGTTCTGTTTACACTTTACAGACATAAAAAGGAAATGCATTTTATTTTATTTTAGAATAAAAATAAAAAAATTAAAAAGAACAGAAATTTTAATAGGGGTTTGTGGCTTGAAGAACGAATCCATGAGTTTCCCAGGAAACAATGAATGTGTGTGTGTGTGGGGGGGGGGGTAAAGACTATAAATTTACTGAAGTTTATTTTAATTAATACCTATTCTCCTCACTCCCTCCCACTGAATCAATACCGAGTACATCCTTGGGCCACACTCCAAAAATTAAATATAAAAAAAAAAAAAATGGTGTTATGGGCTGGACACAAAAGGAGAGTAGGTTCCTCCTGGTATTTTCTAACTAAAAACTTTTATGTTAACCTGTATTTTTACAAACGCTAACAAGTGGCATTATTACAATAGTATAACATTAAAAAAAATATTGAATTTTATAAAGATATGCTATAACCATTGAGCAGTTCGTTTTTTTTTTTTTTTTGTTTTTTTTTTCTTCTAACATTTCTGCTTCCCTTAAAAAAAAATTATAAATTCAATCCCACTTCAACTTTTTAATTAAAAATAAAAATTTCTCTAGAAAACTTAATCTTAATAACTAGCTCCACTTTGTTGAATTATCCATATTTTATCAAAAATAGTTATGAGAGAAATCTTGTCTTATATTTTATTTTTTTATAGATTATTTTTAGATTACTTTAAAAAAAAAAAAAAAATTTTACTCATCATTTAAAAAATTTTTTTTGTAATGTTGGGAAATCATGTTAATCTTTACATATATATTAGTCATTCTTTTTTCTTTTTTCTTCTAAAAATTATTTTTATTTAAAATCTTAAAATATAAAGTTTCAATTTGTTCATGGTACATAAAATTAATTTCTAAGAACTAATTTAATTAAATCAATTTAAACAAAAAAAACAAAAAAAAATTCAATGTTGGTTTGAAATATTTACCTAAATTAACTTGAATCAAAATTTAAAGTGAATCATAACTTTTTTCAAATAGTTGTATGTTCAATTATTTGTTTTGATAAAAAATAAGATTGCAGATTTATCTGGTTTCAATAATTATAAAGAAACTTTATTTTTTAAAGCTTTTTACTTTTTGACCATACTTTTACTTACAACTTTTTCATTTTTTAAATAATCATCTAAGATTTAAAATGGTTAGAAATTTAAAGATATTTGTGGACGAGTGGTTATAGCACTTGTCTTTGGGCTGGACGACCCGGGTTCGATCCCACTCACGGCATGCGAATTTTCGGGTCTGAAAACTCCCTCTGTCCACCCAGCAGTAAATGGGTACCTGACTAAAACTCAGGGAAGGTTCAAGGCAGCGGAAGGAGAGGGATGGGCTCCGCCTTCCATATGCTGTGCCCTAGACACGGTAATTAACAAATCACCGCCGCTACGGCCATGGGCAGTGTGCGATGTCGGCAACGACACTCGTGCGTGTCCAGGCTATGCGACCTTTACCTTTTTTACCTTAATTTAGTTAACTTAAAGTTATTGAATACAGTTGCTCTGCAAGATGCCATCGAGTTCTCAAGATAATGCAATTATTTCATGAACATATATTCCAGGGTTGTCAATAGCTATTTCTTGGGTTACAAGTGGGACGACCGTGAATAGGATGTGCCTGTCCCATGCATCTCCTACATTTAAAGTTTAGTTTCGGGTTAAATTAACCTTCAGGTCACTGCACTTTTTGTCGATCCACAATAGACACAGGTTTCATTGTATTGTATTACATCTAACACCCTTCCGGCACGCAGAACAAGGATACCGACCAGAGTCCTTTAGGGATTGTAGACCAGAGCCACACACCATTACTTTGGTTTTAGGTTGACCACCAGACCATTTTTCCATTTTTTTTTTTTCGGTTTATCGGTGAGTTTTCGGTGAGCTCCAATCTTGACATTGAAGCTATCACTGTGTCATCCACCCACACTCTATGACTAGTGTTCATGTACATACATCATACAAGACGGACAAGTCTTCTACACCCATCTTTCGCATTGCCCGCCATAGCACCTCTTTGAGAACTCAGTCGAAGGCATTCTCCAGGTTCACGAATGCCACGTAGAGTCTCATGTCTGCATATACAATCTCTCCTGTAGTTGGCGATCAATGAATATGCCATCAATTGTACTCCTGCCAGGTACAAGGCTAAACTGCATCTGATCTATATACACCCGCTGTTTGATGACGTTTCTTGAAGCTGTCGGTCTTTATACTTAGAACGTGAGTGCGCATCACCTTTCGCTTTATAGCAATTAACAAAGTAGCTCTCACCTCCAGCATTTAGGCATACACTCTTTTATGTCAACCCTACCAGATGCTTTCACGAACTATTCCACAGAAGGTCCTGTCGCCTTACATTCTTCAAAAACCAGACTTAAGGCAAGTAAGCGTCACAGAAACTTTGGTAAAAGAGAAAAGTATTTTCTATCATGCCTCTACTGATCTGTGCCTTGCACTGTTTGCTCCAACATTAGATGGTCCGTGTTCCAGGAGAATGCAACACTAAGGAAAGTTACATGATGTTGTTGCCTCGTTGCCACAGCTGCCCATCATCCTTTCTGCATTCTGGTTCTCCTTTGGCATCTGCTTTGCCACTTTGTAGATGAAGTCGCACAACTTGGCTGTGATGGCGGCATCACGCTTAGCAGCGTACACAACCTTTTTTGTAAAGCTTCTTGTAATCGTGTACTCTTCTCCACTGCCTCTTTTCTTTCAAGTCTTGTAACAGCTACAAAACAAGGATGGCTACGAAGACGCATCGATTTAATTGATGCCGCTAGCGATAAAAATGTTATTACGTACTTAACTGATCAACAGGTGTGACCATATTTAAAATGTTATCTTAAATTCAACAATAACAGACGGTGCCGCCTCTGCTTTAACACGTCTTTAAAAAAAAAACACAAAACACATAACAATGCTATTTTGAAATGGTCGTTTTTTTAGTATCAAAATGATCTTCAGATGTCAATATTTAAAGTTGAACCATGCAAATGGACTATTTACTAAAATAGCTCAAGAATACCTTCTGCCAGACTTGGTTTGACCTGTACGACCCTTCACCAGACTAGTTCATTGCTAATATCTATCAGCTGGAAGATATTAGCAATGGTTGCTTTTTTTTTTTTTTTTTTTTTTAAATCACTCCAGACACGATATGAAGCCACTTAATGTAAGGAGCTAAAAGAAAATATTACTTAGGGTCAAAAGCTAGCCAACGATAAGTGTTAGACGGATAGATTCAAACCCAGAAAACAGCAATTCTTTTTTTTGTCAGAAACATCGCTCATAGAATGTGAGGGCTAAAGGACAAAATAATGGAAGCGGGAGTTACGAGGCTACCGAAAGAAAACCGAAGGTCCACTTTCTACTCTCGTTATATTCACTGTTAAGTTAACATTTGCTTCATAGAATTCTCAAATTTTCTTTGTCTGCAATTCTTAATTCTGGCGTCTCAACCAATCGACTTTTTAACTTTAAATCGTTTGCGTTAGCTGTGAGTTAACCAGATGAGATTTTGGAATTTACAGGTGGAATCTAGTTTCGATAATCTGTCGGTTGTTGATTTACTTTGAAAGCTGTGACAGAAAATTGTTTTTATTTGACTACAAACTTGTAATGTATCTCTTGAAACTAGTTTAAATTTAGTTTGAATGACAAGAAAAAGGTTAAACGTTATTCATTTGAATTGAATAAAAAAAAAAAAGACAATGGTGACCTACATTAATGCGGTTTAATTATTTTTTGTATCCTCGTTAGTGGATGATGATATGAGAATGTAAACGGAGAAGATCATGTGAAAACAGATAAGTTGAAATCGGAATTCTATCATACTTGGAAATATTGTTAAAATTGTTGACGTTTGCATTCTAACTTTTTCGTTTTATTCATTGAAATAAATTAGTAATTCATATATTTTAGTTTACAAATGCGTTTAGGAAGTGTTCAAATGTAAAACACAATTTTTTTTTTTTTTTGTCTTAAAATGGGAAGTTTATAAAATGAAAAAAAGTCAAATTTTAATTTACTGCTCTTGACCTAGACAAAAAAAAAATGCGCTTATTGCCAGTGCTTTTTGAAAAATAGCTTAATATACAGTGTTTGACTTTAAGGTTTTATTTCTGGACAGAATTAAAGTGAAGTAAAATAAAGGGTTCAAGTACTTACTGGTGAATGAAGTTCTGTACAGCATTTACATTATCTGTACTTGTAAAAAAACATGCAATTTCATTGGCTAATCAACATAAATAATTAGCCAGTGAAAATTACTGGTGAATATCTGGAAATGTCTTTTATTAAAAGAAATATAGAGCCGGATATAGTATGTAATCAATGAGATTGATTAAAATTTTAATTTTAATTTTTTTACGAACTAGTAATTGACTGAATAAAATATTTTGTAGGACAGAAACTGTTAATAACCCAAAACGATAAACTGACTACATATTTTATCTAGAAGAAAAGATTACTTGCATTTGCGTAAAATATTCCTGAAGTAATCTGCTGGACTAATGTTTACTCTATCAACAATTGTGCCAAGCCTTTACGTGTTAATGTTAGACGTGGTCTTATTTGCTTTTAATACAATAATGGAATCATTTAAAAACTGGAATCTGAGTGCATATCTGTCAAAGTACAATAATAAAAGAATGACTTAAATCTTTTTATTGACATAATTGACAGGCAGTGAGAATTAAAGGATTTAATAGTTACAGTTGGGAGGGGGTAATTTCTGAAGAAAGAAAACTGTTTTCTTTTAATACATTAAAATTCTTATTGAAGATTATCAGAACATTTATGAAATTTTTCCGAAATTCTCTCTAATTAAAAATCAAAGTTATTTTAATTTTGAGAATATTCTTTTCTCATTAGAAATGCAGCGTTGGTCTTCGTATTTTTTTAAGTAAAAACATTACATAAAGATAAATATAATGATAGCAGGTTTATGCCCACTTTGATAAGAACAAAAAAAAATATTAATAAAAAATGACTGCATCAACATTCTTTATCTGAGCCGCCATCAAAACTGAAATGACTTCTGTGCCGTCATTCAGATACATTTTGTCAGTTGAATAGTTTCTGCATAATCCTGTTAATCAAAAAAACAAACATACGAACTAACATTAATAAAGACAATATACCCCCTGCTTCTTGGACATTGGGGGAGACTATATACCCAACTCTGAGTGTTATTGAGAAGGAGGTAGATGAGAAATCCCTTTAAAGTGGTTCACATACAATTAATGATACCCAACATAGCAAAATAAATCGCAAGCTAATTGTCTTTTTTTTTTTTTTTTTTTATTTTTTCTTTTTTATTTGTGTTAACATAAAAACACTTATATATATAAAACTTTTTTAAAAAATCTTTAAGATTAGCACCTTTTACATTTTAATGATTGCTTTAAAAAATTGGATGCTCTCTTAAAATGAAAAAAAAAGTAATTGAGTATGAACTATAATATATTTTAAGTTTTCATTAATTTATTCAATATGTTTGAATTTTTAATAAAATATTTTACAGATTTAGTTAAAAAAAATTTTTTTAAGTTGTGTATAAAAAATCTTTTTCCAAAAAGCCAAAAAAAATTAAATTGTTTGCTGTCTAGGTTTCTTTGGGAAAAAAGTACTTACATGCAATCCATTTTTAAATTTGGTTTCCCATTATTTTATAAAAATTGGATATCTGCATTTTACAATTTATAAAGACCGTTACAATAGTTTATAGGTAGAAATAAAATATTAGTGTACAAGTCTTAACAAGTTTGTTTTATAGTTAATTATTAGTAAAAAAAAATATTAGACATCTTCACTTTGCATGTTTAAGTTTATATTTTTACAAATTATTCAAAAATGTATTCAAATTTTTTTTATAGATTGTTAATTGTAGTGAAGTTAATTCTTTGCTGTCTGTTTTTTGTGTTGAAACCGTTTTTGTTTTTTTCTTTGATATGATGTATTTGTATGCAGGGTTCATATGCACCCAGGATAAATGAAAGAGCAAATTCTTTGCAGGGGAAATTTGGGAATTCACTTGTTTTTAATGGAAAATATAATTAATTTAATAATTCAAAGCTTTTTATTTTATTTTTTTTTCACCCTCCTAAGTTTAAAAGCAACAGTAAAAATAAAAAAAATAATCAATGTTTACATAATATGGAGATTCTCGTCATAACTTTTAGATGGTAAAATTAACCAAAAATTGAATGAAATAAAACTTCTTTGCTTTCAAATTTTCATCCTTTTTCAAACAATCTGCAAATGTGAAATTAATTTTGTCAGTATTTTATCAGGCAAAAACCTGGAATCCTAGAAGAGCTTAGGTTGTAATTAAATTATATTTTTTGTAATTGTATGTTAGAACCCTGTGTATATTAAATCAAGTTAGATTAAAATTTCAAAGTTATTTGCCCAAATCTGAATCTATTTTAATAGCTTCAGTTTGTTCATATCAGGTGTTGTTTGGTATTGCATGGTATTTTTTTTCTTTTCTCTCCCACCCATAAGTTACAACTGTTGAGTGAAAAAAAAAAAAATATATATATATATTTTTTTTGTAAAAATCTTTACATTCTTTTGTATAACGTAGCACCTTAGATACTGCGATATTCTGGGTTTGTGTCTCTTTTTATCTCACATGTGCATTTATTCTGTCTATCAATATAAGTTGTTTTTTTGTTGTCTTGTTTGTTTATGAATTTCTCTTTTTCCTCAACGTTCTCATCATGCTACGAAACTGGATTTCCTTTTTCCTCTGATTTGAACCCATTACTGCAGCCGTGTCGTTTGATTTTACTCTTCTAAAAGTAAATACGATGTTAGTAAAATTGCGAGTTTTTTAAATTTATTTTATTTTTATTTTTAGTTAAACTATTGTCCTCTTTCTCGGGTGAATTATTTCTGCAAAAATGTTTAGTCTTGAATCGCTTAAAAACATTTTTTGATGCCAAATTTCTGATTGGAAACTCAGAAATAAAAGGAAAAGAAAAGCTATGAAAAGCTTTACTATCAGAGCTATGAAACTCTTGAGGCAACTTGTGTGAGAATCATGTAAGCTAATCATAAGATTGTTATCGGTATATTTTCTGACTCAAACTTTTCTCAAAGAAAATTAGAAAAAAATGAGGTTTAATTGGGAAGAATCAAAGAAGGGTTTTTTTTTTGTTTTTTTTGTAACATAGGGTGTAAGTTTTGGGGGTCAACCTAAGTTGGGAGCTGTGCAACAAGATGTCTGTTTACATTAGTTTTAAATTTCTGCCTGTCAGTACAGTCGGAGGAGCAGGGAGGGAGTTCCAAAGGCAGGCAGTATCCAGTGAATGGATTTGGACGATTGTCTGGTTGGTCTAGTGAATTTATGTCAAGGGGGAGGGGGCAAGTTCATCAGAGCACAACCCATTGAAGTACTTTTAAAACCGGCACAAGGATGCAACATTGCAGCGATGGGGCTGGAGCTTAGTGGATAGTGAGGGACCTATTAAGTTGGTGACTCTTTTTTTGTACCCTGTGTAAGAAGGAGAGACTAGTGGATGATGCACCAGCTCAGATGTGGCAACAATACTCCATGCATGGGCGGATGGTAGCTTTGTAGAGGTATAGGATAATGTCAGGTGTGAGAAGTTTACTAGATCAGTTGATATGAACTAATTTGACATGGTTAATTCATGAACAATAAGTAATCATATGGTGCAGGACATGAATGTTCTTATGAAACGGTTGCATTTAGTTTTGCATATTTAAGTCTGCTGAAAACCTCGGTATACACAAATTATCAACAACATTAAGAAAAATATCATGGTTGTTGGAGGGCACATCAGCCGAAGCATAGTCAAAAGATAGCGATGGCTAGTTCAATAAAAAAAAAAAATGCAAATCGCTCCTCGTACCAAAATTGTTTCTCTTTGAGTTAGTCTATAAGTTTTATTTTTTACATTTCTTTGTTTTTTAACTTGAAATATTTTGTATACTTAATATTGTTTCGTTTTTCATTGAAATTAAAGTTTTGCAAGTATTTTAGTCTGAGTTATTGAAAGATCAATTTAAAACACCTTTTCTTGGCTTTAGTGTTGCATGTTTAATGAAAATGTTACTACTTTTCTGATTCTATCATGATATTTCTCGTCCTATAATTGATCAAGTGTTCGCTATAGAAATTGATATGGCTGCACCAAATCGTGTTTAAGCGAATGAACCAGATGTTATTTTTCAACAAGATATCTCTGTGCAGAAAATATACACATTATATATTCAAGGGTGAGTGTTTCAAGCTAAGATTCAAAATCCAAGTTGGACATTTTAGTCTGACTCTCATTAACCACCATCACCATTTTCACTTGTACAAAAATTATTTTTTTAATCCAATTTTTCTTACTTGGTTGGTTTTTGTACAATCTTAATATTTCCTTCTTCCTAAAAATAAATATACAGCGACATCCCAGTTCCTATAAATAAGATCACTGAAGTTAATTGGTGTTGAACTTGGGAATACCAGGTGTTGTATACAAAACCCGGTCTTAGTGAACTGTGCCATCTACAACGAATACTCCTATCACGTGAACTGTGCCAACCAGAAACTGCTTGATTTCTTATTTTCTAAAAAAAATAAATAAAACTGCTCGTGTCATAAACGGAATTAAGTGGAATCAAATAAAAAAAAAAGGCGATCTAAAAAAGGCGCAACAATCGGAAGATTCAGAAATGAAGCAAGATTAGGTAGAAGTATGAAAGTATTAAAAATAACAATTTCTTGATCTTTGTTATTTTTAAAATTACATCTATTGTAAAATAGTTGTTCTATGTAAACGGCACAAATAAAAGGATATATATTATATTTTAAAATATTTGATATTTTAAAATATTTGATATTTTAAAATATTTGATATTTTAAAATATTTGATATTTTAAAATATTTGATATTTTAAAATATTTGATATTTTAAAATATTTGATATTTTAAAATATTTGATATTTTAAAATATTTGATATTTTAAAATATTTGATATTTTAAAATATTTGATATTTTAAAATATTTGATATTTTAAAATATTTGATATTTTAAAATATTTGATATTTTAAAATATTTGATATTTTAAAATATTTGATATTTTAAAATATTTGATATTTTAAAATATTTGATATTTTAAAATATTTGATATTTTAAAATATTTGATATTTTAAAATATTTGATATTTTAAAATATTTGATATTTTAAAATATTTGATATTTTAAAATATTTGATATTTTAAAATATTTGATATTTTAAAATATTTGATATTTTAAAATATTTGATATTTTAAAATATTTGATATTTTAAAATATTTGATATTTTAAAATATTTGATATTTTAAAATATTTGATATTTTAAAATATTTGATATTTTAAAATATTTGATATTTTAAAATATTTGATATTTTAAAATATTTGATATTTTGAAAATATTTGATATTTTGAAAACAAAATATTTTGACATAACTGAGATTTTCATTATTTAGGAAGGAAATAAAAAAAGTTGTAAGTTTTCAACGTTCATCTTGGCATGTTAATGGTAGAATTAAAAGGAAAAGGTCTTTTGTTTTCATTGACATTAATAATTGTACATATGAAAAAAAAAATCTATATGCTGATGACGGCTGTGAGCCAGAAACACGTGCCCATGGATTACTTTTATGTATGTATAAAATAAATAAAAATATGTCCTATAAAGTTAAGGGCAATTCTATAATATATATATATATATATATATATATCACATTTTTATGAAAATTGCTCCAGACAAGGCATGGAGCCACTTGATGTAAGAAGCTAAGAAATAAATATCACTTCAAGTAAAAAAGTAGCCAACGATAATTGTTAGATGGATAGATTCCTACCCAGAAAACAGCATTTCTTCCCCCTTTGTCAGAAACATCGCTCATGGAATGTGAGGACGAAGGGACAAAATAAGGAAATTGAGAGTTACAAGGCCGCCAAAAGTAAACCCAAGGTTCACTTTCTACTCTTTATTTATTTATAAATATATTTGGAACAAATCTTTAAAAAAAAATTTTACGTAAGCTGATGGCATGAACTTTTCTAAAAATTATTTTTCATAATATTTATCACATTTATGTATTGTACTTTGTATAACACCGTCAACCAATATTTTTGTAGAAATGAAATTGCTCAAGATATTTTTAATACTATTTCACCAGTAACCTGTTGGATCAGTATTTATGTAAATTATTAAATATTTATGTGTATATTATTAAATATTTATATGTATATTATTAAATATTTGTATATTAAATATTTATGTAAATTATTAAATATTTATATGTATATTATTAAATATTTACTACTCAAACTCTGTTATCGTGCTTGCTTCTCACTTTTTTATCTGAACATGAATCTTTTAGATGGTGGGAGGCAGGGTGAATAACATAAATGATGAATCGTAAGTGGTAAGAGAAATGGAATGATGTAAATGAGAGGGGGAAGAGAGTGACATCACAAGTTTCATAAATACTTGGAAATTCCGAAAGGTTTTCATAGATATTTGATAATATATGTAACACACTCACTTAACGAGTTACGGGTGGTCTAGTAACTATATATTCAGACTCCTTCTCATGCCGTCTGACTTGGACTCCTTCCCTACTATGCGACTCGGACTAGTGTTGTGTAACCCACAAACAACTAATTGTTCAGTAATCGTTGTCTCCCCTTTTCTTGTGAGCTGGAAACATAAACTCGATGAGCTGACAATACACTGACTTAATGGTTTTATTGGGAGAGAAAGATGTCATAAATTTAAAATAAAATGTCTATTGTATAGAGTAGTCGAGTCTTTAAGTAAATATTGGCTTTAAAAATACTTGAACTGCTAAGAACATGGCAGCAGGATTTGGCTGGAAAGTTAATTGACTTTTCTTTCTTTTCTTAAAACCAATTAGTGTTCCTTCTAATGGGGGAATATAGTAATATCTACAAGTGCTCAAGGTGGAGGGGGGGTGCCCTTCTTGACTCTGTTAGCATCATCCACTTGGCCTTATGAAAGAAATCACCCCCAACCCTCTTGTATCTTCCCTGCTTGAATTTCTCTCTTTATGTTTGGACAAAAAGAAAAACAAATTGCTCCAGTCTTAACTTGTCCTTGTCTCTAATTTTCTCCTCAATTAACCACATAGCTTAATTCCTGCCAGGACAGAATATTGAGTGTCAGAGGTCAGAACCTAGAGGCCACCCATCAATGTCATCATCTGGGATGGGGGAGGGGTAAAAAACAATTGTTGATCATTTTTCTTTTATTCCAATAATATTCCTGGTTTAAAAAAAATTTTCCTTTAGAATTTTCTATCCTATTTCTTAACTCTAATTTCACATTATGCTTATCTTGACTCGCCGTTCAATCTATGAATTCAATAAAACGTCGATTCAGGGCAATTGCAATGAATTTTATTGAAAACGTTAATGTTATACTACGTTTTTTCATTCTTTTTTTTTTTTTTCTTTTTTAAATCTTTTTTTAATATTTTTTTAATAGTGGTTTTAAGGTTGAAAATAGCTTTGTGTTCAATTTTTAGTCACAAGAATTTAGAAGTAAACAAAACCAGTGACAAAACTTAATACTTAGTCCCAATCAGACTTAATATATTTTTTTTATTCAGAAAATAAATTATTTGTTTTTTTTTAAGCTGAAAAATGTTTAAATTCACTTTTTAAAAATGGCTAAAAAAGATGTTTGAAGTTTGCTGATTGTAAACAATGCATTAAAAAACAAAAAATGGTAAAAATGTTGGTTTTAAGAAAATTAAAAAAATATTTACATGGTTGGAAAGAATAAAATATCCCGTTTGATTGACTCGTTTGTCGAAGGAAAAATTGTCAAATTTGTTTAAATTTGATTAATTTGGTGATTTCTATTTTTCGTTTAATTAAATTTTGTCTTAATGATTACTTTTCTGTATAGTTTCGTTTCAATAATTTCAAGTAGTGAATAGGAATTACATTACAAAGCGATGGCTAAGCGAGCGAATGTGAAAAATTGCAAATAGCTGCTTCATCCCTCACAATGAATGGAAAGAAATGAAACATCTTCGGCATAAAATGACCAGTGCTGACGTGCCATGAAATCAAACTACGAAACTGTTCGTAGCTTTGTTTTATTGAAAATGTCTAAATGTTGTCGCTAGAAAAGATAATCATAACATCGTAGTTATTTCGTTTTGTAAACACAAAATTTTGGTAAGCGTTAAAAGAAAACTTTGCTTCTCTTTTTTGATACGTTTTATTTGCTCCCTTTGGTTGAATCTTTTTGCTAGCTTGAGAGGATATCATGGTGAATGAACATATACTACACTGAGCCCCAAAGGAGGAGGTAATGACTGAGAGAATGATCATGACAACGAAATAGATAGTACACTACCCCCCCCCGTCCCCCCCCCCCCCCCCCAAAAAAAAAGAGAAGAGGTATCTCTACAAAGCCACCATCCGCCCATGCATGGAGTATTGTTGTCACATCTGGGCTGGTGCATCATCTACTAGTCTCTCCCTCCTTGACAAGGTCCAAAAAAGAATCGTCAACCTAATAGGTCCCTCACTGTCAGCCAAGCTCCAGCCTCTGTCCCATCGTCGCAATGTAGCATCCTTGTGCTTGTTTTACAAATACTTCAATGGATTATGCTCCGATGAATTGGCTACTCTGGTGCCCCCTCAGCGTAAATTCGCTAGACTAACTCGACAATCAACTAAATCTCATTCATTCACTGTGGAGGTCCCCAGATGTCGGAGAGCCTTCTACTCAAATAGCTTCTTTCCTCGTACTGCTGGCCTCTGGAACTCCCTCCCTGCCCCCTGTTTCCCCAACAGTACAGACATGCAGAAATTTAAAACTAATGTAAACAGACACCTCGCTGCGCTGATCCCAATCTAGGTGACCGCCCCCTACCTTCTCCCCTTTTCTTTTTCTCAGTAGCCCCTTACGTCTACAGTGGCGGCCTGCCTTGTTTGGGGTGAACTGTTAAAAAAAAAAAAAAAAATCTCTAGAAGTATCCGCCCCTTAAAAGAGAAGGTAATGTCTGTTAGATGGTCTCATGACAACAGAACAAATATTACATCCTCTCCCCCATAAAAGAGGATTGTAATACCTGGGAAGATTACCCCCACCCCCATGAAAACGAGGAGGTAATTCCTGGGAGGAGGATTTTATGACAACAGAACTGATACTACACTACCCATCAATATTAAAAGACAATACAATAATAGATTAAAACAGGGGTCTTTTGGTCTTTTCATTCATTCAAGTTTCTAGTGATAAAAACATTTTTTTTATAGTTCCTTGGCCTTTTGGCTAAGATCAAAGTGTAGTATCTGTTCTCAGCATCCCAGCGACATCAGACGTTTTACTCTCGACAAAATTATTGCGTATAATAAAATATAGCAATGCAAAGTAAGAATGTATATTACAGAATATTAATTTATTAGAAGCTGTTTATGAAATAAATATGCAAATTAGGAAAACCCAAAGCTGTTTGTGGTTGTCTGCAGATTGCTATATATATACGGTATTACAAAATCTTATGTTGTATCATAGAATTAAATAAGCATAAGATGTCACGAAATTACAAAGCCGTTTTGATGTTCATATAGTAAGGGTAGGTGAAGAAAAACTTGCGCATTTATTTAGATGATGAACTCGTCCATCGACAAAGTTAACAGGACTATTTTGTTTGTAGCAGTTAAACTTGCTATCCAATGTTAATAATTTTTCTTTTTTTTCTACAGTAACTCGCGTCTTTATTTCAGTGATTGCTGTTTGAATTTATGTGTTAATACGCATGACAGCGGAAAGATTAGTATTAAAAACTCCTCAGCTGTTGAACGGATGAAACTTATTTGGCCATATAAAGATTTTTTTTTTTTTTTTTTTCAGAGAATGTATTCGATGTAAAATGTTTTGAAAATTATTACTGATAAAGTAACTTTACTTTCTGGAAATACATATACAAACTAACATCATCAATACATAAAAAGTTTTGTTTGTTTGTTTGTTTTGACCAATGTGACCTGTTCTTAAAGTGTATTTTTTCGAACTTATGAATCTTTAACTCAAAAACTTTGATGGACCTTTGAAGTGACCCCCTTATTTTGAGATGAGAATTGATAATTTGTATTGTTTGAATTATTCCAACTATTATTCTCATCTTGGCTGAATAATCTACCTGGTTGATTAAATAAAGGGTTCAGTTGAAAGTTTCATCCGGGTTCCATAATTTTGACAAAGATTTGCATGTTTTTAAAGATGCAGCTGAAAGTCGGAGGCTACAGTAGCCGAAACGTGGTGAATATAACAATCTGATTCTGAGAATTTGTTGCGTATAAAACAATTTCCACGGTTTTTGAAGCTGATTTTTATTGAAATAAAATAGACTTTCTGAATAACTGAAATTATGATGAACTTGGAAACATCAGATTTTAACATTTTGTTTATTTTTTGTTGTAAAATAATTAAGATTTTCTAAATTTCAAGGGATTGTTTTTAAACAGTTTACACAAAATGAGATTCATTCCTAATTAATATTTTGATTATCATTGGATGTATGCCATCTAACCCGACTGACCAGTGGTGTCTTCTTTCAGCGCTTTTGGCTAACACTTGATAAATTTATTTATGTTGAATATTTGTATGTGATTTTTTTTTTTTTTTTTTTTTCCTAGAAAATCTGAACATTTTTATTATCTTTTTTTTAAATTTTTTTTTTTATTTGAGATTTGAAAAACATTTACAGATTAGAAATAAAATTAAATTTTTTGATAGTTTTAAATTGGTTTCTTGAAAAGACAATTTTAAGAATATTTAAACTTTAAAAAAGATTTAGTGTTTTCATGCACAGACATTTAAATTAGAGATTAAAGCTTTTTTTTTCTTTAATCCCATAAATACTTTAGTTTTTTTGTTTTTCTTTACATTTTTTTTCATTCATTAATAAAATTAATATTTTGATCAGAAAGAAAAGAAATAAGTGTTTTTCAATATTTACTTGCCTCCACATGAAGGCAGTTTTTTTTGCTCGCTTTATCAAGACTTAGATGTTGTGGGATTACATCATAATAGACATGGTGTTGCCTCGGATGATAGCTAGGGAAATGTGCTGGAACATCTAAGCCATCTCTCTGGGCTCTTTCTAAGTGGCTATCAACCGTTCAATGTCTTGCATGAACTGTCTTGCACTGATGACTCCATGTTTCGACTGATAGGCTATTAATTAAACTCTTTACTAAGAGTATGACATTTTAATGCAATAACAATTACAAAAACTTTATTTGGTTCTTCAAAATATTAATGTTATTTTGAAAATAAATATAAAGGTATATTTGGAAAGCCCCCCCCCCCCCTCTCTGTTTTTGTTTAAGTATGACAGACCAGGATCACCATGAATACCATAACCACTTCATACTTTTGAACAAGCAAGGCTTTCATTGGATGCATCGACAATGGCAATAGTGTTACAAGAAAAACTGTTGGTTGGTTTTCTTCTTGCATCATATGTCCTTGCTAGTTCGAAAGTATGAAGCACTGTTTTATAATCCTTGTCTGCCATATTTAAAATTAACCCTTTTTCTTTCTTTTTTTTTTTTTTTCAGTTACTCGATCGCGTTTGGTTGCAGAGTCGGAAGATTAAAAATTCAGATTGCTAAATTAAAAAAATATCCAACTCTGACTTTTATTTTAAAGTTTTCTAATATTCACATTCAGACTCTTAGCAGTCTTACAAGTTCGGCTCTGCAACCTCGTCGACCCGTTATGTCAGTATTTATATATTTTATTAAATATTTATGAAAATCCTTTAAAATAAAGGCGAACAAGACAGGTCTATTGTGACACAAAAGTTTCTTAAATATTTATTTAATAATATAACAAATACCAACCCAATAGGTCACAGATGGTCTAGTAATAAAAAAAAAAACTAACATAATATTTTAAATTACTCAGCAATTTCTAAATGATTTTAAAAAAATTGTTTTAATCTGATTTTTTTTTTTTTCTTCAGATATTTGTACAGTATTTTATGCAAAAATCAAACTGTGACCGAAAACAACCGGTGTTTGCTGGTGGAGACTCTCCGTTCTATTTCTGAGATTCTCATCTGGGGTGATCAACATGACAGCTCCGTATTTGAGTGAGTATGCTAATATTGTTGTTGCGAGTGTGTTAGAGATTTGTTGAAATTGTCAGCTTTTTAAAAAAAAAAAATTTTTTTTTATATGTCAAAACGGGGATGTAGTTCAGTGGGGAGACCGCAGAGAACTTGGGTAAATCAACTAAAAGGGGATCACAATGTACCTAATGAAGACCTACCTGGGGTGATGGAGGATAGAGCAAGATGGTGTGAGTCTGGAAGATCTGTGACAACTTGATGTCTTAGATAGTAAAGGGGTTGATTAGTAAAGCACATGTTAGGGTACTTTCAAATAATTAAGTCAGTTGAAAAAGCAACAGAAGCTTGCTGACAGGAAGCCGTGTGGACATTATTTCCTCTGGTCATTTCCTTTCCGGAGTGACCAATGTAAAATTCTGTTAACTTATAACATGACCAACCGATCAATGATTGTTACCTTGGATTAGTACATTAGAATTTTAAATATTCAACATTTATAGACATCAATTCGTGTGTGTGTGTGTGAGATATATATATATATATATATATATATGAATGATGATTGCCACTTCTTTACAGACGAAGGCAATGCCTACAAAATTGCATTGTCTGGTTGTGGTCATGCAAATGGTTCAGCAGACTCAACTTATTTTTTACAAGTCTTTATCGCCGTATGTCTTGTAGGAATATCTATACATGTAGATGGGCATGCTGTGCACTTGTATGACACGCAGAGCACGCTCTCCATCTACAAAGTCTGTTTTCGATGACAAGCCGAAGCAAGATAACAGACGAAAAGTGCAGGTTTTATATCAGTTTCCGTCGCCTAGACGGATGATCTAACAAAATCTGCAGGTCCATCCTGCCGAGTAAGGGTAGCATCGCGCCTGGGTATTATACCAGGTATTTGTACCCCCCCCCCCAATAATAATGATATATATATATATATATATATCCCCCCCCCCCCCCCAAAACAAGACATATTGCCACTAAAGTGTAAAGGGCTACTGTGATAGGGACCAGATTTAGGGGGGGGGGGGCAATATGATTTTGTGTTTGTGTGCACAATGATTAGTTGGTATTTGTGAAATTTTCTATTATTGCTTTTGTTTGTCGAACTTCTGCATAGAGCTCGCGATAATCGTGCTGCAGAATGTCTTGTCTGCATGGAGACTGTTGGTTGCAACTTATCGTTAACCTGTTAAGCAATTTTGACGAATCTTTGCTTGCGACATGCAAAGGCAGAGACAACCAGAGGATGATGGATCCTGATGTTGACTCCTGAATTTTCACCAGAGCTCTGTTAGCCGGATAACTCTGATATTACCACGTTGCCACACCATCCATGGTAACAAAGCGTTGGACTTTAGGGTGTGATGTCTAAAGGCTGCTTTAAAAGAAGTATCAAAGCCTGTTTCGAAATGCTATGTCGACAGTAAATCACATGTTGCGACTCGTCTACAAGATAAACACCTGGATAGATATATCTATCCTTGGGAAAATGATTGAGCAAGAAGACAAACGTGCCGTATCCTGATTCAGTGAGTTCACTAAATATCTAAATATCGAATGTTTTGACCGAAATCAAAGTGAAAGAAAGCTCAACTAATATCAAGAGGAAACTCAACAAATAATTTGTTCAAACCAGAATTTCCTCTTTCATACCATTGTTTTGGTTCCAGGTTGGATTTCACTGTCGACCACCTTTGATCTATCCTCCTTGCCAGACTCTCTAATGTGGAGGTGGATGTGGCGTTAATAATTGGATGGAAAATTTGTAGTTACAAATCTAAAATGATGCAATAAACTCCCTATCTGGGGATGCCTCTCCGTTTTCCTTGATGAAAATGATACATACCACTTGTAGCAGTTTCGCTTTGTTTGTGAAATTGTCTTAAAAGCAAGAAATATTTTAACTAAGCAAATTTCTAATCTTTATTCATAGACAATCACAATTTTCTCAGTCTGTGATCTTCACGACAATTTCAAATCTTGTCATTCGGAGAGCAAGCGGTGGTAGACGGAAAAGAATAAATCAAGAGAAACTTTAGACAAAACAAATGACTTTATTATGACAAACGGAACATTTTAAATTTAGCATTAAATGACTTCCACAACTTTTGGATTTCATTAAATATGCTGTCAAAAATTAAGGTAATTCAGGATAATTTTTTAAAAATTGCTTTTCGGAACAATGATAAAATAAAACTTAGTCTGGAGCTCTGCAGTTTACAAATAAACTGCATTCATTGAATTTCTCGGCGATATACTCATAACCCTAACCCTAATCTGTGCATCCTGGGGACTCCCTAAATTAAAAACCTATCAGCATTTGTATAAATTAACATTTTCATCAATTCTAAAAACAAAGCATAGAAAACTCAATTTATGAAACCATGAAAAAAAAAATAGGATGTCATTAAATTTTTATAAAGTGGAGAGGGCGATTATAATTATGGTGATAATGTGCAAAAAAAAAAGTCACTTTCGCACAATTATTTTTTTTTTTTATATATCTGACCAAAAGTTAATGTAAAGAGGCGTGAATGGTATAATGGATGTCGATGTGGACTATGGAATCTGTTAAGCAGGTTTCAAATCCACTCGGATCTATTGCATTCACTGTAATATCATTGGAGCAAAGGTATCAACTCTAACCCTTTCCAGCTATGAGTAAAATGTGTTCTTTGAATTGTTTAGGCATTAAATAATATCTGTAAAAATGTATTTTGAAAAACTTTCATTTATTCTCAAGATGTTTTTACGTTACTTTTTTTTCTCTTCACCTGTTAGTTTCTTCCTGGAGAAGAATATGCTGTCGTTTTTCTTGCGATACTTGCGGCAAAAATGTGGCCGCTATATCTGTGTCCAGCTACTGCAGACTTTGAATATTCTCTTTGAAAACATAAGTAATGAAACTTCCTTGTGTAAGTATAATTTTTCATTTCTCTTTTCATACAAGTAATGTTGAAAACAAAAGAAACTCGCTTGATAATTGGAACATTTTTTACATCTTTTTGTTACATTTGGTACCTTATTTGCAACATAGGAAAATAAGGTACCTCTATATAATTACATTTGGTACCTTATTTGCAACATAGGAAAATAAGGTACCTCTATATAATCACATTTGGTACCTTATTTGCAACATAGGAAAATAAGGTACCTCTTTATAATCACATTTGGTACCTTATTTGCAACATAGGAAAATAAGGTACCTCTTTATAATCACATTTGGTACCTTATTTGCAACATAGGAAAATAAGGTACCTCTTTATAATCACATTTGGTACCTTATTTGCAACATAGGAAAATAAGGTACCTCTTTACAATCACCTTTGGTACCTTATTTGCAACATAGGAAAATAAGGTACCTCTTTATAATCACATTTGGTACCTTATTTGCAACATAGGAAAATAAGGTACCTCTTTATAATCACATTTAGTACCTTATTTGCAACATAGGAAAATAAGGTACCTCTTTATAATCGCATTTGGTACCTTATTTGCAACATAGGAAAATAAGGTACCTCTTTATAATCACATTTGGTACCTTATTTGCAACATAGGAGAATAAGGTACCTCTTTATAATCACATTTGGTACCTTATTTGCAACAGGAAAATAAGGTACCTCTTTACAATAACATTTGGTACCTTATTTGCAACATAGGAAAATAAGGTACCTCTTTATAATCACATTTGGTACCTTATTTGCAACATAGGAAAATAAGGTACCTCTTTATAATCACATTTGGTACCTTATTTGCAACATAGGAAAATAAGGTACCTCTTTACAATAACATTTGGTACCTTATTTGCAACATAGGAAAATAAGGTACCTCTTTACAATCACATTTGGTACCTTATTTGCAACATAGGAAAATAAGGTACCTCTTTATAATCACATTTGGTACCTTATTTGCAACATAGGCAAATAAGGTACCTCTTTATAATCACATTTAGTACCTTATTTGCAACATAGGCAAATAAGGTACCTCTTTACAATCACATTTGGTACCTTATTTGCAACATAGGAAAATAAGGTACCTCGTTATAATCACATTTGGTACCTTATTTGCAACATAGGAAAATAAGGTACCTCTTTATAATCACATTTGGTACTTTATTTGCAACATAGGAAAATAAGGTACCTCTTTATAATCACATTTGGTACCTTATTTGCAACATAGGAAAATAAGGTACCTCTTTATAATCACCCTGCTATGAAAACAGTCTTTATTGTTTTTAAATAGTAAAACTTTTGTTTTATCTGGGTTTCTAATAGTTACATTTTTAACATCTCAGATTTTTTAAATCTCCGAAGAATCAAGTCTAAATATTGGAAGGCTTTAAAATATGGTCCAAGTCTGATATTTTGGAATTCTAGGGGTATTCAGTCTGACCATATACTGTATGATTCTGCAGCCCTGCTAAAAAGCCTGCTATTTTAATATTTGGGATGCATCATGAAGCGTATTTTCAATGCCTTGTGTACCTCCACGTAAAATAAAATGGGTTGTTGACGTGTTTTGACGTGACGACAATGTTTTCATGTAAAAAGTAAAAATATTTGTTTGCATTTGAGATTTTAAGAATTTATGACTTGAAGTATTCATTCGAAAGATTGGATTTTCTTTTTTAACATTCATGATGGTGGGGGGGATTAGTAAAGAAGCACTAAAAAAACAAAAACTATCAAATTAATCACAAACAACGGGATATTTGATTTGTCGGATGTGTAGGTGTTGCCTGATATGATAGTTTGTGAAATAACTAACTAGAAACCCAAAGCACCATAATTGTATAAAATACAATTTGTTAGATTTAGGGAGACACGTGTGATATTCTCGTACTTTCATTTGCTGTCTCTTCTATCCAGTTCGACTGACTTCTCAACTAACCCCCGTTCGCTGTCATGGGAAACTTTAGCCATCCTCTCAATCCAATGGCTCAGCTATAACTGGCTTTTTTAATTTTTTTTTTATATATTAAATACGAGTTTACAAAATCTGTTACACTGTAATTTAAAAAGTCATTTAAAATAATTTTTTACAACTTTTTTTAAAAAATTGTTATTGTTAAAAGAAATGCTGTATTGCTTGATGCAGCAAAACTGAAAAATATTTCCGTGACTTTTTCAATCCTTAATTTCTTTTTGTATAAATCTTTCCTCTCCACATATTGTATATATGGGTTTAATTAGATTTTTCAAATTGGGTGCATTAGTATCTGTGAACATGTATGTATGCGTGTTTGTTGGTGCATTCATTGCACTTGCCGTAATCGTCTCCCACACGTCGTGCCGGTCCAAAGCTTGTTGTACGATCCCACTCAGTGCTGTAACAACCACGAGTCCAGTTTATCAACAAGTAACACGTTTATTTGTTGGTTATAAATGATACTAGTGTTGCCAAGTTGAATGGCAGACTTGCAAAATGAGATTTCTCTATCCCGGTGAAATAAAACATAAGTCCAACCTGACACAACAGACTCTCTGCTTCCAAGAACCACTGAAAGCCAACTGCAACCTCGAAAGTTCAACTCCAACTTCCTGCCAGCTTTCCCAGCAAACAATAACTTCCTGTCATGCCCAATGGACCAGATCTCCCCCTCCCATCTCCCTGATCATAAACCACCCAGGCATTGACCACTTGAGATATCCCGGAGATAAATGTCAAAGAATTATCGTGGCGATAGACAGTCCGTGAACATCCCAGCATGGCTCCCACCTTTTATGAGATACTTAATTCATCTCAAAGGGAAACAAAGTTCTGGGATGGCCCAAATAAAATCAAAGATATTTTCACTTTATTTTGTGCCCCCCCCCCTCCTTTCTCTGTCCGAGCATCTAACATTTGCAACGTCTGACATTCATATGCATCACTAAAGAAAATGCAGCTTATTGCATTTTTACAGCATTGCAATCTGTATTTTTATTGATAACTATGTTTGTTTGTTTGTTTTTTTTAAATTCATGTTTTGTGTTTTTCTCTTACTTCAGATTACTTGCTCTCAAATAACCACATCAATTCCATTATAGTCCACAAGTTCGACTTTTCTGACGAAGAAGTAAGACCTTCATTGCAATCAATATTTGAACATTTTTCATTATGATTTCGATCTATTATCTTTTTAAAATGGTTGATTTTCGTATAATTTTTGCATGATTTTAATTTGATCTTTTAATAAATGGTTACGTAATGGAATTAAACAAATTCTAGTGTTATCAGTAGATTTTGATAGAATCCTGTTTAATTTAAGCAGATTTTGTATGTGCGTTCAAATAAAATGCAACAGGAAATTTCATTTAACTGAACTTATCAAAGATTGGCCACATTTCTAATTTAATGAAACTGCACGCGCGCTGGGATCAAATTCGGTTGAGGCTACTGCATCCCTTAACACGCTTGGAAAAGGTATGAATCTATATCCTCTCTCCAGCTATGGATTACCTTGTAACATGGAGAACTCTGAAATATCACCAGTCTTTCTCTGCTTATTCCAGCATCGTTTATAGTCTTCTGAATTTGTCACTGGGCTCATGTAGCTTCAGAAATGGTGTGGTTGGGATTGCGCAACCCTTGTTTCACTGTAGACCCCCAACACTTGCACTTACTGAGGTATCCATTGTCTCTCAATACACACACACTCACTAGCGGGGACCTGTCTCGGCGTTGTCTGGGGAAAAAGTGAGTAATTTAAACTCCTGCTTTCAGCTTCTATTTTTATTTTGTAATTACAGCAAGTCACCAGTTTAACGTTCGTATTAGTTGTCCATGACGATTTTTAGGAATAAACCATTCTAGATAATTTACAGGAATGAAATAAGATACCCCACCTCCTCCCAAACAAAATGTATTTATCAAAATATCGATGTTCGTGTAAAAAAACAAAACAAAAAAATGTATTTAAAATAATAAAATTTCAATAGCATACGCCACAATATTATTGCAAAACTGCATTAATTGTAGTTGATCGGTTCAAAAGCTAAGCAGCTTCATTTTTTTCCCTGTTTGAGGGAGAAACAATTGTTTCTTTAATTGTTTTTCAAGATTTTATTCTCTCCCTGAAAGAAACGCTATATTTATTAAAATATCGTCAGTTGTGAAAAAAAAAAAAATCATATCGTATTAAAAATAATGAAATGAAAAAAAGTGTAACTCACAATGTTCTTTTAAAATCTCATTAATCTTGGTCATATAGTGTCGGGATAAACAGCTAAGTGTGCATGTATAGTGCAGTTTTTCAAAATGCACATGGCATCAGCTGTTCATTTCATCTGCAAGGTACATGCATATTTTGTAATAGAAGAATGGAAAGAAATATCATGGAGAAACATGTTTGCTTTAATTTCACATGAAACCCGTACAAAAATGAAATAAAATTATTTTTTAATTTTTATACAAAGCAAAGGTTAAACAACCTATAAATAAACTAGTCACGGCGTAGGAAAAGTGTTTTAGTAAAAAATGCTATTTTATATTTGAATATTATTTGTAATAAGTAACAGAAAAAAGGTAGTAATTCTTACGGTGGTATTAGTTATAAACAAAGTATCACTTTAAATGAATTGAAATCTGAAGAACTCTCTTAGAAAAATGCGTATTGTGTTTGTGAGCATGCTTTCACTGCGTGTAGTTTTGTATGTTTCTGAAGTCATATTTTTTTAATAAATATTTTTGTTTCTAGATGAACATTGTGAGCATGTTAGTGTTCAAGCGCGTACACAAACACAGGAACAAATATCATTTGATTTCTTGTTTTTTGTACGTTTTTGAATTTGTATAGTTGTTTACAAAGCTAAAAAATAAAACTAATTTCAAACAAATTAATGGAAATAAAAATGAATGGCTTTCAAACAGAAAAAAATCTGAGAATCAATGTTAGTATCGTGCTTTTTTTTCTTTTTTTTTTTTTTTTTTTTTTTTAAATTTTTTTTTTAACTGGTAATGTTCGCTCTCAAACAGTCATAGGAAAAGTGATCATTTTGTTGTCTTAATAGTACTATATTATCTTAGTATTTGTAATAAGAAACAAGTATTTTATATAGAAATGGAAAAAAAAAAGTACTTAGCGCATGGTCATTTAAAATCATGACTGCTTACATCATTAGCAAAACAGCATTTTAAATAGTTGTTATAAATGAAAAATGTTTACCTATTAGTATGGTAATCAAGTAATTTTAAGAAAGCAATATGCTAATTATGTAAAAGAAATGTAATTGTTTTTTTATCTTATAGCAAAAATAGGTTGGAAAATGGTGAAATGTGTTTATTACATAAGCTGTTTTTTTTTTTTTTTTAGGGCATTAGTGAATGTGTTGATTTTATTTTTAATTAAAAAATTTTTTTTATGTCAAATTAATAAATTTGACTAAAAAAATTTTTTCTTTCTCAGAATTCTTTCTAGAAAGAAATCAGGTACTTACAGGAGAAACGTTAAGGTTGCCAACATCCTAAGTGAAAGTGTTTTTGTGGAACGAATGAATTCGAACTTGGCATACCCAGGTTGTCAGTCCGTGTCGTTAACCACTTCACCACGATCACCTTCCTACAGTTAAATAGAATAGTATAACAACAAAAAGCAAAAAATTAGCTAGTCAGAATCTAATAACAATCTGTCAGATGTATTGCTATATAGATCCAAGTGGAAAAATCCGACAAAATAACTGTTTTTATATATGCTCTCTTCGGTCGCATTAGGCTGGGAAGATATTATGGTGAACGAACATATAATACACTGATCCTCAAAAGAGGAGTTTATGCCTGGGAGGATGATATGCCAACAGAATAGATTGTACACTACCCCCACCCCAAAATTTAGTCCCTGGGAAGATGGTCTCATGACAACGGAATAACTCGCATCCATTAAAAAATAATTCAATATTAGATGAAATATTTTTTTTTTTGTTATTTAAAAATGCCTAGTCATAAAAACATTTTTTATGCTTTCAGAATTAATGGCTGAAACAACTGTTTTTGAATGTTGATTCATTTTATGCAAACAACGTTAAAAATAACAGAATTCATCTGTTATACCTTTTTTTTTTTTTTTTAATTTTTCTGATGGTCTTTTTTGTATCAAAATAAAAAAATTAAATGTTCCATAGGTTTCACAAACTTTTTCTATTCTTCGTCGAATCATCCTCAGGTGTCAAAAGCAAAATGCTTACTGTAATGCGATTTTGTTCTGTGATGCCATTCCATTCTGAATTTAAATCGTCAATGACTTCCTGGAACGTTCTATGCGCGTTTCTCCGCCGTCTTTTTAAAAATTCTTTCTCCAGCTTTTTTGTTCATTTGCTTTTGACACCTGAGGATGATTCGACAGAAATTTGGAAAACGTTAATAAAACATTTATTAATTATCACCGTCAGAAAAATTGAAACAAAAGGTAAACGTACGAATTCTGTTATTTTTAACAATGTTTGCATAAATGAGACAATGCTATCTGAATACACACACTATATATATATATATATATATATTGATGAGTAAGTATGAAATTTCGTTTTATTTAAAAGCAAATAATTTTCTATCAACAGGTGATGGCCTATTACATTTCTTTTTTAAAGACTTTGTCTTTAAAACTCAACAGACACACAATACATTTCTTTTACAATGAGGTCAGTAATTTTTCCGTTTTCTTTCGATGTTCTAATTTGCTTGATTACAACATTCAGTATTGATGATTACAGAAAGAACCTTTAAAAAAAAAATGTTAATTTTTTTTTTTTTTTTTTTTTTTCAGCACACAAATGATTTTGCACTCTATACGGAGGCCATCAAATTTTTTAATCAACATGAGACAATGGTTCGTATTGCAGTACGGACTATCACTTTAAATGTCTACAGAGGTAAATTACATTTTATTTAAATTTCATAGTAAATACATAAATGTTCAAAATTTGCTTTCTAGTTTTTCCTATATTTTTGTCTTTTAGTGTTAAGAGATTGATTTGTGAAAAATTAAAACATGAAAATTTATTTTACAGAAATCATTCATTCTTAAATAATCCATTTTACAAAATAATTTAATGTTAACCGTTTCTGAATATTCACAGGATTGGCATTCTAAAGATTTTTTTCTTTACAACCCAGAGTATTTGCATTCTATCATAAACTAAGTTTACTAGGTTGAGACGTTTTGTCTACCGATAATTTTCCATTTTCTACAAGTCTTTTATACTTCTAGTTCTTTGCAGTAGAAATCTTGCTTTATTTTTTCTTGTTTATTTCAATACAAGTCACTAATTTTTTGCAAGTCACTAATATAAAATACATTTTCACTAGTTTATTTCTGTATTGTATACAAAATTCTAAATTGAAACAGATACTGAGAAAAAATTTTTTAAAGTAAAATTTCACTTTAAAAAACTAATTCTGTGAAAAATGTAAATGAAACGTTTTTTGTCAAAATTACAAATAAAACAAACTCAAGAGTTTGATTTATTTGATCTACAATTCTGTGTAGATATGCGTGTAGTGTCTATACAGAGAATACTCGGATGAATTTAAAACCAATATAACGTTTAAAATATTGATAATTTTATAGCAAAAATATTCTCAAATTCATTTAACCAAACAAAGAAAAGGGATAATTAAGCAGATAAAAAACCTTGTTTTGGTTGGGCAATTAAAAGAACTTTTAAAAAGGGTTAATTTGATGTATATTGATTATATATGATCAAGTTCTATTCTTATGCAGATCCCTCGTCATCGTTAAAATTGTTTCTTTTATCAGTGGATGACAAAGCAATGCTGCGATATATCCGTGATCGTACAGCTGCACCTTATTTCTCTAACCTTGTCTGGTTTATTGGCAACCATATTTTGGACCTGGACTGCTGTGTACGCAACGATGCTGAGTAAGTAGAAAAATAGTTTCTTGCGTAAAATCTTTTGGAATAACATTTGGCATTATGGTGACAAGTTTAGATTAGCTGAGCGTTCACTCACATATTAGTTGAGTTAGTAGTAAAAGGACGACATGGGGAATGGGCTCTCTTCTAGGCCATCTGTCGTCATGGCATATCTAGATGAAGTAACCTAATTTAAGGGGGTTAGAGATGAACTCTGATTTGATCAAATTAACAGAATAAAATCTGTCCTGAGTTGTTGATTGTCGCTGTAATACTTTTTTTAAGACTCGTTTCCAACTATAATTGAAAACCGACATAGCGTTCTCGGCGAACATGTGGTCGTGAGAAATGAAAACCAATAAGATGATCGCTATCAAGAATACGTATCAATAATTTGAAAGTGAAGTCGTACGTTCCAGGTGTAGTAAGGGTGAACCTGAAATTTTAGTACATAAAAATGTTTAGATAGATTTGCCATAGCCTAGATATTTTGACTTAAAATCAGATTGGGGTTCGAGGCTAGCTTACCTTAAAATTGAGGACTTAAAAGGTTAGTTAACCCAACTTCAAGTGTAGGAGATGCATGGGACAGGGGCATCCTATTGATGGTCATCCTCGCGACGATACGATACTAGATGACAAAACTTTAGAGGTAGTAGACTCTTTCTGCTACCTCGGACATGTGCTGAGCGCAAGTGGTGGATGTGAACTCGGTACGACCACAAACGTGAAGGCAGCATTGGCGTAATTTTGTGAGCATCGAGAGCTATCCTTCTCTACATTTGGTGTAAGTTGTATAGCAGTCGTGTAGCTATATGGCAGTGATGCTGGACCTTCACCCGGTCCTCTGTCACCAGACTGCAGCGCAATGACAGATCCTGCGTTCATCTTCCTGGATAAACCATTGCAGACACGTGGATTGCAGGAAGGTTGGCCAGCCAAGGAAAACTTAGACAAGACCGCACAGTTGAATTTGGAGACAGTTGACCCGCTGAACCGTGAGAACTGGAGTGAGCTTGCGTGATATCGGAAGCCATCTGACCCTTGAACAAGGGAAAAGTGATGTGAAATAAATAGGTTGATGCCAGTATGGCATGACCACAATTTTAAATCTCTTCGACCTAAGTAGTAGTATTTTTAGGGAAGATACAAAAATCAAAGATGCATTTCAACGTTTCACCCAACTGTTACGAGGGCTTTTTCAAGGATGACAAAAGACGTAGTTTGTCTTTTGCTACTTTTTTGATTTGTCAACCTTGAAAAAGCCCTTGTAACGTTTGGGCAAAACGTTCAAATGCATACGTTGAGTTTTTAGATCTTCGCTCTTTCCAACATCCGGATAGATTTTATTTTATCCTTTTAATTAGACAAATTAGATTTTTGCTTATTTACTATATAAAAAATTAATGTTCTGACATTAAGCAATTATAGATCAGATGACGTAAAAAATATCTTAACTTTTACTTTTAATTGTTGAATATTTGAAATACTAATTTTGTGTCGTGTTTTTTTTTTTTTTCAAGTCATCAGAGTAAAGACAGATTAGCTGATCTTGTCGCTGAACATCTGGACCACTTGCATTACCTCAATGACATTCTATGTTTGAATATCGATGAACTTAATGAAGTCCTTGTGGAACACCTTCTCAACAGACTGCTCATTCCTCTATATGTATATTCTTTGACAAAGAGGAAGAAATATTCCAACAGACAGGTAAGAATGGCTACAGATGCCACATCAGAAATATTTTTTCCTTCCTTACAATATTTTCATGTCTCATTTATTTGTAACTCTGTTGTGTATAGCAATAGCGCCGTTTGTATTATTACTATGCTTTATAGGATAGATTCGCGAAATGTTTGACCAAACACATTTATCTAATATATATCTATGTACTTATAACACTTTATGGAATTTAGTTTGTTGGCTTTTCACCACACACAGTGGATGACATCACAAAAGGCGTCGTGTACAGTGGATTATGTCGTGAATGGTGTATACACCCTATAGACCGGTACCGTTTTGGCCTTCGGGCCTTGATTCCGCCGGTCTGTGGGTTTGTCCTGTGCAGTTCTAGGAAGTCCACCCTCCTAGGCTTTGCCTACCCTCTTTGGGGTGGAGTAAGTTTATCGCTTACTGCCTGACGTGCACCTACGGTGAATGCAGACACTCCGTCTGCATTCACCGGCATTTTTTGTAAGCCAGAGTGCTCATCTTCTTGGGCGCTGGCTTTTCAAATCCTACTTTCCCGACCTTGTCACATCTTACCGCTGTGGGAGGAAGATAAATAAAATTTTAAAAAAAGAAGCAATTAATAGTAGTGGGAGGAGGGAATTGATGTAAATAATTTAGAGGAAAGTGCAGATAAAACAAATGATTATCGTTTTTTCTTTTGTTTTTTTTTTTTAAACTTAAAACACCGGTTGACAGGTGTTGATCCTAAAACTGTACACTAAGCAAAAAAGAAATGTTCTGATAATAAAATCAGTGTTTTGTTTTTCAAACGTGATTGTTTTCATATTAAAAATAAAGTTGCATCGTTCAGCCAGGAAAATGCAATTTAAAAATTTAGTGACAAACTAACAAAACTGAAGTAAATGTTGCTTCATAATTTTATATTTAATAAATACTGACTCGGTGGGTCAAAGGTGGTCTGGTTAAGTTTTAAAGATTTTATTTGTAAAGTGAATTTACTTGTTTTTAGTTATCTGCGCATCAACTTTTGCAAATCGCTCGTGTTTGGTGAGTGGACCAACATGATAGACATAGATTCGCTTTAGAATATCGCTGTTGAAACGCGTTCAAATAGCCATGACGTTTCATGAATCTTGCTAGGTCACTCTGCGTCAGATGGAGCGCAGAAGTGACATTGCACCTATACATGAAACTGTATTGCTCCATCAGTTAATCTACGAACTGTCTATATACAGAATAAATATCCCACCGAAAAGTGTTGTGGATTTTGGGGGAAACGTATGAACATGCCTCTCTCTCTCTCTCTCCAGCTATGAGTAAAATAACTTGTGTTCAAATTTCCTTTAACAAAGAACTGGACAGTTAACACTGAGTGAAATGCACTATGTGACTTGTAGGTTATTGCCCCTAGAATTCTATTTTTGATAACAGGCGACTAGTTGGCACCAGATATCTTGGAGTCAAATAGTTGTTACAATTAGAACATTTTTTTAACCCCCCCCCCCAAAAAAAAGCTTTCACCCTAATTTTCAGTAACCCCTTACGTCTAATGACAGCATGCCTTGTTTGGGGTGAACTGTTAAAAAAAAAACCCAAAAAAACACTCAAACTGGCAGTCAGTAATGGATCAAGCTGATTAGCAGTTAAACATTACTTGATGCTTTGTTTTAATCAATAATTTCAAAAGGCTTGTTGTTCGAAGCATCGGCCATTTGAAAGCATAAAAAGAAGTAAACGCATGTTACAGGTAACTTAACATACTTGCTATAACCTTATAGTATCAGTGTCATTTTTGCTCTTTGTTTTGTAAATATATCGACATGTTCCCACATTTGGGCAGCATTTCTTCATTCAAACATATCTTGTTAAATAATACGGACAAATTATGTCTGCATTTCTTCCGTCTGATCCCCTCAAGTTGCCTGATAAGTGTTCTATATTAGAACACGAAAACAACAAACTAAAATTCAAAATACTCTAAGCTCTACACATAAAAACAAAGCCAAAATTTCTACAAAAAGAGCTCGACGGTTTTTACTCCCGACATTTTGGTTACTAAGCAAAGACAAAAGTATTAAAGTTCACCAACTATGGTAAATTCATCGGCCAGTTCAAGCCTGAAACTAGAACACTTGTAAGGCAACTTGGGAGGATCAGACGGAAAATATGCAAACATAATTTGTCCGTATTATTTAACCAGATAAGTTTGAATGTTCACACATCTATATTGAATGCTGAATTAACTAATACATTGTGACCGCTTCGAATCTACATATTCTTATATGAATTTATTCATATTAAATATATAGAGATATATATATATATATATATATATATATAATTTTTTTTTTTTTTTTTTTTTTTTTTTGCTTCTATTAATTCAATTATTTTGCTTGGATCAGATTATTTTTTAATATATCTTCCTATTTTTGGGTATGTTTACTGTCCGTATCTCCATTCTAATTTTTTTTTTTTATATGTAACTGAATTCATCGTATTTGTATGTGTTTCTGTTCATCCAACCTGATTCACAATCACTTTGTATCGCTTGTTGATCACACCATCACTTTCAGCATTTTTGTCATTCAACTTAATTGCAACTTAATTTCCACCCTTACAACCATTTTCCGATCGAATGGCACGTTTACTACCATTCCTGCACGTAAACATGCAACATCGTTTTCTTATTAGAATTCCAGAAACCTTTCCGATAAAAACCTTTACCGAACACTTTTCATGTTTTCAAATCTTTTTGAATGATTTTCCTCCAATTTTGAAGTTTGCCTACTTGCACTCATTAACCAATCATTTCAGATTTTTTTTTTTTTTTTTAAACCGTTAAATCTTAACATTTTCATCTTGCTTGTTATGAATTCAGCGAACAAGTTTGTTTCTTTAGTTTTAATCTTGTTTGTAAGTTTAATATATTTCATTAAAAGATCGTTTTTTTTTTTCTAATCTATTTTAAGAGTTTCAATTCAATACCCAAATAAACATATTTCGTATAGACATTTTATTTTGTCACTATTTTACTTCACGTTCTCTACCCTCCTCGCATTTCATTCTGTTAGGTTTTATCAAAGAAATGAGACGCTTTTCTGTCATGACTTTTAATCCTCAGACGATGACGTTTTTAGTTTCAGAGGTTGATTTACTGTAATTTCGATTTGTTTCATTAAACACGTTAAATGTTCATCTTTAAGACGTCTGAGTCTGCGATTTTATCAGGTCTCTTCAGTTGTCTGCATCTCGATGAGATATAAAGGAAAATATTATTTTAAATTTAAGTTATTTAGCTATCATCAAATTAAACTGCGAAAACTATATTTCTGAATTTTTAAAATGGAGATTGATAATTTGTTGTATTTTTGACTATTCGGATTACTGTTCTCATCTTGAGTGTTATCACGTTTCGGCCGCTGTAACCTCCGTCCTTCTTCAGGTGTATCTTTTCTAACTATGGAATATTTCTGTCGAACTCTAATTACTGAAAACTTTTCCCAGTCATGGCTGACGGAACGAGACCATGCTACCCTTGTGGATGAAATAAAAGGTTCCATTTTAAATTCCGTCCAGATTCCTGACAGAAATATTCTCGAGTTCTGTGCTGAAGAAGGCTGGAGGTTAGTGGCCGAAACGTTGTGGTGATAACACTTAAGATGAGAACAGTAGTCTGAATAATCAAAATTATACAAAACTAATTATATTTTAGAAATAAATGTAGAATTATTGCAAAAAATGACATTTTTATTTTTCATAACTAAATTTCTTCTATCCTTTTTACATAGTATACATATGTGTAGTTTTGTCTTAAATGTTGAAAAAGTTATTCATTATGAAAAAAAACAATTATTTTAATCATTTTTAAGGTTTCATTTAAAAAGAATTCAAATATATTCAAATAAATATATATATTTCATATGTAAAAGTATTAAAAAAAAAAAAATAAAGTTTTTTTTTTTGTTTTTTTTCATCGCCATTTCCTCCTCTCCTTTTTTAACATCACTTACATCAGCTGACAGACTATAGATTTTTTTTCCTTTGTGTTTTTTTTTTTTTTTTTTTTTTTTTTTTTCCTTTACTGGGTCTTTGCAGAAGTCCGTCGAGTCACCAGTGAAAAGTTTGCATCAAAACTCCACCTTGGACAATTCCGAGAAACCACAGGTCAGCTTTGGTGCACTCAATCTGCCCTGTTCTAGTTTACTTTATTCTTTAGTCCAAGTTGGACATGGAAGTTTATTTTAAACCATTACATACACACACAAATGCATAAACTTTACTTGCTGGCCCGTTAACTTTTTTTGCCAAACTCCTACCCACAGCTTGTTATACATTTGCTTTTATTAATTTCCATTCTATTTCAGTCTAACGTCTTTCACACGTTTTCTCTTTCTCGTTTTCTCACTTCAAACTTTTTAATCTTCTGCACTTGCTTTCCCATCTTTTTACCACCATTTTCAATGGTTGTAATGTCTTTGCTCACGTTCAACATCCGTTTACAACTAACCCTTTACCCTTCCTCCCCCTTCCTCCCCCTTCCTCCCCCTCACCTTTTTAGCTTTAAACTCTCTTCTATTTTATCTCATCAGATTTTGTCTTTTTGAATGCCGAGACAAACTTTAACTTTCCTCTTTTTGCATAAAAAAGATTCTCAAATATTTCCTAAGAAGCATGTGTAGTTTATTAATGATAACTGAATTTGGCATTTTCAAATTTTGGCACACAAATATATAAGCAGTTGTTCTAGTCTCAGAACTGTTTTTGATATTTAAGCATTGGTGATCTTAAATATGTGCATTTAAAAAAAAAAATTTTTTATATTAAACACTGATTTTCTTCTATTGCATGCCTTGCAATTGTGTTTGTTTTGTTTTTTTTTTTGTTTTTTTTTACATTTGACTTCATTTCCTGAGATAAGAATCTGTTAAAATGAAATATCATTTGAATATTTTTCTGGTTTTTATATTGAACTTTTTTTATTTATAATTTAAAAAAAAAAATGCATTTAATCCAGCATTTTTTTTTGTATTATTGATTCCACCAAATTGATTTTGTTTTTAATTAAACAAAATGTTAAATGGTTTCGTTTTTAGTCAGTTTTATGAATATCTTTGTATATTACTTTAATTATTTAAAATATCAAATGTGTAGATTGTAATGCTTTCTACTTTGATTATCAAAGTTAAGTTTAAGCTGATTTGAAATAAGGTTAAAAACCAACATTGCTAACCTCAGATTAAAACAAAATAACAATTTTCAACAAGATTGAACATCCAACTATCATTTATTCAGATTAAAACAAAGTAACAATTTTCAACAAGATTGAACATCCAACTATCATTTATTCAGATTAAAACAAAGTAACAATTTTCAACAAGATTGAACATCCAACTATCATTTATTCAGATTAAAACAAAGTAACAATTTTCAACAAGCTTGAACATCCAACTATCATTTATTCAGATTAAAACAAAGTAACTATTTTCAACAAGATTGAACATCCAACTATCATTTATTCAGATTAAAACAAAATACAAATATTTACCAAGTTCCAGTTCTTGTTGCATCCCCGTGTTCGTTTTATAAAGTACTTCCACGAAATGTGCTCTGAACTGACCGCACTTGTACCGCTCAACGTAAATACCCCCCCCCCCCGACAAGCAACAAAATCTCACCCCTTTCGCTGCAAATGTACCCAGATGCCGGAAAGCTTTCTAATAGCTTCATTCCTCGAATTGCTTGCCTTTCGAATTCCTTCCCTTTTTTTCGACTGTATCATAATGCATAAATTTAAATGTAATGTGAACATCTTGCTGCACAATTCCTCACTTAGGCTGCTCCCTATAAATATGGCCCCTAATTCATTTTTGTCTCTGTGGGTTATATGCCTTTTGGGTGAATAAAAGTTATAAAAGAAAATATTTTAAAGAAGTTACTATAATCAGGTTGAAACGAAATTTTTTTTTTTTTTTTTTCGTTTATTATTTAAAATATGTTTACATGGTTAATATTTCATTTTCTTTCAGTTGTCAGTTTTATTTTTATTAAAACTGGTGCTTCTCCTGTTTCACCATGACATTAAAATATCAAAGAAATGTATAAACTTTGTAGAATTTGGTATATTCGAACTACTGTTCTCATCTTGGGTGTTTTTATTACATTTCGGCCGATGTAACCTCCGACCTTCTTCAGGTGTACCTTGTCGAACTTGGGAATCTTTGTGTCAAACTCTGGACAGAATTTCGAACGGAACATACATGGGGGTAGCATGCTCTCGTTCCATCTGCCATGACTTGGCAGAAGTTTTAAGTAATTCGCAATTTTTCGTATCGCCCGCACTGAGGATTGAACCTTCAGCCTTCAGATGACTGTCACTTAGAACTGAATTTTACTTATTACTATATTTTACTTATATACTATATAACTATATCAACTGCGCCACGGGTCTTTGCAGAACATCTATAAACTTACGTATTAGCTGCAAATAAGATTGTACAGAAAAAATTACGCAAATTCATCCAGTATTTATTAAATTATAAAAAAAATGATTTTACATATTTTTAGACGTAGAAGTATCCAAGGGATATAACTAAAAAGATTATTAATTACCAATTTAGCAGGAAACCAAAAAATCCAAAAATGAGTTATCTCCTGTGTCGACCCAGGATAAAATCGGGCGAAGCGCGATAAAATTCGTTTATTTTTAATTTAATAAATACTGGATGAATTTGTAATTTTGGGTTTACAGTCTTCTGTAAAGCTACCACGTAAGTACATAAAAAACTTTATACATTTCTTTAGCTTTCTTTTTTTATACATGTCATGGTGAAACAGCAGAAGTACCAAAAGTTTTATATTGGCCCGTTGTTCAAGAAATGAACTCCTGCTTTTCTTTTAACTTCGGAAACCTGCAAGTGCATCTGCGAAATCATTCCAAAACCAATTATGGAGGAGATGGAATGCAAGAGATAGTTTTTATGACCTACAGGATGAATCAAGAGAAGGACGGGTTGGGGGGGGGGGCACTATTGATGTCAATTCAGCTTTTACAGTTCAACAACGAATCATTCAGAGCCATACACGCATACATCATGAATTGAAAAAGTTTGGTCGTAAAGTGTCTAGGGTTCGAACTAAGTTCCGCATGATCTCCCTGCAGATAGTCACAATATGTTGACTGCAGTACATTGTTGTGGTAATATGGGGCTGTAAATGCCCCCTTTTTTTTTCTTTTTTTTTTTTTTTTTACTGGAGATGAGAAATGGATACTTTACCATGGTGTGAAAATGTCAATGCCTCAATCGTAGTGAAAAGCCATTTGCATCCAAGAAAGATTCTTTTGGGAATATGCTAGAATATGCGTGGAATAATTCAGCAACAGCTTCAAAGCGATAATTCAATAACGGTTTAAGTCATCCAAGATATTTGAAAGCAGCTTTGCAGCAAAAACGCACATCATTAACAAAAAAGAATTGCTATGATGACGCTAGATCTCTCACTGCACAAACAAGTTAGAGGTCTTTTAAAAGTAAAAAAAATTTAATAAATAAAAAGTATGCTTTAAAAATGATGCATCAGCCACACTATTCTCGTTTGTGCCAACGGATTACCAACTCTTTAGAAGTATTCAAAATAATGCAAGTGGATTAAGATTTACTTGAAGGTGAAAATTAGTTTGGTTTTGAACTGAAAAGGGAAACTACAGAATTTCATGAACATGTCATTAAAAAGTTTGACATCAAAGAATGGTGACTACATTAGCGATTGGGTTTAGATTAGCGATTGAGTAAATTGGGTTTACTTTCGGCAGTCTCGTAACTTTCGCTTCCCTTATTTCGTTCTTTAGTCCTCACATTCCATGATCGATGTTTCTGACGAAGGGGGAAGAATTGCTGTTTTCTGGGTTGAAATCTATTAATTAAACACTTATCGTTGGCTACTTTTTGACCTTGAAGTATGTTTTTTAGCTACTTACATCAAGTGGCTTCATGCCTTGTCTGGAGCGAATGCCATAAAAAATTTTTTTTAATCTTATTTTATTATTGAGCCTTAAAAAATGGATATTTTCATTAAATAAATGTGTCATTTTAACAATTTTAAGATTGGCTACATTATGAAGCTTAATCTAGCCCTTTGTATGTGTACCATCTTGTTTTAGTTATTTTCTGACAAGTTGATTTTCGTGTGTGCATATCTCCCCCCCCCCCTTTTTCCCCCCCTTTTTCCCCCCTTTTTTCTTTTTTCTTTTTCAGTTATTTTCTGACAAGTTGATTTTCGTGTGTGCATATCCTAATTTCAGGTTATTCAATGGATCAATTTAAAATGCTTTGATTCTCTGCTCAATTTAAATACGTTTTTTTTTTTTTTGTTTTTCTTAATACTAATGCCTATTTATATATTATTACAGCCAGAAGAACGGAAGCATGTTAGTTCAGTGGTTTCTTTGTTTTTGCTCTCACAAGTAAGATCAATTGTTTTTGTAAAACTTAATATCGATGTTTTTGTAAAATGTCTAAAATTTTTGATTTACATTTGTAAGCATTAGCAAAACCATCTTAGTTATTTGATATTTTTATAGTTACTCAGGAACAAGTCGGACGTGATGCATGAGTGATGTTACTATTGTGAAACTAAATCTCTTTTGCTTTTCCCCCCTTTCTTTTGCTTTTCCCCCCTTTCTTTTGCTTTTCCCCCCTTTCTTTTGCTTTTCCCCCCCTTTCTTTTGCTTTCCCCCTTTCTTTTGCTTTTCCCCTCTTTCTTTTGCTTTTCCCCCCTTTCTTTTGCTTTTCCCCCCTTTCTTTTGCTTTTTCCCCCCTTTCTTTTGCTTTTTCCCCCCTTTCTTTTGCTTTTTCCCCCCTTTCTTTTGCTTTTTCCCCCCTTTCTTTTGCTTTTTCCCCCCTTTCTTTTGCTTTTTCCCCCCTTTCTTTTGCTTTTGCCCCCTTTCTTTTGCTTTTGCCCCCTTTCTTTTGCTTTTTCCCCCCTTTCTTTTGCTTTTTCCCCCCTTTCTTTTGCTTTTTCCCCCCTTTCTTTTGCTTTTTCCCCCCTTTCTTTTGCTTTTTCCCCCCTTTCTTTTGCTTTTTCCCCCTTTCTTTTGCTTTTTCCCCCCTTTCTTTTGCTTTTTCCCCCCTTTCTTTTGCTTTTTCCCCCCTTTCTTTTGCTTTTTCCCCCCCTTTCTTTTGCTTTTTCCCCCCTTTCTTTTGCTTTTTCCCCCCTTTCTTTTGCTTTTTCCCCCCTTTCTTTTGCTTTTTCCCCCCTTTCTTTTGCTTTTTCCCCCCTTTCTTTTGCTTTTTCCCCCCTTTCTTTTGCTTTTTCCCCCCTTTCTTTTGCTTTTTCCCCCCTTTCTTTTGCTTTTTCCCCCCTTTCTTTTGCTTTTCCCCCCTTTCTTTTGCTTTTTCCCCCCTTTCTTTTGCTTTTTCCCCCCTTTCTTTTGCTTTTTCCCCCCTTTCTTTTGCTTTTTCCCCCCTTTCTTTTGCTTTTTCCCCTCCTTTCTTTTGCTTTTTCCCCTCCTTTCTTTTGCTTTTTCCCCTCCTTTCTTTTGCTTTTTCCCCTCCTTTCTTTTGCTTTTTCCCCTCCTTTCTTTTGCTTTTTCCCCTCCTTTCTTTTGCTTTTTCCCCTCCTTTCTTTTGCTTTTTCCCCTCCTTTCTTTTGCTTTTTCCCCTCCTTTCTTTTGCTTTTTCCCCTCCTTTCTTTTGCTTTTTCCCCTCCTTTCTTTTGCTTTTTCCCCTCCTTTCTTTTGCTTTTTCCCCTCCTTTCTTTTGCTTTTTCCCCTCCTTTCTTTTGCTTTTTCCCCTCCTTTTTTTTGGCTTTTTCCCCTCCTTTTTTTTGGCTTTTTCCCCTCCTTTTTTTTGGCTTTTCCCCTCCTTTTTTTTTTTTTTTGGCTTTTCCCCTCCTTTTTTTTTTTTTTTGGCTTTTCCCCTCCTTTTTTTTTTTTTGGCTTTTCCCCTCCTTTTTTTTTTTTTTGGCTTTTCGCTTGTTACCCCCTTATTTTTTGCTTTTCTCCATCCTTTTTTTTCCCCCCCCCCCTTTTTGTTTTGTTTTTCCAAGCAAACATATTAGTAGGTCATCATCTTATGGTCGACAAATCTGATGGACGAAACTCTCATTTTAGCTTTAATTCAGCAGCTTAGTTTTATTTCTCTTAAGAAACCTTCTCTTCAGACTTGGAATGGAAGACTTACATCAAATCTGTTGCTAAGACCGCTGGAAAAATGGTTGGATCATTTTACTGCTCCAGAAGGTATCTAACGCCTGATGCTATCCTCTACCTGTACAAGAGTCAAATACTTCCTAAGACGGAGTACTGCTGCCACATATTGGGAGGTGTCGCTCAGAGCAGCCTTTCCTACCCTGACAGTCGAAAACCTACTTCGAAATCTAGTGAGGTTATCCTCTTCCCTAGTCATTCTCTCACAGAAGATCTGTTGTTGCTAGTCTTTCTTTGCTCTTATTTTCATGGTAGGTGCGTGACTGAGCTCAAATCTACCCCCTCCTTATAAAACATTTACCATACGAACCCGCCCAGCTAAAGCCACTGTCAATGATTTCCCTTTCTCCGTCTGTGTGTCCAAGACAAAATGAAACTTCAATGGGCAGAACTTTTTTCCTAGAACTGCCCGTCTGTGGAACACAGTGCCGCAAGCCTACTTTCCTGCCAGCTACAATATGGTCGTCTTCAAGTCCAATGTAAACAAGTTCTTGTTGAACCGTCCCCATAAATAATCAATTTCTGCTCCGCTATAACCATCGTGCTGACGAAACAACCTCAGGTCAAACTCTTTAATCCTTGTCCTCGAGTGGCCTTTGGGCCTTGATAAGCGGTGACCTTTGTGTAAAAAAAACAAAAAACAAAAAAAAAAACTCAGCCCTAAAGGGAGCTATTAAGTAACTTACATAGATATTTATCTTGATTTTAACATAAAATTATTTTTAAAAAATGTTGTATAAGATGTGATTCTTGGGTATTCCTTCTTCATGATTGTCTTAAGTGATTGCATTCGGATTCCTTACATGTTGCCATCCTGAATTAAGTCTTTGTTTGGTTAAACTGCACGGATTAATTTATGACTATGAATGAATGTGTTTATTAATTCCGTTCAACAACAAAGTCTGATTGGTTGTCTCATAATTTCCTACCACCTTAATTATCTCCTTATCCAGACTATTGTGAGGGGTCACTAAGGCCCTATATGATCAACGCTGTCTCTCATCAACTACTTCAATGTAACTATTTCAAAATCCCCCACTCTAACTTAACACGTGATCTTGTTCGACCAATAACAGCTTTGTATTTCGACACTCACTTCAATCTCACAAGATATTATTTTTCAAGTGATTTTTTTTTTCTTCTTCAGGTATTTCTCATTATCAGCCATTCTCCTCTTGTTCGTCAATTGGCTGAAATCATATTTCAAGGTGATATAAGTCTTACGAGGGTAGATGCACGAGAGGACTCCCCTAAATTGGTAAGGTTGTCTACTCTTTTGTTCCACCCGTCCCCTATTCTTTAGTTTGATTCTTATTTACTGTTGAAGAATGTAACGATTCATTTCTAGTCAAGAAAAATATGAAATCAAAGTTTTCCTTTCCGGACTTTTCGCTGCTTCTTTATAATCGTTTGTTTAAATCAATTAATTCCTGTTACCAAAAAAAAACAAAAAAATAGTTAACATTTATAAAGCGAATGAAAGTTATTTACGATTACCTGAGGCGTCGGGCTAAAATACCATTGTGATTACTATGTGAACTGTTCGTTAATGGTTTCCTTCATTCTTAAGTGATTAAATATATTCTGGATAGTCGGACGAAACTGCTTAAATAAAAACGATCTGATATTCCGCCATTCCTCAAATACAGTAAGGAAGCTAGGTAGAATGTATTTGAATTTGAGGGAGCGATAGTTATTTCTATGCAGAACTGAGTGTAAGAAGAGTTTACAAAAGTAAATAATAATGGCGGCTTAATAGTAATTTGTTCTTTTGAGGAAATACCCGGTCAATATGAGTAACGTGACAGTAGATAATTGTAGGAAAGTCAAAATGTTTGCTATCCTCTTTGTGGAAGACGTATTTGGGAGAAGCAGCTAGATCGGAATTAATGTAATAATTTTAGTAAGATGACGAAATGTACACATTTTCTAGAAACCCTCATTAAGAATTGCTGTAAGTGGTTAACAGATTAAGATGATACTGTTGGTTTGCAGTCTATAGTAGCCAAAGTTAAAGGGAAAAAAATCAACTTTATTTTATTATATAGATAACAATTGTTATCAAATTCACAAAGATTCAAAGATTTTGTTAGTATTGAGTACTTAAACTAAAATTTTGGGTTATTTAAAAAGTAACTTTTTTTTTCTCGGAATGAAGTGATTGAAAAGAGTCACCAACTTTTCATCAACCTTTTCCCTTCTACTTGTTTTTTTTTTTAATCAACCATCCAAAACAAGTCAGGTTTTTTTATTTATATATATATATATATATATATATATAACCCTCAAATGCTTTATTTTTAATATTGGTTTGGAAAATAAAATTATTGAAGATACTGATTACATATTTAGCGGATGTGCTGATGCAACATCATACTAATACCTACTCACACTTGCCAACAAGCTCGTTGCAATTTGACACATTTCCGTTTAATATTATATTAAATAGATATTTTGTTGGAATGTCATATCTAAAACAAAAAAGCATTTACGGGTAAATTAAAGAATATTTTTTTTAATATAAAATTATCAACATTTTGTAGGTTACATGGATTTGAAATTATTTGGTTATTATCCCGAGTATTCTTGGTGTAAACATTATACACGCAAATGTATACAAAAAAATTTAATGTTTTATTTGTAATTATGGCAAAAAACTGTTTCTTTTACATTTTCACAACATTTGTTTTGTAAAGTCAACTTTTTTCTAATTAATGTAAATAATTTCATTTGAAAGTAAAATTTATTTTTTTCAGTATCCGTTTTAATGTAGAATTCTGAGTACAATACTAAAATAAACTAGTAAAAAAGTATTTTATATTTTGAAAATAGTAATTAAAACGCACCAAAATTGTAAAAAAAAAAAAAAAAAAAAAGTTTAAATAGTGACTTGTATTTAGAAATAATAAAAGGCACTAAGTTCTTGAGACTCAGGGGAAATTATCGGCAAATAAAACATCTCTGGCTCATAAATTTAGTAAAGTACTCAGATTAAAAAAAAAAAAAAGTCTCGTGAATACTTGATAATCAGGAAAGGTTAAATAAACTTTGTACCTTCAAACCGAAGTATTTTCTTATTTTGCCAAAAGTTTCAATGTCATTTGCAATAATTTATTTTCCTGTTCTAACTTTTTGTCCTATTGTGTTTTTCTAGAAAGTACGTGAATTTTCTGCTCCTGAAGAACCGTTAGAGAAAACTTTAGAAATAAACCGTGTCCGTCGTCACAAGATCTTACAGATGCCCAACTCTGATGGTGAGTTCGAAGTCAGTCAGGAAGGGAATTCTACATTTTATATCCAAGCAGAAGTTGCTGTGCAAGTTGATGATATTTCTTCACCTTCAACTGGAACGGGTTGGCATCTTTTTCCTTTCCTATTCTTCTCTTCTATGTGTAACATTAAGTAAGTCGTAATGTTTTCGGGATTGAGCGCTAAGATTATTATGAGTTTGAATAAAGATTGCGGAGTCCAGACTCTTAGGATTCCAAAAATTCCAATATATCTGATTCCGGCTCCTTATTTTAAAGTCTTCTAATATTCAGTAATAATCAGTCTGATTAAAAAATCCAACTCTGACTCCTAACATTTTTTTACGAGTTTGACTCCGACTCCTTCCAAAACCTCCGGTTCCGCAACTCTGATTCGAAAAACAGCCACTGAACTTAAGGGTCAATTGAGCTCGTAAGGAAAACTAAACATTTCATTGGCTGACAGATGAAGCCATGTGATTGTACATTTTAATAGTACAGGTTTGAATCGGCTCTAATTTAAGACATGGTATTCTTTCAGCGTTTTCAGATAGGATTTTTTACTTACTAAAGCGTCACCCAACTTTGTTTTAAAAAATCGGTCATTTAATTTGGGGATATCTACTTCGCTGTCAAGGTCATGAAAAAAGTGAAAGTGACACTTTTGGTGATAAAATTGGTTCTGTTCACCGTGGAGACTTGCTAATTGTAGCCACTAAAGTTCCACATCTTCTTATGGAATTTCAACTTCTGATTTTTTTAAATTCGATGTATCTGATGTAACTACCATGCAAAATTTCAGCCTAATCGGATAAGTAGTTTTTGAGTCATCAACATTTCCATCGCATGAGTTGAGGAATACTTCATACAATATGGAGAAGGCGCAAATAAGACTTTGACTCATCCTTACATTGCCACGTAGAGGTATGCAGTCTCACAACTGACTTATGTTCTTGTTTATACTATTTCTCCTGAACACTAGCCCAGTCTAATAATCCGTAACCAGCAGTAACAATGACTGATATATGTATGCTCTCAATTTCATATCTTAGTCTTTCTCACTCTTTCCCTTTTGCACGGTTTTCATCCTTGTTCTTTCTGCTGGCTTCTCGACATTTTTTTTGTTTCTAACTAATGCATATACGAACACATCTCTAAGCATTACTTATTTGGTCACAGCTGGTTTAATATTAGTAGACTAGGCTTGTGTTCCAGAGAGATATATAAAGAATGGCCATATGCGACTATAAGAACGACCACGGTTTTATAAAGGGTTGTCCAAAGTATCAATATTTTGATATTTTTCAATAACATTTTTTTTTTTTTTTTTAATTATAATATGCATTATTTATGTTCAATATGAAAGCCGTATAAAAATTATCTTATGAAATTTTAAAAAAAAGAAAAAAAAGACATTGATTTTCAAATTTTCTTTCTCTTAACTTTTCTTAACTCTTCTTTTTAACTTTTTTTCTTTCTCTTTTCTTTTTAACTTTGGGTTTTGTTTCCTTCCTGTTAACTACCCAGCTCTTCGATCTACTCTCATGGCGGGATTTTTGGTTGTGTCGTTTGACTTTCAATTCTCTTCATTTTTTAAATTTTTTCTCTTGTTTTGTTTAAAGATGTTTGTTTTATATATCACAAGGTGTTCGAGACAAATTTGATATTTTTTTTTCAAAGAAAAAGGTCATCTTGGCCAATAATGGATATATTCTCGATATTCAAAAAAGCTGCACTGAGCCTTCTCCACGGCTTCTAGGCGGAACCTGAATCGGGGAGCACATGGCCTTCAGTGTACTTTTGAGAGAGAGCTAAACACCAATTTGATTCTTGCAATCAGCTCATCTTTCGTATTGCAAGCGGTATATTTAGTATCTTTCTCGACTGCATCCCACACAATAGTCCGTGAAGTTGCGATGAGGCGAGTTGGGGTCCATATGTTGAAACTGCTGAAGTCTTGGAAATTTTTAGACAGCTACTTCTGGCGTTTCCTGGAGGTGACACACGTATGGGTTTTTTTTTTTTTTTTTAAATACTTCTGTCTTCGGGCTGGAATCAAAGTGTAGTATCTGTTAAGTCAATGGAGAAGTCCTGCAAGACTGAGGCAATTTAAATTTTTGTCCCAATCCAAGGTGTTCCTATTTGGAACTAGATTTTCTCAACATTATAAAAATGGACCCTTTGTGTGGAGGCAAGTAAATAGGGGTCTATGTATGAGATTCCTGCAGCCACTTTTTCGACCCAACGCTCGACAGCAACTTCATATAACCGTCTGAATTAAGTCTGAGTCTCCTTTTTCAAAAATGTGGGACGGACGACATGATGTGGTCGTCGCTGGAAATCCACTCAAAGACATCATCATTTGAAGGAACTTGATCTTCATGATGAGCAGACTGTTGGCTGGACAACTGGTCCTGAGAAGAAGCAGAACATCTCCGGCTTGACTCGGTGTTTGACCTGTTGAGGAATTTCTTGGCTTTCGTAAAGCAATTCTCATGGGTCTTAGCGGTGAGTAGTTGGCTCTTGCGACTTTTGTAGGAGCAGCAGCAGCAAACATCCTCATTTCGCACTTTCTTCATAGTCTCCGATGGCCGTCTCTCTCCTCAACGCCTGCATTGCCTGGATCTTGCTGCACCACTTTTTATTCCACTCAGCTTCTCAATGAATTTCCTTCTGCCATGATCCTTCCTGATAGCCACTGCTTTTACCTCTCGGTCGGAATTTTCCAATTCGCATCTTGTCGCCTTCAAGCAGCAGTGAGCTGCAACTAATATTTCCGAATGTTTTGAATCCAGTCTGAATCATCATGACAATACAGGTCACTCTCTTTCAATATTCCAGTGTTTTCAAATACTCTATAGTCTCCAGCTCTCAAACCCTTCAATAGTACGCAGAAACACTATCTATTATACTTTACTGTTATTAAATACTTCAAATGGTCATCATCCGGTTTTGGTATTTTTCAATATTTTTCGTGCTGTGAGGTGAGTATCCTGGACTCCAGGGTTGGCCATACCAACCAAGCCACATTGTGTACCTGATCTCCATGCGATCAAATCCAGTCAAGTTACATGCAGTAATATCACTTATGTACGTAAGCCAGTTTTTTCTTGCTCCTTAGTGCGTGTAATGGAATTGATACAAGTGACGTTTTGTACTTGATTCTGAAATGAAATAATATATTAAAAAAAATATCAAATGTCTCTAACACCCTGTACATACTGTTTTATATTACGTATTTATATTCTCAAATATTATCTATTTCTACGAATTATCAACCCTCATCTCAAAATTCCGAAACATAATTGTTTTTTTATTTATTTATTTTTTTTTTTTTACAATAAAAATGTATTTATTTATTATAAGATTGTTTATTTACAACATAAGACTAAGGACCACAAGACAACAGGTTAGGAATCCCATTCCCAGAGTTAGCATTGACTCTCCAAATCTAATTTTTTTTAGTGGTAAATTATGGTAAAAAAGTAAATATTCTAGAGTTTGCCTATTCCCTTATCAAACATTTTGAAATGTTCAAATTTCTTTTCACACCTATTTGCTAAACGTCTATGACACCTTTCAGAGAGTTGAGTATTAAAACGCTCATGACAAGTTTTTTTTAATTTTTAATTTTTTTTTATTTTGCTGGCACCGCCTTAACCCTAGCTGTTGTCTGGTAACCGCGTATATATCCTCTTAAATAATTTTTTTTTTTTTTTTTTTTAACCTAATATTTCCCATTAAAATTAAATTTTCACTTTACGGAGAATTTGAAAACGTCTGACTGCTAAACTATCTCTAAAAAGCTATTTTCACTTTTTTAAAATAAAAATGACACAGGTTATAATGGCACAAGTGGATAAATGGAAAAAATGGCACAAGCGAAAAATATAGATGAAAATTTCACAATGAGTTTATCAAAATTTTGGAAAACATTTAGAAGTTTGTTTGTTTAAACAAAAAATATCTACACTTAAAAATACCCCCCGCCCTTCCAAATGAGATTCTACTTTAGGCGATTATGAAAAAAACAATTATTTTAAAACTTAAAGTTAGTTATGCCTATAAATTTATTGTATTCCCCATTTCCGGGTCATTCTAACTTTTTAGGATAGTTAATTAAGTTTTTTACCACTAAGTCTGACCACGCATAATCGCTTTATTTTTTTGTATTACCACCCAGACTTATGGTTAGTAGTAGCAAGGAGGTATGTTTTTTATGACTTTTAATAATGACATTTTTTATACTAAACATGGCTTAGATTTAAAACAAACAGAATTGGTACATGTTCTTAAAACACTGTCAGGTTTTTTTTTTTAAATTTAAAAAGTTAATTTATTTTTTCGTTGTTGAGTTTGTCTGTATTTGAATTATTTTGGTGGCTTTTGTCTGGTTACCGCTAAATCCCCTCCCCCACAGTAATTTGAAAATTAAAAAAAAGCAAATCTCTAATTAAATATTTAGAAATTTTAAAAGTATCAGAATCCATAATTGTATCGGAATCGTGGGGGTGGGTGGGGGATTTTTGAATCGTCCCATCACTAGTATTTATTTCAACAGTGTTCAATACACGAGTAGAGTGTAATAGGGGTAGTATGAAAATATACTTATTGCAAGGCAAGACTGAGCTTTTAAGAAGCTAAAAAAGTTTCTATGCAGCTTGCTTGCTATAAGTATGTTTTTGTACTACTACTATATGTCTGTTGTCTAGCACTAACCGAATTGTTAGACATTATTTCTATCGAAATTTAAAGTCGAAAGGCTGCTTGTATTAGTTTTAACCATCACGGCATGTCTGAAACCCCTATGCTATGGCTCAAAAACTGTATAAGGGCCAATTCCTATTTATTTTTTTTTGTTTTTTTTTTCTATTCAAGAGTATTACTTATCCTCAAGGTGCTTTTAGCCTTGATAAGGATTAATTAGGTGGATCAATTTGTTTATTTTTTATTATTATGGGAGTCCAGACAAGGCATGAAGTCACTTGATGTTAGGAGCTAAAAATAAAAATACTACTTCAAGGTCAAAAACTAACCAATGGTAAGTGCTAGATTCTGACCAAGAAAACAGCAATTCTTCCCCCTTTGTCAGAAACATCGCTCATAGAATGTGAGGACGAAAGGACAAAATAAGGAAAGCGAGAGTTACGAGGCTACCGAAAGTAAACCCAAGGTCCACTTTCTACTCTCTTGTCAGTTGAAGGATGAATAATATGATGAGAGGATTAAAAATGATGACTGGAATGAACAAATTTTGATTAGTTATGAGGACGGTTTATAACAGGTATGTGTTAATTTTTTTTTATATTAAGACGGCCCTGTTGTAAGCTGCATTGAAGCAGTTCTGTGGTAATGTGTTCCAGATAGGAAGTTCTTGGTTAAAAACTCTGTTCATGGAAATTCCATTTCATATTAACCACCTAGATATCTAATATTTGGACAGTATAGGGATATGTGTGCAGAACAGTTTGTTGGTATGGTCATGTTGAAAGAATGGATCAGTTCTTGGGTTAGATTTTGAGGTAGCAGGGTCATTTGATAGGGGAAGGCCAAGGAAAACATGGGAGGAAGTGATAAGGATGGAATTGAGAGAAATACCTGGCCAGAGATAGGTTAGTTTAGAAGTTTCTAAAAACCATCCAACACATGTAAGCATGTAAAATAGACATTAAATCGAATATGGTGATGATGATGATAAAATGTGTTCAAAAGAATATGGTGATGATTTTAATATTTTTTATGATTACTTTTTTTAATTTTTTTAAGAAATATCCGTTTGTTCTTTTTACCATCATGACTAAGTAGAGTAGCTAATATTTATAACTTCCCTCATTCTTGATCGGTTTTTGAATTGCAAACATTTGCAAATAGAGAATATTGTTCAGGAGGGGCCGGGGGTCTGTTTGAAAATAATTTTTTTTTTTTTTTTTTTTTTTTTTTTTTTTTTTTTTTTTAATTAGAAGGTGAAGCGTTGAGTCCAAGCAGTGAAGCCATCTCTGGTGATACTGATATTTCAAGTCCCAATCAGAATTCTACAGATGAAGAAAAACTGCTTAGCTCATATGGGTTTGGAAACCGAAGAAGTCATACGGCAAGTGTAGAACAGAGACAAGCCGAATTCTCACTTGTCAATCGGTAAGCGCCATTCTTTTTTCCTTTTTATATTTTTTTAAAACCATATTCTTGCCTCCATTACTAAACGTTTTCTGAATGTTTTGCCATAGGTAAGATAGTTCAACGAAGACCGGGTGTGTTAGATAGCCTAATGGATACCGTTGTAGACAATAGAGTTCAACTTGTCAGATTTATTGTGTTCAATTATGCGTTTATTGTTTCCCCGGTTACAATATGGATATTGTTTTGGTATTAAATAACCCACAAAGGTTTGATATGCTGTAAAAGATGAATCGATGAAGATGCATTGGTAATTCTTAGGGAAAATGGGTTCAGCCAAACGCCATTGCTTTCGTCTAATCATAACTTAGTGGTGGTGGTGGTGGTAGTGGGGGGGGGGGCACTATTATTACTTACAATTCATGGAGCTCTTCTATTCCCATAATTTTTCAGATCTTTAAAAAAAAAGATTTTCTCAAATAATTCCAATTAAAAAAAAAAAAAAAAATTATTCACCCTAACAAGGGGACACCTTGCCACTGAGATATAAGGGGCTACTGTGAATTAGGGGCCATATCCATAACGGCATCTTAAGTGGGGAGTTGTGAAATGTTTGTTCCTATTTCATTTACATTTCTGCATGTTGGTACAGTCGAAAACAAGGAGCAGGAAGGGAATTCCAAAGGCAAGCAGTTCGAGGAAAGTACTATTGAAGTAGAAAGCCTTTCTGCATTTGAGGATCTCTACAGTGAAGGGGTGGGATTTAGCTGAGTGTCGGGTTGGTTGAGTGTATTTACGCCGAAGGGCATCAGAGCAGCAAGTTTGTCGGAACACATTTCATTGAAGTACTTGTAAAACAAGTACAGGCATGGAACATTGCGGCGATGGGGTTGGAGCTTGATGGACAGTGTGAGGCCTATTGGATTAGACGAGGGAGACTAGTGGTTGGTGCACTAGCCCAGACATGACAATACTCCATGCATGGCTGGATAGTAGCTTTGTAGAGATAAAAGCTTCTGACTGATATGAGAAGTTTTCTAGCATGGTAGAGGGAGCCCACTTTCATTGCTGCAGCCTTGGCAGTTTTTTTTTTTATGTATTTATTCCAATTCATATTACCTGTGAATATTAGGCCAAAGAGTTTGAATGCTATTAGTCATGGCAATCGGTGGTTGAAAAGGTTTCTTATTCAATGCTCCTTTCCTTTAACAATTAGGTTACCATCCATTCATATCCCCATCCCACTACAGACTGGAGGTCTTTTTCTAAGGACTCAGCCATTGCCTTGGATCTATGCGCCTTCGTTTTACCAATATACCAATCTAAGACATAATTTTATCAGAGAGGTTGTTTATAAAAACCAGGAACAATAAAGGACCAAGGATCGATCCCTGGGGTACACTCGTATTAATGTCATGTTTGGATGTACGGCCATCGAGAACAACCTGGATCTTTCTTTTGTCTAGGAAGGATCTTATGTTAAATATTTGTTCAGTAATACCATACAAATTAAGAAGACCATCATGCCAGACCTTGTCAAAGACTTTAGATATATCGAGCGCTACTGCCCTAGCTTCACCTATCTTGTTCAGTGGTATATGGTATGTGTTCAGAGATGACCGTTAGAATATCCGCAGTAGACGGTGCTTGCCTAAATTCATACTGATAGTCAGAAGTTTAGCATTATTGCTAGATTCAAAGATTTTAACAAAGAGCATGAAGGGACTGATTGGACGGTAATTTTGAGGGTCAGTTCTTTCATCAGAATTCTTGAACACTAGTACCAAGAGGCAATTTTCCCGCTATCAGGAAAGCAGAATTTGGCAAAGCATTTGTTGTAGAGTTTGGAGAGGACAGAGACCAACTCAGAATTTCTTTATTTCTATAACAGAGATAAAATGAGGCTCGCATGCTTCGGAGGTTTTAAGGTTTTTTTTATATGCCGGACATGGAAAGGGGTGATGATCAGGTCATCCAGTGTGGCTTCTGTCCGCAATGGGAAATTTGGGCAGGAGTGGTTAGTGAAGTTCAAGGCGACCTGCTGTGCAAGTAGTTCAGCCTTATCAGTTGTGCAAACATCATTATGGTTGGACAGTGGGGATTGCCCATTATTCACCACACTATTATTGATATATTTTTATTTACCGTTCTCCCTCGATCCAGGATTGTACCTGGCTCGACTTTGTCTGTAATAGTATAGATTCAGCACTCATTAGATCCGAGTGCCCAAATACATGTATTTGGGGATTTTAATGTCCACCACCGTGATTGGCTTGGATTCTCGATGTAGACGCAGCTGGTAAGAGCACGCATACTTTCTCCATTGCACACTCCCTTTCAGAGACTGTTACTTTCCCGACCCATGTCTCAGATTGTGTTGATCGGCAAACCCTGCTTATTGACCTATTCTTGACCACACTGCCCAAGGCTTGTGTGATGTATGCCCATAGCCCACTTGAGAATGCTGATCACCTGATTATAATGGTTGGTAGCACCCTTAGTCTTGACCCCCAAAGCTGAACAGTCGTTACTGAAAATGATCAGATACTTCAAACGAGCAGATTGGGAATCCATCAGAGATCACATCAGAGAAGCCCCATTCCCTGGTAACTGGATGGGTCAAAGCAGGCATTGAAGCACATGTCCCCATGCGGAAATTTTATAGCAAGCCCTACTTTCTCCAATTGTTTACTTTAACCTGTGCAGCTGCTATTGCTCGTAGGCAGCAAGCATTCCGCCGATTCAATTGTCGTAAATGAACATACTAATAGACAAACATTTATTGCATTAAGAAATCATTGTAAGATTGTGATAGCCGCAGCTAAGAGAAAGATATACCGAGATAACCAGAAAACGCATTGAGTCACAGAAATTAGGAACTCGCGATTTCTTGGAAAATTGGAACTTCACCGGTGTTGACGTTATTTACTGTCTGGTGATCATCATGTTTTTTTGTTTTTAATTTTATTTTGTTATATAATGTTTGAACTATTTACATATCCCATGAATTTAGTAAAAAATAATCTGGTTTGATCTAATTCTCAATTTAAATTTTACTTTCTGAAATTTACACTTTTTTTTTTTTTTTTTTTTTTTCCCCCCTCTCTAGACCATATCTTGAAGCCATATTTAATGCCTTGGAATGCAATGAGAATGACTATGAGACCCTATTTGCATTATGTTTGTTATATGCCATGGGTCATAATGAAGGTATGTGTTCTTCGTTTTCTTCTACCTTTTTAGATGCATTTAAAATTTAAGTTTTATTTCAAAAATAAAAATCCTCAGCTTCTAGTTTCATACGAAGAAGCGTAGACTAATCCATAGCGCTTAAATTGGAAAGGTTTGCTAATCAATAAAATGCTTCATAAAAAAAGATGGATATTATCACTCACTGCGGGGAGGAATGGTTGCTTCTCTCTTCACCCCCGGGTTCTGTTGATCAACACTTTCTCTCGGTCAGTAATTCAAATGATGCTCACACAAGGAAGAATGGACACAACGACAATCGTAATTACGTGTCTTATGTTTTATAACTCTGAGATCCATTTCCCAAACTAAAAGTTGTTTTGTGTCATATCATCAGAGACACAAAACTTGGTCTAAATTTCCTTATTTATCCAGTCGGCATAACAACCATTTGCTTCTGAGCTGCGGCTGATTCAAATTTATTATTCTAAACTGTATCATAGTTTAATCTATCAGCCAATGAAATGTCTACTTTCGTTATGGGCTCAATCTTTTTAAAGCAAATATTCTGTCTTACCGTAAAAATAATTGTCATTTAAATATTCTTCAAATCAAAGCAAACGTCACTTTTTGAAATGTGTTTATCTAAAATTGTACCATTTCAGTGAACGGACGCCATAATTTGTGTTTGGAACAATACATTTTTAAGATGGGTAAAGTTGGGATTGTTTACCTTAGCGACATCACGTCAATCACCATCTTTGCTAATTGGACGATCTCATCTTATTAAATGTAGGTGAAAGGTGATAATGTACATACAAACATGAAATGCTGTAGTATATTATTATAGATATTTCCGAACAAATCTTTGAGAAATGTGACATAAATTTGCTTAGATACACCAAGAACTCCATTATGCTATTCATTAGAAAATGCATATTAAATGCTAGCAAGTAAAGTGATTTTTATCTTCTACCAAATTCATTTTATTTTCAAATCTCCCAAAAATGGTTAAATTCAGACTAACTTATTGACCGTATTATTTTATTTATATAGAATATATCACTTTTAAATGTAGATTTGTAATTATTTATTTATTTATTTATTTATTTTTTTTTTTTTAAATCTCTGGCTGTTCAAATTTTTTCTATTTTAAAATTTACAGAAATATCTCTAAAGTGTTTTATTAGGTTTGGATTCTGATTGGGATTTACAAAGGACTTTAGTTTTTTTTCTTGTTATTTTATAACACAAACTTCCAATATCAAAATTGTATATATTGTCAGTAATTTTAGTTGCGAAATTGTATAACTCTTTCATTCAATTTATGAGGTGATGTGTCAGAGAAGGGGCATAAAGATTTTCATTTTAGTTTAATCCCTTTCGTGAATAAAAATCCTCATTTGTGTTTGTTGATTGACTGGAAGTAAGATCATATTTTGTTGCTCTTAACAATAAAAAAAAACTACCTCGACGGATGCTAATAAGAAAACTACTCCACTTACTAAACGTTGCATGAATTTTGTGGTTTGGACACATTTGGATTTTCATATTGGTTATTAAAATAAATATCTTGAATTTTTGTTTTATAACTCACTGCTTTTTGAGTTCCAAGTAAACTTAGATGTTATTTAAACTTATTTGCTTTTTATTTGTCGATTACATTTTATGAAACCAAGTAAAAAGGTTCTCCTTTTTATTATACATACTCGAATCTAACTTCCAAACCAATAATTTTTATGATTTGGAAGTCAATTCTTTTCATAGCCATAAAAAAAAAAAATTATAAACCTATTGAAACATTTATGTTTTGCAGAAAAAGTTTGTTCCTGGAAAAAGTAAATTTATGAAAGTCTAACATTCAATAAATGTAATGTTTAGTCAAAGCTTATTTGTTGAGTATGTATTTAAATGTTAACAAACAGGTCTAATATAATATATAGCATCACTCAATAAGTTCTTGGTCTAACTAATAAGACAATTTTAAGGCAAAATTTGACTTTATTCATCAACATACTCACCTCTTAGGATGATACACTGATTTTAACGCTACTCAAACAATTTAATGCCTTTTTTGTAGAACGCTGTGTCGTTGACGTCAAAATACACTTAATTTCCGATATCACTTAATTGGAGCCAAATCTTTTTCCCTGGAACATTCTTGAGGTTTGCAAACAGGTTGCTGGGGTCAGATGTAGAGAATAGGGTTGGTTTGGAAGCAATTTGAAGTGCAGTTAATGTAGTTTTGCAATTGACTTGTGACGCAATGCATTATTTTAGTGAAGGAGCACTTTTTTCTTCATTCGTTTTTTATATCCGTTATTTAGCGATATATATATATATATATAGTACGTCAATGAAAATTAATAAGACCTGCAAATGGAAGCAAATCGGTATTTTCAGTTGTTCAAAACAAGGAGCAGTTTAGTTAATAAAAACATTTATTTTTCATCTCTTTCTTTCCTTAAACCAGGCTTTTCAAAGATTAAAATCTTATCAGAGGAAAAATTATGATTGATAAGTTGACAGGATAGGACTGTCAAAGTTCCAAATTTGAAAGTTTTCTTTTAAAATTAAAAAATTAAAAAAAAATTTTTTTTTTTTTAAAGTTCAAACGGGCAAGGGAACCACCAATAACGAAATCCAAAAAACGTGGGGCTCAGAAATATTGGTAAATCTGAGCCCCACGTTTTTTGGATTTCGTTATTGGTGGTTCCCTTGCCCGTTTGAACTTTTAAAAAAAAATTTTTTAATTTTAAAAGAAAACTCTTTCAAATTTGGAACTTTGACAGTCCTATCCTGTCAACTTATCAATCATAATTTTTCCTCTAAGATTTTAATCTTTGAAAAGCCTGGTTTAAGGAAAGAAAGAGATGAAAAATAAATGTTTTTATTAACTAAACTGCTCCTTGTTTTGAACTACTGAAAATACCGATTTGCTTCCATTTGCAGGTCTTATTAATTTTCATTGACGTACTATATTTTTGCTCTATCCAGTATATTGAGCTTTCCTTATTTCACAATAGGTCCAACTCTCTAAAAGTTTACCTTTTAGTTATAATTTACATATATATATATATATATATATATATTTTTTCTTTTCTCTTAAAAATGCTATATTGGCTATTGATGGTTCTTCGTTTCCCAAGACACTCTAACAAAATACCTTGCCTGCTAATGTTTGCGTCTTTGGTCACTGTAGACAGTTTTCACCTATTGCTATCCACTCGGTTGACTGCCGATTTGGAGTGAAGTGGTGGATCCATGTTTCATCCCTTGTCACATATACATTTTTTTTTTTTTGTTGTTGTTGCAATGAAATAGTTATAAACAACGCTCTGAATCAGCGACGCATTTTTTCTAGTTGACTGAACAAACGTGATATCCACTTTGAACACGGCTTTCTCATCGACAAATGTTCGTGCAAAATTATAAATACTGATATCTTTAACTCTATCTCACATAGCTTCAATTTATGATCAACGAAAACAACTTTGCAGAATTTTGGGATGTTTTCCGGGGACTATTACTGAATTTGGTCGACCTGAACGTTTAGCATCATTTGTGTCTGTACGACCGCGTTTAAAGTCGGCATACCACCTTTTAACGGTTTTCGATGTAGCAGGGTCCGAATAACATTTATCAAGCCATTGCTTTGTTTGAACAGTATTTTTCCTCATCAGAAAGCAATTCTTTATCAACACACGAAATTCAAATTTTTCAATTGTTTTGAAAATTTGTAACATTAGCTTCACTTAAATAGCTGTAAATTTATAATCTGATTGGGCTCAAATATTGACACTTGCCATTTGAAGGCTAGTACTTTATGAAAATCATGGATTTTTATTTGCGGTGCCATCTATATTACATGCCCACTACTTACTGAGTGGTGTTATATATTCTTAGCTACTCTTTTGTGTGTTCTCACTGAAGTAACCATCTTGAAAAAAAGTTACCTTTGTTCAAAGTTTCTTAAATCTTCTGAGGATAAACTGGATTTCAAAAAGAACCTTCTTTGACAATTAATTTTTTGGAACTAATGTGACAATTAATTTTTTGGAACTAATGTGACAATTAATTTTTTGGAACTAATGTGACAATTAATTTTTTGGAACTAATGTGACAAATAATTTTTTGGAACTAATGTGACAAATAATTTTTTGGAACTAATGTGACAAATAATTTTTTGGAACTAATGTGACAAATAATTTTTTGGAACTAATGTGACAAATAATTTTTTGGAACTAATGTGACGAATAATTTTTTGGAACTAATGTGACGAATAATTTTTTGGAACTAATGTGACGAATAATTTTTTGGAACTAATGTGACGAATAATTTTTTGGAACTAATGTGACGAATAATTTTTTGGAACTAATGTGACGAATAATTTTTTGGAACTAATGTGACGAATAATGTTTTGGAACTAATGTGACGAATAATGTTTTGGAACTAATGTGACGAATAATGTTTTGGAACTAATGTGACGAATAATGTTTTGGAACTAATGTGACAATTTTTCTGCGCTTGTGTATATTTCTTGACTGTTTTTGCTTAAGAGAGATAATTTTGTTTCATAAACTTGTTTCGATTATCGCAAGAAATGAAAAAAGAAAAATGATATTCTAGAATCTTGTATTATTTAAATGCTGAATTATAATAATTACGAAACGATTGTAAGCAAACTTCTTTCTTTTTGGAATTAGCTTAAAAAACTATCATAAAATGCATGCATATATATATTGTATAGCTTATATTACATGGATTTTGATCTAACCGGCTCTTCAGAACCAAAAGATGTTAGATCTGAAGAGACGGTTACATCAAAATCTTGTCTGATAGCTCTACAATTCTGTAACTGTTCTACTTTTCATAGTAAACTGCCAAATTTGGTGAAATCCTTCATTTGATATTATGTATCTGCGTACGTATATGTTGAATAAATTACAAGATGAAAAAAAAAAAAAAACTTTCTGCCACAAATTGTAATTTCTTTTGATATTACTCTTACTTGCTGTCACTTGACCCGTTGCTGCTGCTACTCCTGCTGCACAGATGGTAGGCAAAAACTAGAGATATATTATGTTATCTCTCTCTCTCTCCCCCTCTATCTTTCTTCCAGTTTTTTATATCAGTAATATCATTCCTCTTTGATTCTGTGTATATGTTGTTTATTTCTCACCCTCTCTCTCAATCCGACTTGTAGAGCTTCAGTAAAATTAGGTTTGCTGGCTGCTCCACCAGTGTTTTCTCTGCGTCTTTTCAACTTCATGTAGATTTTCTAACTTGGTCGGCTTCTCCTGCTTTAGTTGGTCATGTAATCAGTGCTTCGATGTATACTTTTTTAGTCATACATTTTACATTGTGTGTCTGTGTTCATATGTAAATATAAAAACTTTTTATTTTTGAGATGAGGCATTGGTATTTACATTACTTGCACATACCCGACTCTTTTTCCTCGTCTTCTTCAGATGCTTTTTGTAGTAGTCGAAAACCTGAGAATTTCGATCTGAACCATTTTATTTAATCTTCACCCTCCAAAAGAGTTCACCACGTCCCGCATCAAAACGGTCCATGCACGCCGATCGGCAACCGAGTCTTCAACAGATTCCAGCCGTTCTTTGTTCCAGCAATGAATACCAAAAACGTGGGGGCCAGCTACCAGCTCCATGTCTGCTTTCATTGTCTTTCTTCAGTTGGCCGCCTCTTTGCGCTTCCACCAGCCATTGGGGGCCACCAACTTGCAGATGAATTCCTCCTTGGGGCATCGAAGAAATGTGTCCAAACTAGCAAAAGAGTGTCCGTAATGCTGGTGGTGGTTTTAATTTTGGATTTGGTTGGAGAGGGGGATGCGTCGTAGACAGTATGTCAAGACTTCAAGTGGGTGAAGATTTTTGTGCGAGGACCAGATCTCGTGGTTGTACTACTTTAGTTTCTCTACTCATTGTTACCGACTACGATAAGAAGCAGTTTAGGAAGACGGAAGAGTGCAACAGCCAAAGCATCATAAAAAATAGCAGGAACCAAAGCAAAAAAAGTGGGAATACTACTTTTTTTTTTATTTTTTTTTTAATTTTTTTTTTTATAAGGGGTTTTTGATGAACAAAAGATTTTTTTGGGGGGTGTCAGGAAGAAAAGTGACGCTTGTTGGAAAGTAAAATAAGATTTCCAGTCAAAAAAAACCCTCCCGAACCCTTCGAAGCATACCTGTGCAATTGATTAAAAAAAACTTGTTATCTTATGATAGATAACAAGTTTTTTTTTGTTTTTTTTCCCCCTTCCCTCTGACAAAACCCTAACCTCTAACAAAATATTTCTGTAATTTTTCTAATTATTTGACTTGGTATTTCTCTATTCCAACCTCTGTGACTAACAGGATTATATCGTAAGTGTCAGTTATTGTGGATTTAACAAACTTTCCTTGTCGTTTGCTGTGCATGAGCTTTGATAGGGAGATCTCGTTTGCGTGTGATAATTATTTGCATGTCTATTGTTCAAAGGACGTCGTCGCTCTTTCTCTTTAGTTTTGCTTTTAGAGCTTTTTTGTCCCCCCTTTTTTGTCCCCCCTTTTTTGTCCCCCCTTTTTTGTCCCCCCTTTTTTGTCCCCCCTTTTTTACTCCCCTTTTTTTTCTCCCTTTTTTTTCTCCCTTTTTTTTCTTTTTTTTTTTTTTTTTTTTTTTTTTTTTTTATTGAATTAAAATCTTTTGAATTACTAGATACTATATTTCATATTGCCATTAAGATCAGAGTACCTGTTCTGTCAAGAAAGGATCAAGGGAAATATTACGTTTTTAGAACAAATAAATCAAGGCTGGAAACCAGAAATAGACAAACTTTTTATCTCACAATAAAATGTATTTTTCTTCAAGAAATCTATTATTCAAAGCAAACTCATCAAAATTAACATCATCGGTCGTTTATTACTGTTTTGCATTAAACAACCTGAAACGATTCTCATTTTTTTAATTTTTTTTATATAATGCTTCGAATTAGCTGCTCCTTATTACACTATTTTTATACATCTGTATTTATTAAAACGGACCCAACACCCATTATTATTTCGGAGTGCATATTATAAAATGATGATTTTGAAACTGAGAAATTTGTTTGACCTGAATTAAAGCTCGTCAGGGAAAACAAAGGATTCTTTTCGCTACTGATTCAATCGAGCCAGATTCATTCTAGGGTTGTTGTTTGCCCACTTGGGAATAACGATTACGTTCGATACTAAATGTTGTTCAGATTTCAGTTTTCTTCTGGAAATCAAATTCTTGTCATTTATAATTGTGCGTTCGTGTTTTTTTTTCTGTTTGCATTGCAATTTCAAAAACTAAGCGACTCTTCACGTATTTGGTTTTACTTTACATTAATTGAAATATTTTTTTTAACTTAAAAAAAAAAAGTTAATTCTTTCTCATAACATGGGTGTTGTCCTTCTCTCCCCCCCCCCCCCCCAATCGCTTTTTCGATTAAAATTTCCTGCCCTCATTCAATGTTTTTATGTATCTGTCATCATCAGTAAATTTTTTTCTAGAGTTCAATTAAACACCAAATGTACTAAGTTGATTTCATAAGGTTTTTTTTCTTTGTTTAAAATTTGTTTAAATAATTCCTATATCATCTTTTAAAGGACATTTTATGAGATGTTAACATTTGTTATGATAAGCATGCTATGTATATAAAGTGTTCAGCATGAATTCTATTTAAAGCTATTTTTTTTTTAATAATATTGAATTATTGGTTTAATTAAAAAATATAATTTATAACCAATCTGCATCCATGACAAACAAATTTTACAAGAAATGAGTTAATTTAATTAATAAAAATATTTCAGATTGTAAATGATGAAAATATTTTTTAATTTTCCTTTTCACTTCAAATTAAAGCTACAATAAAAAAAATCAAATTGTCATAAATACAACTTGATTAATTAATCTCATCGGCTTTATTTATTGATATTGTTGTGCTAGACAAAAATCACTTTTTAATTTGTATATGCTTAAAATTTTCACTGGTTAATAGAAAAGGTTTTAATCTTTTCCAACATAAGTTTTATTTTTTTGTTTATCATTTTCTTATCACTTGAAACCATGTAGTATTGTTAACAGGGCAGAGATGGGGAGGGGATACAAAAATATACAACAAATAACTGTTACCAACCACATTAAAATTTAAATTTTTATTGACCTGTGTAGTTTAAAAGTTCTGAAACTAAGTTTTGTTATTTCAAAATTTGTTTCATTACTTTCACTTGGTCGATCGATGGTCAACCAAAGATGGCAGTCAATGTTTTTTGGAAGTGGTTGCTAATTTAAGCTCTAAAGGATAGTAAAAAAAACAAAAAAAAACGGCTTGCAGTACAACTAAGCCTAAGTCTGCAGGTGGTTGTCAGTCAGATTACGGTCTATTTTTTTTTCTTTATATATATATATATATATTGCATATTTCAGAATCGTACCGCGGTTTCATCCAAATGGGCTGACTTTTTAAATTAAAAAAAAAAGTCTATACCCAAAGGGAATCATCACCTTTGGGTATAGATTTTTTTCAAGTCTGCCCATCTGGCTGAAACCGCGGTACGATTCTGAAATATGCAATATATAGTTTTAAAATAAATTGTATTAGCTCTAACTCTTCTGCGATCGAGCACTTTTTGATTTCTTTTCAATATAATTTGACACACACACACATATAATAAAAATCATGTAGTTAACTATTTTAAACCTGAAATTAGTAACCACCTCCCCCAAAAAGATGGACTGACATTTTTTTAATTTATTAACTCGTGTTTTGCTAAGTAAAAGTGGCGATAACAAATTTGGAGATAATAAATCTTACAATCAGTTTCCACATTTTAAAATTATATAGGTAGGTAGAAATTAAAAATTTTTGTGTTTGGTAGAAGTTATTTGTTTATTGTTTGTTTTTTGATTTCTCAGCTGTTAACTATACTGCATGAATGCCTAAAAACAGTTTTTCATTTAGTAAAATTATATATTTATTATAGTTATAAAGCTCTGGCTGAAAAGATATTGAGCCATTTATGAGGTTTGCTGTCTTGATTCAGTGTAAGAATTGATGTCTGAATTTTTAAAGTTTATTATATATATATATATATTTATTATATAAATTAAAAATAAATGAAAGATTGAAATTAAACTTTTTTATCGAACCATAATTGGTGGATGTGATCTTCCTCAGCTTATGGTATGTTGGGTGTTTAACCTCCCCTGGAGAGGGGGTAAATAGACACAAGGTCAGGTGTGGTTTTTAGAAGCACACTTTGGCCTACAAAAAATGCCTGATCAGCCTGGTCGCCATTCCCCAGTAGGGGTGCCTCGGGTGATTATCAGTAGACTAAGATTTTCTCAAAGAGAAAGTAAAGCCTGATAAGGTGGACCTCCTAGGACTGACCAGAACCGGACCTCAGGTTGACAGAAACAAAACCACTGTCCGGCTGATTGCTGAGGACTTATGGTATGTTGACTGCTGTGAATTAAATTTATGAAGTTTGGGGGGGGGGGGTCACATTAACTGAAACAAAAAAAATATCAATATAATGCTCCCAGTTTTGTATACCTTAATTTTGACTATTTAAAAAATTTTTTTATTTTTTTTTAAGTATTCAAAAGTTTCAAAAGAAAAAATTATTTCTAATATATATAATAAAATGACAACGTGAATATATTTTAGGTTTTTCTTATTCAGTGAGTAAATACTATATATTTTTTATACTTTGTTTCCCTTAAACTTCTAAAAACTTTGTTTTTCTTTTGGATTTCCTAGGTATCCATCAGGGCCTCTTAGACACTGTTCTTATGCCAACTGAACGTTCTGAGGTAACAATTTAATTTTTCAAGTTTTTTTTTTTTTTTTTTTTTTTTTTTTTTTTTTCTTTAATTTTTTATTTATTTATTTTTTTTTTTTTTAAAGAATTCATTAAGTTTGGATTTATATAGAATTGCTGCACAATAAAACCAAATAGAATTGTACTTATATACTGAGGATATGGACCAATTAAAACTGAATTATAAAAGTTACTAAAAAGTTATGTAATCTTTTCAGACTGCACTTTCTATTTTTATAATGAGCAGAGAAATTGAACATTGTCTGGGAGCTATAACTCAAAACTTTGAGTCAATTTTAAATTTCTGACTTTTTTTTTCTTTTTTTTTTACTTTAAACATTTGCTTTCTGCTGATGAATAAACTAAGTTTGTTTTGTACGGTTAGACAGTCTTTCTTTCAAGGTTATTTGAATGTGAATTTATTTTTCATTTTAATTTTACATTTAGTAATATAAAATTCAAAAAGATGTGGCACAAGGCCACTATCAATATTTTATTGAATGATATATATTCTGTTGATCATTATTTTCAAAATAGTTAGTCCCAGACAGCATGCAATTATCTTCCACTCTTAATTTGCTAAAGTTTGTTAAAAATTGTGAAAGAATGATCAACAAATATAAGACAATAGTATTGTATTATATATATATATATATATATATATATATATATATAGAATCAAATATGAACCTAAAAGTATACTTTTAGAGGATAGAACCTATAGTGAAATGGTTTAAGCTCAATATACGAGATAGAGCAATTATAGATAGAGTGACGAAGAGTGATAAACATGTACGAATGTCCAGATTTATTTCAAACTTCAATTGTTCAATGCAAGGTATATTCTGTAATAAAATTGTTTATTATTCTTTCCTTAAGCCAGGGCTTTTCAAAGATCGAAATCTTATCATCAGAGGAATTACATAGATAGATAAGTTGGCAGCGGAAAAGCCAAAATTCAACATTTGAAAAAATATTAAGAAATGGAGAGTGAAAAAAGTTTGTGTCCAGTTGGTAATTGTCCGTTGATTAGGTGTCCAATGAAAGGAGATTTATATGGAGAAGAAAAGTTTTTTGTGAAGGCAGCATGGGAAAGCGTTCAAGAATGAAGTAACTCCAATAGTGAGATGTTGAGTTCAGATCGTAGGTGGAGCGTACTCAATCGCTCCACCTACGATCTGAACTCAACATCTCACTATTGGTCTCATCAGATGTATAACCAACTGCATTTAGAACATTCATGTTGGTTATACATCTGATGAGACCGATCTAGGTCGAAATAAGTTGTGTACAACCCGAATGTGTCTAGTTTTTTTCCCCTTTAAAATTTTATATTTATATATATATATATACACACACACACATTGTTTTTATTCAAACAGGCATGCACAAAATCTGCGACACTGGCATGTCGATGTTATCAATCTACAGCAGTTAAAAACAGATCTCATCAGGCCGAATTAGAATATGATCCTTCCCTCATACCATCTGAGGGAACAGATGGTATGAGGGAAGGATCAAATTCTAATTCTGCCTGATGAGGTTTTAGCTTTTAACTGCTGTAGATCGATAACATTGACATACCAGTGTCGCAGATTTTGTACATGCCTGTTTGAATAAAAACAATGACATACATAAAGCTCTTTGATATTGAGCACTTTTTATAAGCCCGGTTGAAATTCTTTGGATTTCTATCCCGTAGATATTTACTTTACCTGGATTACTATATATGTATATATATATATAAACACATACATAAGCACCCCTTTTTAACGCAGTCATTATTTACCATAGACTTCACATCATCATAAAGCCGAGATTGATTTTAATCCTCTCCGATTCTCTTCTTTTAAGTTTTATTTTATGAAAGTTTTTGATTAGTCCTATTTGATCTTCATGACTTTCAGAGGCTTCACTTGCATCTCTGCCTTCAGATTTTGTTTGAAATTCATGCAATAGTTTTTGTGTAGCAAACTGACAGACTTCATTTTATCTAAAAAAAAAAAAAAATTTTAATGGAACAATTAAAACATTAAAATGAGGTTTTATTTTGTATATGAAGAGAAAATGTTCGAATTGTTTTGATCATTCAACCAAATATATTGTAACTTTTTTGGTTTTGTAGGATAATTTTTAATTCTATGGTTAAGCTGATTAGATATTATGGTTCAACTTTTCATCACCTTCAGGGTTGGCCTAGATCTTTACAATTTTAACATTTAAGTGAGACTAAAGTGTTTTAAATTTAATTACATGAAGATATTTTAGTCTTTTGATCATCAAATAATATACTTTATTTGGTTTACAAGATAATTTTAAATCTTACAGTCAAGAGGATTGCAACACAAATGTTTTGTTTTTTTTCTTCCCCTTTGTTGATATTTCTTAATTCTTTTTCAGACCAAGGATTATTATAATGTGGCTTTGGTTGAAAAACTGATTAAAATCATCACTCTTGCATGTCAACCTTGTAAGTATATGTTCAGGGATGTAAGACCTCCGCTTTTTTATAATTAAGAAAAAGCGCAAATCCGCTTTTTTTTTTCTTTTTTTTTTTTCTACTCGAAAGGATGATTTCTGCTTAAATATGTACTTTTTTTTCTTTATATGTCTTGACTCGATTTAATTTCCCCTTTTCTTTCTCGCTTCCTCGTCTTATTTCGCCTTACGCCCTTTCCCCTCGGTCTCGGTCTCTCGATGTTAATTTTAACAAACTTTTTAAAAATTTATGATAAGGAGGTAGAAGACTTTTGATTCATCAAAAAATTACTTCCTATCTCTTCCTCTAAAATATGCACTTGAGGTTTTTTCTCTTGCTAACTGCCAGTTTTTTCTTTTCTTTAATTTTTTAGATCGAACATATTCATGTTTCAAACTTTTATTACACACAAAACTTTGAACATTCTTTTTAGAAAAAAATCTAATTTTTAACGAATTAGAAATCAAAAATGAAGTTTCAGCATATCCGTCGATACTGTTGGCATAAAAATAAAAGGTTTTGTAGATTAACACCCTTCGCTACTCCACTATTAGTCAGACCTGGTAATACGAGTTATCTTTGAAAAGCCATGGCTTAAAGCTCATTTTTGTATTTGTATTCCTTGTTTGAACACTTGAGGAGTTAATAAACTTGTAAACTATACAAATTTTAGCTATTTTATCAATTCATTATCCATATATATATATATATATATTAATTTTTATGTACACAAAAGGATTCTTTTTATATGTAAAAATGAATTAATAAATATATATAAAAAAAATCACACGTCCTATTAAGAAGGGCGACTTAATGCAATGTTCTTTACCGCTTAAAAAGTGGAAAAATATTTTAAAAGACGCTATGCTTCTATCGCCAGTAAAAACAATAACAAAAATCTATTTATAATTTACTATACAATTTTTATTTAATCAGAAGCTATGAAGGATCATATTTCACTGACAATATTTATTTGAATAAATATTGTTCATTTGATCATGTGGTACATTTAATTAAATAAAAACCTTTTTTTTTTTTAATAAAAGCTAGTTTATTTACTTTTTATTCAAATAAATATCCTAAATGCAAAATCTTCATGAAAGATATCCTTGTTTATTTCAAAATTAACCGGAATAATAATTTTTTGAAATAAAAAGGTTTGAAAGCAAATGACTGATTTTTGGATACAAGGTCCCATTTATTCAAAAAATTTTTAATACTTGACATTTAAAATGAATACTTTTTTTTTTTTTTTTTTCAGCTGCCAAACTGCGTTTAGCAACTCTTGAGCTGAGCATCAAATTGCTGAAACAATTGGTCTATACAAATGGAAGGTCCTTCCTGCAAGACAGGCATTTGGCCTGTGTAGAAAATGCACGAGAATGCAGCAACCAACTTCTTCGTAACTTCTATAAGGTAAGTGCATATGTTTTTCTTGTTTTTTTTTGTTTTTGGTTTTTTTTTACCAATTGGTGCAACTGAAAGGAATCTAAAATGTTGCAGTGACGATTTAGAATATAAATGTTTTTGAATTTTTGATATGAGGATTGATAATTTGTAGAATTTGTTATATTCGGACGACTGTTCTCATCTTGGGTGTTCGACAAGGTCCACCTGAAGAAGGTCGGAGGTTAGATCGTCCGAAACGTTGTGATAAAAAACACTCAAGATGAGAACAGTAGTCCGAATATACCAAATTCTACATAGAATAGAAATGTTGTACACTTTTAAAGATTCTATCATTCTAAACACTTACGTTTAGTAATAACTATTTTTATAACATTTTTTTTCTTTTTACGAATTAAAATTGTTAATTCAAAAGGTTTTTATAAGCTTTTACCTTAATGTTTTATCTTTTCAAATGCTCTTAAACAATGACTTTTCAATATTAAATCAAGATAACTGATTTCTACTTTGATGTTAAAATTATATCACGTTTCTAATGCAGCAAATATATTTTCAATGCAGATGTACATTAATAATTCAGAAAAATCTTATTTTAGATTTAAATTATTTTTAGTAACTTCATTTTGAATGAATGAATTAAAGTTGCTAGATTTGATTATGTGAAAAGAGTTTCAGGCAAATTTGAAATCCCTGAATCTTTTATAAAAACAAATCTTTACAACCCTACATTAAGGTTTTTTCTTTATAGTCGGGTGTCCAAAATAACACACACACACATATATATATATATATATATTCTCCTGAGTACTAGTTCAGTCTAATAATACTAAACCATCAGTGAAAATGGAGGGGGGGGGAGTAGGCATAGAATACAAAAGAATATAAAATTTAAATGAGTGATGCTAAGACTGACTGGCATCGGTAAATGTTTGATAGAAAAATAAAGTAAAACAAAATAATCAGTGTTGAAGGGACAAATCAAAAACAGTGAAAATGAACAAGTGAAAAAGACTGACATTAAGAATGTGTGTGTGTGTGTATATATATATATATACATACACACACAAGCATGAAACATCGATGTTTGTAGGTAAAAATTAATATTTCTTTTTAAATATAATTATAGCCCCCTTTACTAGGATTCGTGCACTCTGAGAGAATTTATTAACGAGCAGTAATACTATTGCTTAAAGCGAGATTCCGACCCAGTTGTTGTGGTTGAATCACTCTCTACTGCTCTCTATACGCGTCCGCCGATTTGGCGTTTATAGATTTAAATCCCTCCTAATTGTCATGTGAATTCACTCGCCGAGGGGAAAGACACCCAACTGTGAATCAGTGGCGATTTGTAAAACCGGGTTCGTGCCTTCCGACCGACAGGAATTAATATCCCCTTATACTGAAGATTGCGTAAGCATGAAACATCGATGTCTGTAGGTATAAATAATTAATATTTACTTTAAATATATATATATTAATCAGCCATTGTTACTGATGGTTTAATAATTAGACTGGGCTAGTGTTCAGGAGAGCTGGGGAAAAATACCAAATTTTTGTTTGTTAAACCATTTTGTAACAACAAAAGGTCTGATTTACATGATGTTTAACCAGAAGTACATTTTAAAATTTAAAAAAACAAACAAACTCAAAACTCCATAATGGAGAAACTCAAGTTAATCAAAATAGCAATAAAGAATGCAGCAATAGTAAAAATGACGTTTCTTTATCATCCGTTGTTCGAATTTGTTGTTAAAATCTCTAACTTTGTTCACTTTTTAACTTTTATTGCATTTTTATGTGTCTTTTCTTGCCCTCAGCTGCCATTTTATATGAACTGGGAACATTTATGAAATATTAAAATACTAAAAAGTATGAAATCGATTTAAGAAATTGCACTCCTATAGAATCTCTGCAAGATTTTCCTTAATATAAGACTGGAATTATGCAGATTAAATTGTGAATCGGTCTGTTGACTATTTATATTTTGAATTTTCAACTCATTTTCAACTCATTCTTAACGTTATGAAAATTTTTCGTTTTTAGAGTGAGGAAATCTTTTTGGATATGTTTGAAGATGAATATAGAGAAATGAAGGTAACTTTTTTTCTTTTTTTTTCTCTTATTTTTCAGGATACAATTTTCTTTTTCACCATTATAAGTAATTTTCCTAAGACATCAATTAAAAATTTTTTTTTAAAGTGTGGACCAATTTAGATTGAAAAACGAAAGTATTTGAACTTTTCAAAAACCACGTCTGAGGGGGGAAATTCTTTTACATTTAAGATATAGTGCAGCAAAATGATTGCGAGCATTGCTGGTTTTTGTTTTTTTTGGGGGGGGGGGGTTGTTTTTTTAAACTGTTTAAATTTTAATATTTTCTACCCAGTAAATTATTTTTATAACTCTTCAATAGCGAACAAGAAAATGATGAAATTCTCGAGATGCTTCGTATCAGAATGTAGAGACAAAAATGCTGATATTCGTAAGATATTCTGGGAAGAATTTGATCAAATCTGAAATATTAAAATAAAATTCATGTGCACTATAAGCAAAGCAGCCGAGAAAGTTGCAAAAAAGCTTTCAAAGATTTTCATGGATTCAAAAAATGATAATGTACGTTGATTCACGATAAGAACTAGCACAATGTTAAAAGCAAGGTGTTCAGATGAGCCATTTCAATTAGATCTGCTTTTAATTTAGTTCATATTTCTGACGATCACTTACCAAAATTGAAGATTTCTACTAGTTTTTCTATTTTATTGTTTTATATTCATAAACTTGCCCAGAGAAGCCATTATATTGTAGCTATCAATCCCTTTCTTCATAAAAAGTGTAAGTACTATTCGTTGAATATTATAATAATTTAAGACACAAAGAACTTTAATCCATTGATAGGTGTCACTCATTTAGGAGCTCTGTATATGTATGCTTCCATTTGTGCTGTATATGTATGCTTCCATTTGTGCTGTATATGTATGCTTCCATTTGTGCTGTATATGTATGCTTCCATTACATTGTGACGATATTGAATATCTAAATTTACCTCCTTAAATTACATGTACATCTAATCACCCTTATCATAGAATGGCTTTTGGCCTTGTTAAGTGGTGACTCGTGTGTGTATATACATATATATATATATCTTTTTATGGATTAAATAGAATTTGCTTAAAGATTCTCAAAAGATTATCAAATAACTGAAGGAAATATCGAGTAAAACCGTATCAACACGATTTTAACATTCAAAATGAAGGAAGCCGTAAATTTGGATGAATAAAAATGATTTCTCATTTTAGAAATAAAGACAAATTATGAACTTAACACAAAAACAACTGTTGTTTAAAATTTTTTTTTTTTTTTAATTTGTAGGAACGTCCTTTAAATGTTGAATACCTTACAATGGATGCATCAATCCTTTTGCCTCCAACTGGCACACCCTTGACTGGCATTGCGTTTAATAAACGACTTCCATGTGGTGAGGTGGAAAGAGCCAGGCGGGTAAGTCCTCAAGTCTCAGTTCAAAGTAAACGTAAAATCAATGATTGTCAAACTTTCATATTAAGCAAATTGACTGATTTGTTACAAGTTGTGTGGGGGGGGGGGGGGGGGGGGGGATATAAATAATTCTACTTTTACTTGAATGAGGCCAACATTTGAAGTAAAATAATTCAAGACTAAAAAGTTGGTAGTATTAACATTTAAAAAAAAAAAAAAAAAAACCTTTACAAGAGAAATAAACCAAAATAAATTTTTAAAAAAATAAATAAAAAATAATTAGGATAAACAAATTTTCTCGTGATGACAAATTCAATCTTTTTGTTTTTTCTGTTTTCAGGCCATACGAGTTTTCTTCCTGATTCGTGATTTATCATTAACATTGCTTAAAGAGGAAGAAGTGCATCTGCCATTGACAAAGGATCAGGAATGCATCAAAGCCAACGAGATACTGGATCTCAGTAAGACTATGATTTCGATACGATTAAAACTATGATGTTGTTTGCTTGTTACCGTGCACACTTTCTTTTTTTTGTTTATGTTCTAAATGGTAGGAGGAATGGGGAATAAGAAGTGGTAAGAGGAATGTAAATAATGTAGAGGGGTGGGGGTCTATTATGACATCACAATGTATTCTAACTTTGTGAAATCCTTTGATTTTCTATTTGTTATAAGAACATGATTATCAACTAATATCAGCATCATCGGTTTAACGTCTGTTTTAGATGCTGACATGTGTTGGACAGCTTTAAGAAATTGACTTTCACACTAACCTATCTCTGGCTAGGTTTTTATTTATCTTTTTTTCTCAAGTCCATTTTTATCACTTCGTCCCATTTTTTTCTTTGGCCTTCCCCTGGGAACTGAACCTGCTACCTTAACTGTTCTACATCTACTGACCTAAGAACACTCATTCGTTCTTTCAACGTGACCATACCATCAAAGTCTCCTGTTCTGCACACATCTCCCTATACTCTCCAGATTCAATCTTCCTTTGAGGTCATCAGAAGAAATACATTTAATCACAAAAAAAAAGCTACTGACCAAAAGGGTCACTGGTGGTCTCGTTCTTATCTATAAGAGCATCTACGTAGATGATCATATGAAGATCACCATCGCTTGTCTCTAATGAAAGCAAAACGGCTTCTCTTCTGAAGATTGCTCCGAAATGCACATACGATTTATAAGATAACATTTGAAATGTTTACATCATTTTCCATTATTTTGTAATGGACTTTTTCATTTTGTAACATTTCCTTTGTTCTCCTTTCAAATTGTCCATCACATCTGGAGTGAAAGTTTATCTGGAGAGGAATTCCAAACTTACAGATGGCCATTTATTTATTATAAACAAGAAAGTCTTCCCGGTGTATGTTGGTGGCAATCGATTTGAGTCTGAGATTGAAAACTTCTCCAACTTCCTGTATGTATTACCAATTAAAGAATAAAAAAAACAATATTGATCAGGACTAAATATTAAAATCTAAGAAAGCGAGCCAAGCTAAAAGTTTTTCCTAACATAGATCAATATGTTGCTGAAATCACGAACTGAAAAGATTTATGCCTTTTATCAAAGCTATCGAGCATCCAGGGGGTACTTTACTTTCATCGTCATCATATTCGGTTCAACATCCATTTTACATGCTGGTCAGGTCATTATTTAAACTACATTATTTATAAGATATATATATATATATATATATATTTAAATGTTAAATTAAATTCAAGATAATTTGAATTATCGTTTAATAATAATCGATCATAATATAAAGCTCAATATATTGAATAGAGCAATTCTAGAGATGAATGATGAGAATTAAAAATTGTAAAGATACAATATTTATTAGAACATCAAAAGTTCAAAGCAAGGAGATTCATATCCTTAATCCATGGATTTTCAAAGATAAACTCTTTTCATCAGAGGATAGAGAAAACCGACAATGTACTTGTAAATATTATCGGAAGCATTTAACTTTGAAATTTTTTTTTACATAAAATAAAACCAAAAGATAAAGAGTCTCTTGTTGAGATGAAAGCGTAGAGTTAGGGTAGATGCCGTCAAAAAACACGTCAAAAATAAAACAGCTGTTATATTGGAAATGAATGTTTGAAAAAGAATAATACTCAAATTGTTTAGGAATCCGAATGTTGTTAAGAAGCGGATTTTTAGACGCCATTTGGTAAAGTCCAGTTTATCTTTTCTGTGCAGTAGTCCGGTATTGGAATTATCCGTTTCATAGGGTTGAGATGTTCTAATAAATATTGTATCTTTAAGATTTTATATTCTCATCTTTCATCTCTAGAATATATATATATATGTATATATATATATGTGTGTCACACATATATGTATATATATATATGTGTGTGTGTCACACGGCGTGCAAGACACCATTTTCCTAGGAGACAGACATAAACAGAGGCTGAAGAGAGTCCGGCATAGGAGGCCAACTATGGGTCCCCTTTGTTTGGATTTGAAACTGACGGTACCGATGTTGTCTTAATCTTCTGTAATTACATATATAAATATTACGCTCATATTTTTTAATTTTTCTTAAGCACTCTGCTGGGGTTCTCTCCCACTAACCTTACATATATATATATATATATATATATATCTAATTACACAACGCTAATTATTATAGTGATGAATATTACAAACCTTTGTTAATATTATTCGAAAGCTTATTTGTTTGATTTCTCTGAGCAGTTTTTCTCCGTTAGAATGTCTATATTTTGTGTCAGCCCCCCCACAAAGTAATGGCCCTTTCAGTCACTCATAACATGGTTACCATAATCTATCAGACATCTGTCTTGTCTGCTTTATTGTACTCATGGACATTGTTACCATAAGTGGCTAGGAATATTTCTGCTGTTACACCTGGGGGGGTCTAGTTTAAATTAAATTGCTTCGTAATACCAACTCTAAAATATATTTATCGATTTCAACGACCAGTTCTGTTATTACTGTTCTTTGTTTTTCATTTCAGATAATAGTGATCTCATTGCATGTACAGTTGTTACAAAAGAAAGGTAAGATGATTCGACTTTTCATATTAAAAGCTGTTGAAGTTGTTGTTTTTAATGAATTCTTGGATATTGTTGCAACGTGTCTGCAATTTGATTGGCCACACCCTTTCTTCTTCTCTACATCCTCTCTCTCTCAGACGTGATGTTGCTTGTCTCTATCTTTTCTAGAAATACTATTATGGCCTGTGTTCTTCAAAGCTATGTGATCTATTCTCGGATTCTTTTGTTCCAACTTGTTGGACTCGTTGGTCTAGTGGTCTCCATCAATTCGCTGTTTTGATACCTCATTGTAATACAACTTCCTATTCCAAGAACCGCAGGCTTGTGGAACTCTCTTCCTGCTGACTGTTTCCCTCTTGATAAAATTTGGCTGCAATTTTGGGAGCCAACCACTTCAATATAACCATATTTACCAGTTTAACTAAAAATTGGACAAAATTTAAACATCTTAGTTTAATTTTGTGTGGGAGTGTTGGTTTTTTGGGGTGTTGGTTTTTTAGCAAGAACAATGTTACCCAAAATTTAATAAAAAGGCCAGGGATGTTATAGAGACGGATATTTTGGCTAGAATCAAAATGTATCTATTCAGTCCAAGGAGGCCATCCTTCAGGCATCATTTCTGTATCATTATCGTGGCTCAGAGGCATCTCCGTTACGAATCTTCGTCTGAGGGTACCGTTGTGACTCTATCCGGCACGATCATATCCCTATAGTAAGACCACAAAAGGCTCATTCGTCCAGATTGGTCCTTCAGCCCTGGTTCCCAAGATCTGTCGAGTCGTTTTGTCCAGACGATGGGGAGGCGGGCATCTGTTAGCCTTATTCTCTGCATCTGTAAAATGCAGTTTCTTTATAAGAAATGAACAAAATATTTCTCGTCTTTTTAAAACTTTTATATAACTTTATTTCTTAAAATTCCTTTTTTCTTTCATGTATCGGCAAATAAGTATAGATAACCCCGCAACACATCCACCTTATGTTTCTGAATTTTCTAGAACCCGTGGCGCAGTGGATATAGTATTAAGATAAATTCAGTTCTAATTGATAGTCATCTGAATGTTGAAGGTTCAATCCTTGGTGCCGGCAATACGAAGAATTGCGAATTGCTGAAGATTTCTCCCAGTCGTGGCTGCTGGAACAAGGGCATGCTACCTCCGTGGATTAAATAAAGGGTTCCGTTCGAAATTCCGTCCAGATTCCTGAGTTCGACAGAAATAGTCCCGAGTTCGAAGAGATACACGTGAAGAAGGCCGGAAGGAACAGCAGCCGAAATGTTGTGATAACATTCAAAATGAGAAATGTAGTTCGAATAACCAAAGTTATACAAACACCCACCTTAGTAAAAGACGTTTGTTCTTGCTAAAAAAAATCTGCCATAGGTGATCAATTTACATAGAATTTAACCTGACCCCCCCCCACCCCCTTCCACTAAGTAAAACTCGGATGTTTTTAAGGAACATTAGTCGAAATCACTAAAATAAACATCCATTTCTATATGAAATGGAGACAGGTGTAATTGTAAAAACTGAAGTAGTTAGCTTTGATTAATTTGGTTTTAAATGTAAATTACTATTTTCTTTTCTTTTTTTAAGGAAACAAGAGCGCCGATTTTTAGTTATTGATAATAAGCAGTTGATTTTAGTCGAGCCAGACGCTAAACGGTTAGGTTGGGGTGTTGTTCGATTTGTTGGCTTTCTTCAGGTAAGTCCTCGTTTTTATTTTCACTTTTTTTTTTTTTTTTTTTTTTTTTTTTTTTTGCTAAAAAATTGTTGATTTTATAAAAAAGCTGCATCTTTTATCAGTTCAAATTTTACTCTGATTATAAAATGCTTATAATTCTGCCAAACAATATTAATTTAAATATTTACTATTTAAACAATTGGCTACAAAAAAGTAAACAAACATTTCTTATTTCTTCAGGGGACATTTTCTTTGAAAGTTTGACCCATAATTTTTTTTTTTTTCTTTGTAAAAAGGAAAAAAAATTTTTTTCCTAAACTTAAAAAGATTTTTGTAGATTATTTATTACTAATGAAAAAACTTTTTTCCTTTTTTTACGATTTTTCTGAATTATTACTAACGGAACAAAAAAACAAAAACTTCGGACTAATTTTATTTTCGTTGTTCCCTTGAGTGTAAAAAAGTGGGAAAAGTTACTAACACTAAAAAAATATTAAATTAGTGCTAATCCTGGAGAGACACTCGGAAAATATACGATGTCGCAATTGCAGCTAATCGACTGGCATTTGGAGAATCAGCAGGCATAAGTCGGGCCGTTGAAGACGGTTTTACTAGTTAGTAAAACTGTCTTCAACGCATTAGTTTTACATTCTTCATTTTGTTCAAATTTACTTCAGAAATATCTCTCCGTACTTTCCTAGAAAAGATGATTTAAACACTGCCTTAGTGATAACAGATGCTATGCCAGTTGAAGCGCTGGTGACACGTGTGCTTTCTCTGGGGTGGAGTGGAAGACGCTGACTATTCCAAATATCTGGCACAACAAAACGAGATGTGTCGGGTTATGTAAAAAAATTAGTTTAGCATGATCAGTGATATGCAAGCATCCTGGACGATGTGTGTTGTTTTTTGTTTATAAAAAGAGGAATACTTAATTTGGCATTAGGTTTCTGAAATTGATATTGTTTTAAGATCAGTTTGATAAAAAGTTTTTTTGTTTTTTTTTTTAGCTTCAGTCGAAGTTTTCAGAAATCAAGGGCCCCCTTCTTGGTGCTAACACTTGATCGCTGAGATACGTAGATATTTGATATTTAAAGTTCTTTACCTGTCAAGATTTAGTTAGTAAAGCAGTGAAGAACATTAATATTCTTCTCCCCAATTGACTAGTTAATTGTTATAGTATATCTTTCTTGTAGTCTCTTGGTCTTACCGGATTCCAGGACAAGAATTCATCTAGTCTGGTGGAGTATCCAGTTAAGTGTTGTTACTTGAGGTAACATCATTGGGAGAAGGTGCACCATTCCTCGTATGAGCCAGTGTATAGCTGTGTCGAGATCTTATTTGGGCTTCCAATACTGTTATTTTGAATATTTGGTCAGGGTTTACTTGTAGGGGGAAGTATCCTCGTGTCAGGTTGTCCTGACAAACCCTTGTACAGAGAGACTGAAGACACTCGTGGATTATATCTAGTAGGTTATTCAAACTCTTTGTGGTGTATGTGTTTGAGTGCCGTGCGAAACGTTTGTTGTTCGTATCTACTGCCTGTTGGGATAGGTTGCTAAAGCAAGTCGAGTTTTTCCTCAATATTTCGACAAAACTATAGAAAAAAAACCCAAACTTTTTTTGTGGGTTCTGTTTGCAGCCCAATTGAAGTTGGGGTGCGAGTGGCGCCCTCAAATTTCATTTACAACATGAACTTTACACGTATAAACTTTGCCCGTCACTACATGCGAGAGATATGGCACTTTAAAATAACAAAACTAAGAACAATACTTACTCTTCCACACTCCTCGGTTTAATGGATGGTCATCCTCTCCTTCTTTTCCTCCTCGACAATTTCAGCTAATTTTAATAAAACCAGCCTTCCTAGTGAACCAATCATTCTTGTATCCGTCTCGTAACTTGTCTTTAAATGAAAACATTTTTCTTCTTCAGGACGTTGAAGTGTCTGGCGATAAGGATGACAGTCGGTCATTGCATATCACTGTCCACAAACAATCGTCCTCCTCGGCTCACTCACGCCCAGTTCCTCTACTTTCGGCTCGCTTCATCTTTGATGACCACATACGCTGTATGGCAGCTAAGCAGCGTCTCACCAAAGGTAGAATCAAAGCTCGACAGCAGAAGATGCAGAAAATTGAACGACTTTTAGACATTCCAACGCAAGCCAATTCCGCTAACGTTTTCCCGAGCTCTCGAAGTGGAGCAATACCAGGTAGGGTATCTTGGATTTTGATACTTTAAAAAAAATTTTTTTTTAATTCTATACTAAAAGTTGACTTAGCGTTTTATAATTGGATCACCCATTCAGTTCGGGTTAGATTGTTTGAATCGGAAAAAAGTGAGTTTGCAAAGCTAGTTAAATATGAAGAAAAAAAAAATGAAAAAACAATCCTAAATTAGTTGTTTTTTTGCTCACTATACCCCTCTTTCTATCTTTTTTTTTCTCTTTCCCTCTCGGCTATGGATTAAATAGTTTTACTACTTGTGGTGTTATTCCCTTTTGTTTATGATGGACTATTCCAATCTTTTTAGTCTTTCCTTTCTTTATCGCGTTGGATGAGGAAGAGGGTGCTAGAAATGATATAAAATAAGCGGGTGAGGCTGGGGGTCACGCCATACAATGAGAAGAGGACGATAGACTGAAACTTGAGTCACTTAGTAAATTGATTGCAAATTAGAACAATTTTAAAACTAAGGAATATTTTTGTATGCATTTTGTTTCTCTAAGGCCTTTTCATTGCAATCGCGCAAACATTAAATCAGATTTGGTTTAATAACTGGACGGACCCATGACCTGTTGGGTCACACCCACTACCATTATTTGATTTCAGTCGAAAATTCATAAACTCTGACATCTGTTAAGACATTGTTCTTGCATAACTAAAAATAAGTCTTAACTTTTGTTATCCGTAGTAGTAGTAGTAGTAGTATTCTTTTATAGAAGTAAAGAGACCTTTATATTTTATTTTTTAAAAACTTTAATTCAAGGGGTCACATTGCCACTTAGAGGCTAAGAGTTTGGAGCCATATCCATAGAGGCATCTTACGTAAGAAGTTATGCAGCGAGACGTCTGTTCACATTACATTTGAATTTCTGCATATTGGTACAGTCAGGGAAACTATAAGCAGGGAGGGAATTCCAAAGGCTAGCAGTTCAAGGAAAGAAGCTATTAGAGTAGAAAGTCGTCCCGCATCTGGGGATCCCTACAGTGAAGAGATGATATTTAGCTGTTCGTCGGGTGTATTTACGTCGAGGAGGCACCAGAGCACATTTCAATGTAGTACTTGTAAACCAAGCACAGGGATGCAACATTGCTGCAACGGGACAGGAGCTTCGTAGATAATTTGTGGCCCTATAAGATTAAAGACCCTTTTTCGGACCCTGTCTGAAGGGAGAGACTAGTGGTTGGTGCACCAGCCCAGATATGACAACAATACTCCATGCATGGGCAGATGGTGGCCTGGTAGAGATGTAGGATACTGGCAGGTGTGAGCAGCCTTGGCAGTTTCTTCGCAGTATTTGTTCCAATTGATGTCACCTGTGAATGTTAGGCCGAGAATTTTGAATGTTGGACTCAAGGGTCGAGTGCGATTACCCATGGCAATCGGTGGTTGAAAAGGTTTCTTAGAATTGTTCAAATAAAGGAGTTTTGTCTTTTCTGCCTTAAATGTTAACATCCAAATGGATATCCCCATTCAACTACAGACTGGAGGTCCTTTTCTAAGGATTCAGCCATTGGATATGTACATGTAGTTCAGCCTTATCAGTTGCCATGCAAACAACCTCATTATGGTTGGATAGCAGGGGAATTGTTGAAAACACTATTGTAGATTTTTCAGAAATGGCGAGTTCTTAAATTCTGTGACTCGCTGCCTTTTCTGGTCATCTCGGTATACCTTTTCTTAGTTGCGGATATTAGACTTAAAATGGTTTCTTGATGCTATAAATTTCTGTCTATTTGTTGTTGACTTGTGGTGGGTGAATTGTCGGAATGCTTGCTGCCTCTGAGCTATAGTAGAAACTGCACAGGTCGAAGTGAACCATGGGGGAGAGTGGGGGCTTGCTATAGAATGTCCGCATTTGGACATGTGCTTCAGTGTCTATTTTGTCCCATTCGGTTGCTTCATTTACGCACTGTTCAGTGGGGAGATAAAAAGTTTTACTCCATGGAGCGTCTCTGATGTGATCTCTGATGGATTCCCAATCTGCTCGTTTGAAGTATCTCGTCATTTTCAGTAACGACTGTTCAGCTTGGAGTCGAGACTTTAGAGTGGTATCAACCATTATCACAAGGTAATCAACGTTCTCAAGTGGCTATGAGCGTCTGCCACACAAGCCTTTGCCATCTAATTTACATATGTGCTTGTAGTGTGTATAAATATGCAAATTAGATTAGTTCTACATTAATCCAATTTTTAATCTGATTTAGACAATTTATTCCAAAAATATATTTAGTAGTTAGGGTTAGGGAGATTAAAGTTGTGCAGCTTCTTTTTTTTTTTTTTTTTTTTTAAACAAAACCATCTTACGGTTTTACTTTGGAGGTCTGACTAGTGATTTGATGAATCTATAAAATATAAACCCTAAGTTTTCAAATTTCTTTTCTCTCCTAAACTCTTAAATAATTGACTACACATAAAAGGTTGAGTATTGATTTACTCCTCTCCAGGAGTTAGGCACAAGGCCAGTTTTTATCTTACTCTTTTATCTTACTCTTTTATCTTACTGTGCCCCAAGGTCGGGTCGGGAAAGTGGGGTTTAAAAATTGCCTGGGCAGCCCCGTCGGCATTACCCGGTAGGGGCGCCTCAGGCAGTAAGCAATAAACTTACTCCTCCCCAAAGAGAGGAGGTGAAGCCTGGGAGGGTGGACCTCCTAGAACTGCACAGGACAGACCCATAGACCAGCGTAAATCAAGCCCCGAAGGCCAAGACAATACAAGTCTATGGGGTGCAATATCCATCGGAACAGATACTACACTTTGATCTTAGTCAAAAGGCCAAGTAAAACCTTTGAATAATTTTCTTTAAACACAAAAACAAAAAAATACATCAACCATTTTTCTTATTGCCCTAAAGCAAAATGTGATTATTGGATTTAAGATAGCATGCAAAATATTAATTTAAGTAGTTTAATGAGGATTTTAGAATCGTGTAGTTTTGGGGTTTTTTTTTGTTTTTTTTAATTATAAATCAAAATGTTATGAAAATAAAAATGCTTTCGATGTTAAATTATTGTTTTGAGATGAAACTTATTTACCATCAATACATGAAACTTATTTACCGTCAATACATGAAACTTATTTACCGTCAATACATGAAACTTATTTACCGTCAATACATGAAACTTATTTACCGTCAATACATGAAACTTATTTACCGTCAATACATGAAACTTATTTACCGTCAATACATGAAACTTATTTACCGTCAATACATCTCTGCGTATTTCACATTCATTCAAAATAAAACTTTAAGTTAATAATATGAATCTATTCTACCGAATTGTACTTAAAAATGCAACAATAAAAAGAAAATACTTTGCTAAAATTGGTAGAGATTTGCTTCGAGATTTAAAAAAAAAAAAAAGGTTCTTTCTAATAAAACTTGTTTCGGTGTTTTATTAATACTAAAATTGACTTATTAGAGTCCCTATTTACTAGGGCAAAGTTGCACAGAAGGTCGTTTTTTTTGTGAGGGATATTCAACACCCCCCCCCCCCTCCGAAAAAGGGCACTCTGGATGGGCCAGAAGTTAAAATTGTCTCGGTCATGAAGGATTTCTTCTGATGACAGAACAGCTACTACACTTTTATTTGCATAAAATATTAAAAAAAATGACCCTCAGATCATTCGTTGACATCTATGTAGATCACACAAGCATCTATGGCAGCACTATGAAGAGCATTGATGATCAACATCTTTCTGATTCTCTCTTGCGACTTGGAGCACGTGATGCAATGGGGGGGGGGTGATTGGTTACTTTTAATACATATAAAATAAAGCTCCTCTCCTTTCACCACCAACGCTCGGATCCTCACTTTGCCCCAGTTGAAATGAATGGCTCTCTCTCCTTTAGAAAGTCCCCTACTTTGATAAGTTTCTACGACTGACTTTTACTCTAGATCTGAAATGGAAGACTTACATCAAATCTGTTGCTCAGGTCGCTGGAAAAATGGTTGGATCATTCTATCGCTCCAGAAAGTATCTCACTCCTGTCACAATCCTTGACTTGTATACGAGTCGGATATGTATTAAGATGGAGTACTATTGCCACATCTGGGGAGGTGCCGCTCAGAGCACTCTTTCCTGTCTTGACACAGTAAAAAAATTGACTTCGAAACCTAGTGGGACGTGTCCTCTTCTCTTCCCTACAACCTCTTTCTCACAGAACAGACGTTGCTAGTCTCTTTCTACTCTATCGTTATTTTCATGTTAGGTGCTCGACTGAGCTCCAATCTCTTGTTTCCCCCTGTAAAACATTCACAGCAAAAACTCGTCTAGCTACAACCACTGTCAATAATTTTCCTTTCTTTCTCTGTTCATTTAAAACTAAATGTAACTTCCATGAGCAAAGTTTCTTTCCAAGAACTATTTATCTCTGGAGCACAAGATCCCAGCTGACTACAAAATGGTCGTTTTCAAGTCCAATGTAAACAAATTCTTGTTGCGCGGTCCTCTTCAATAATTAAGTTCTGCCTAGTTCCAACCGTCGTCTCCAATCCCCATCGTGTCGTCTCACCGTCCACCTGACCAACTCAATTAACCCTTATATCCTCGAGTAGCCTTTTGGCTTTGATAAGCGGTGACTCCTAAGTACAAAAAAGAAAAACTTAATAATTCTTTATATTTCAGTAAAAAATTTTTTGTTCAAAACTTATTTTTACGTTGTAAATCTCACTTAATTTCTCTCCCCCTATTTTTCTCTTAATCCAATCTTCAAGGGAGGACAAGTGAGTGCATTTCATCATTTGCTGCGTATATGCATTTCTTTCTTTCTTTCTTTTTCTTATATTCTTGTATATTTTTTGTTTTCTTTTTTGTTGTTGCTTGTGCTGGGTTGTCCGTTTAGTCAAAAAAAACTTTCGATGTGCAATTAATCTGCTTGTTGATTCTCGAACACGTTCATATTCCTCAGTTGAAAAATAATTGTAGCCAAATTTCTATTTTCTATTCTCTTTCACTTTTATATTATTAATCCTTAAACGTTGTCGTTGGTGCTACATTGCGATAAGGATTTATTTTTGAAAAGGTATTGAATCGATGAGTTTAAAAGGTTAAAGAATTAATCGTTCGGTGGGAGTGAGAAATTTAAAAACAAACCAACAAAAAAAAAATCTTGGTGGAAATCAATTTGTCCAAAGATGATTATTTTTCTTTTCTTTATTTCTTTTTTTTTTATTTTATTTTTTTTTGAAAATGACATCTTTTTTTTCTTTTTCTCATTTTATTTATTCATTTATTTTTTTGAAAATTACATCTTTTTCCTTTTTTTTTATATTTTTTTTATATTTTTTTTATATTTTTTTTTAAATTTGAAAATTCTGTTTTTAATATTTTTAATTTAAAAATGACATCTTTTATTTTCTTGATAAAAATTTATATTGATGAATTCCGACTTTCTTTGCGTGTGCATCATTTTAATTTTTTCTGACAATTTCACACAATTTATTTTTAAACAAACGTTTTTATACCTTATTTTTAATACCTTTCAAATATTTTAGTCAAATATTTTAAAGCACCCAATTCAATGAGTGGACTGGCATGATATGATGGCTAACATATTTTATTTTTTCATCTTTATTAAAACTTAATTCTTAGTTTAGCTTCAATAGAGTAACAGATTAATAGGTTTTTATTTATGAACACTTTTTTTCTTTAAGTGCTTTACATTATTACATTATATTTATCTTGTGTAAATTTCTCAAATGTAAAAAATATATTTTTAAAAACTATTGGAACTTTGTTTTATGGCATATCAACACCTCAGTGAATCACTTGATGTCGACCAAAAATAAAAATAGAATAAGCATTCTTTATAATCATTTTGTTTGGTAGAAATTAACCGATTTTCTTTGTAGAGGAATAATTTATAGAAAACTGAAGTATTTATTTATTTATTTTTTTTTTTTTCAGTTTATCCTGAAATGTAATTTGTTTTGTTTAAGAATTTTGGAGATAATTGATTGTTTGTGGTTTGTGCCTTTCACTAATAATCTCCCGATATAAATGGCTTAATGGCATTTTTTCTTTTTTTCTAAAGGGGTTTCTACAATGTATTAAATATAGTTGTAGGCGGTGTCTTATTGTGTAACATTTTGGAGTGCTAATTTTTGTCTTCCATTGTCATCCATTGGTGACATGCTGAAAGCCCCCCCCCCCCCCCCCCCCCCCGTACATTAGTCCCTCATTGTGTTTTTTTTTTGTTTTTTCCCTCCATTTTTGAAGCATGGAGTCTTGTTATTATCGATCATAATTTTATTAGTGATTTATCAGTTGTTGACAGATTGAATGTCTTGTCACATTTTTGTCCAATACCTTATATGAGGGATAAAAAACAACTTATCAACTACGATGCCCACACACGTATGTTGATCTGTTATTGGTATTTCCTTTTCATTTAGCTTTTAAGTACGGAACATTGTAGTAAGATTGATAACCCAACGAGGAAATGATCGACGTACAATGAGCAATCTATTTCCGTATTGAGGATTTTTACACTAGTTTATTTACATATTGAAAAATGGTTTCTGGCGGGACTGCTCCATTAAGACACCACCGTTTTCCAGCTCTTAAGTCAGAGAATTTGATTTCCATCCATAATTAAAAATTATTTTCTATGAAGTTTTGGCTGCGAATGACAGCCGGCCTTTTAATGAAAGGTCTTGAATATTTCCTAATTCCATACTTCCGTGTAGCATCAGATGCTTTTGTGATCAAGTATTCTTTAAGAAATGCCTCTTCTGAACGTTTCCAGTCGAATCAAATGGTTGATAGCACGTTCGAAAACCCAATTGCAATTTTGACAGTGATTTGTCTTGAAATCTCCCAATAAAATTATTTGGAAGATTTGTTAAATGGTCTATTTCTTGTTGGATGATGCTGTGATTTGGTGATATATAAATGGATGTGTAATGTCAACACAACAATAATCTGCACGTTTGTCTTAGGGGTTGAGATGACATTCAGTTTCTTGGATAAATAAATATTAGACCAGTTTTATGGCTTTTTTATGTTGACTAATTCAAGTACTCCTTTCAATTACAAAAAGAAAATAAAATATTTTTTGAAATAAAATGAAGTGCAAAATTGGCCCAATGAATGCTAGTGTTTGGGTTATGCAGTTCAAGTCGTATCGGATCTGTTGTGCTCGATAATACACTAATATAGAAACATTAAATAAATCATATCCAATAGATATCGTCTAACATTAACTCTTAAAATCCGGTTCAAAACTTTCTAACTAAAAATCTGCAGTCCTATTAGGAATTACCAAAAACTACTTATGAACAGATTGTTATAAAACTTGACATTATGACTGGAAAAACTTTGTTCTTTAATCTAATGTTGTCATTGAGAAGACAAACATCACGTATTATTTCGGGGCCGGGTAGGACATGAAATAACCTAAAACAAAGTGATTTGCCTTAAAACGGACGCCCTAACTTAAAATGTCAGTAAAACAAATATTCATGAATGATTGTAAACATAAATCCTAATAAATATCAAATCTGAAAGTTTAAATTTTTCTGAAAAAATTTCTCATTTTCAAATTTAAATCTCAAATTTCTCATTTTCAAATTTAAAATCTCAAATTTCTCATTTTCAAATTTAAAATCTCAAATTCGACATTTAGTATTTTTATCTTTTGCATGAACTTTCACTTTTCTGTATTTGAAATTTATTTTTTGAGTATGCAAAATAAATTTCAGGATTCGCACAGACTTTGTCCATGTCACAATTGTTTGAATTTTTACACGTTATATTTAACTAGTTATTTTAGACAAATCCTTTCTTTACAGAAATTGATAGAAACCTTTTAATTATCATAATTCTAACCAACAAAATTGTGATACTTTTTGATTGACCATTGGTTTTTTTTTTTTTTTTTTTTTTTTATCAGTCTTATTCAAATTTTTAGAAAAAAGTAGGAAAATATACAGATCAAATTCTCTTAAATATCTTTAAAAAATGTCTTTGTAAATTCATCCAGTTTATATTAAGTTTCTGTACATTTTTTTTTCTGCTTAGTAAATTAGTTCTAAAAAAATAAAAACTTTAAAAGAAAAAAGTAAATTTCGTTTCTGAGATCTTCCACAAAATTGTTCAGCATGATAAACATTTTTAAAAAGTTTGGTCAACTTTTATCCAATTTATTCTAGGTTTCACATGCAAAAAAAATCTAATTGTTGATGTCACAGATAAATTAAAACTAACGAAGTGGAGTTAATTTTTATGTTCCCTGTTTAAGTCTGTGAAAGCTTTATGTATTTAAAGGCATCATACAGTTTGCAGTTTTAAAATGAGGAAAATTTATAAAAAAGGAAACCCTAAAGTTGTCTTTAATTTTTTTCAAATCAGAATCTTAATTTATTTCCTAAAATGTAATTTTATAAAATATTATGTGTGCCATGATCCATAAACTGTGAAACATGGTGCAAACTGATGATTTTTAAGGCTTGAATAAAACATTACAAAAAATAAGTCTGACGAACTGTTAAAATATAAACGAGGCCTGTCTAAAAAGTATCCGACCTTAGGCCAGAAAAAATATTTCAAATACGTGACGGGGTTGGGTCCCTAATCCTCTTCAAAGTAGGCCTCTTGTGCTCGCACACACTTAGCCCACCGATCTATCCACTGCCGGAAACACCTCTGGAAGTTTTCTTTTGGAATGGTGTTCATCTTCGCCGTCGCGTTAGATTCAGCAGGTGTTTGGAGAAGATGCAATGAGTGTAACACAAATTAAGTAGTGGTTCAACCGATTAAAAAATGGCCGCACATCAGCAGAGAGTGATCAGTGTTCTGGCAGGCTCCAAACTACTTGGAGTGCAGCTGTTATTGAGAGGGTGCGAAAAAAGAGATAATGTGGAATGCGACGGCGGAGATGAACACCATTCCAAAAGAAGACTTCCAGACGTGTTTTCGGCAGTGGATGGATTGATGGGCTAAGTGTGTGCAAACACAAGGGGCCAACTTTTGAAGGAGATTATTAGGGGCCCAACCTTGTCACATATTTGAAATATTTTTTCTGGCCTAAGATCGGATAAGTTTTAGACAGGACTCGTATATTTATTAAGGTTGAAAACTGAACAACAAAAAGAAATAATCAAAGACAACATTTCAGGTATTAATCTTCACAATTATCGACTTTGTTGTCAATAGATATTCAGTAGATATAAGTAACGTTGTGATGGAGGAAAGTCAATTTAAAGCGCATGTAATCTTGGCATCCGATTCGAACCAGTATATAATATCAATAAATATAAAACTGTTAATATTTTTTTAAATACATTCGGTGTAAAATATTTTGATATTCCGGGAGAAAATCTTCCATTATCACAGATGGGGAAAACAAAAGTTAAATCTTTCTCAAGGAAAGAAATGTTAAAGATGGCTGCCTCTCTTAAAGATAAGGATCACAGAAAATGATATTAATTCAGCATAGGTGGATGCTTTTATGGTGTTAGGTGTCATTGTTAAGGCATCGCTTCAGAAAATGGATTTGGCAACTGATCGTAGCAATTTTCTCCAAGTTGGAATAACTTTTTGATAAGGGCAAACTCTATCTGGCCAATCCACATTTATGGTAACTAAAAATCTATCTTAACAATTTATATTAATTCTCAAATGATGAGTTTAGTTTTTATATACTTTGTATTTGCCTATTCATTTAAAAACATTTTGTAATATTTATACATATGTTTGATTATATATTTAATTTGATATACATATATATATATATATATTTAATTTGATATACATATATATATATATTTAATTTGATATACATATATATATATATTTAATTTGATATGCATATATATATATTTAATTTGATATACATATATATATATATTTAATTTGATATACATATATATATATATTTAATTTGATATACATATATATATATATTTAATTTGATATACATATATATATATATTTAATTTGATATACATATATATATATATTTAATTTGATATGCATATATATATATATTTAATTTGATATGCATATATATATATATTTAATTTGATATACATATATATATATATATTTAATTTGATATGCATATATATATATATATATTTAATTTGATATATATATATATATATATATATTCTCTCCAAGTATGATCTGAGGTTAAGATCGGATTCTAACTCTGCCTGATGAGATCTCAGTTTATAGTAACTGTTGATCGATAACATCGACATGCCAGTGTCGCAGATTTTGTACATGTCTGTGTAAATAAAAATTATCATATATATATATATATATCTATATATATATATTTAATTTGATATGCATATACAGTGTAACCCGGATATAAGAGAGCTGTCCGGACCAGAGACTAAGTCTCTTATATCCGGGTATTGTCTATTTTGTTTATGTAAGTATGGAAACACCACATATTTAACAGTTATAGACATAACAAAATACTTTTCAATCAGTTTTCACAAATAATTCAATCAAAAATTACTTTTTCTTAAAAAAGGCAGTCATTTTTTATTGTACAGAAATCTTTGTTAAACCCGGATATAAGAGAGCTGTCAAGACCGGAGAATAAGTCTTTTATATCCAGGTTGCCTTCTAACAACAAAAAAAAAAAAGAAAAATATTTTATGGATATGGCTATAGTGAAGGTCATAGACTCACCGATGAGGTGAGAAAATTTAGCAATGTCTTTTGATTGATTTACGACATCACACTGTCACTCAAAACGGGGAGGACAGGACCGGGGGAAGAAGTATCTTATAGCAAGGTGTCTCTTATATCCGGGTCTCTTATATCATGTCTAATTTATAGATTTAACACAGGCTGTAATTCGGGACCAGAGACAATGTCTCTTATATTCGGTTTCTCTTATATCCTGTGCTCTTATATCCGGGTTACACTGTATATATATATATATATATATATATATATATATTTGATATGCTGCTGCACAATTCATTCGTCATCTGAAAATGTGACTTTAGAGTTTACTTTATTTTAGCTTAATGAAATGGATGACCTAAATCACCCGTGTGACAGGAGCCTAGTCTGTCACCACTTATATTCCCAGAAATGCTGTTATCTATTTATACATCTGGATGAAGTGTTTGCTGATAGCACCTAGTATTCTCATACTTTGACATCTTTTTTGTCCTGCTCATAATGGTCGGTCATTTTGATCGTCCAGTGGTCATAGGTGGCACTGAACTGTTTTAGAAGCTGAAATCAGTCATTAGGAATAAGTTCTTTTTGGCGGAATTAAATTCAACCGTCCTTCGAAATAAACAAAATCAACTCCGACATTATTCATTTCTGGAAACTTGATATTTTATTTGCGGTTTACATACCGGAGAGGGGGGGGGGTCTTACTTATACTGGTTTACAATTCCATATTAATTTGTTTCCAGCCATAGACTAACTTGTCTAGAAATCTTTCTCCCTTCTCTGATGTCATTCTCCATCCAGTTTCCATTTGCTTTTCCCACATTTGATTTATATAATCTTTAACCCTGCTAGACAATTTGTCCTTGAACATTACGAAATACAGTCAAATGGAAAACTAGTTAACATACCCAACACTCAGTGGTTTAGATGTAAATATTGTAATCATGTTGTTGTGATTCAACCTTTTTAATCAGTTCTAATTTGTTTCGGTAAACCTTTTTATTTAAAAAAAAAAGTGTTTTAAATCATCTTGGTGCATGTGTACTTGCTTCAGTTGGCATGTTTTTTTTTTTGTTTTGTTTTTTTGTATTTTATCTTTGTTAAATATTGTATTTTTTTTAATATTTTTAGAATTGTTTAATCAAAAAAAAAATTTTTAATATTTTTTGATTAAACATTTTGTAAAATTGCAATTCCGCAATTGTAATATTACAGAAGTCATAGTAATATTACTATGACTTCTGTAATATTACTATGACTTCTGTAATATTACTATGACTTCTGTAATATTACTATGACTTCTGTAATATTACTATGACTTCTGTAATATTACTATGACTTCTGTAATATTACTATGACTTCTGTAATATTACTATGACTTCTGTAATATTACTATGACTTCTGTAATATTACTATGACTTCTGTAATATTACTATGACTTCTGTAATATTACTGAGTGCATTGCTTCGTCACTCATTAATCTTCATCTTTAATGATGTTGTATACAAGTTACTTGAGAAGCACAACTGCTGCATTGATATGATAAAAGGTGGAGGGGGGACAAACGACTGATGAATTCACTTGTAAAGTCAAGTCCGATCTAGAATATAAAATGTTGACAAGTTTAGCGGCCTTTGATGACAGTTTCTCAACAAGCTGGAGTTTCTGCAGCTGTGCAAGAGAATGCTGGTTCTCTTGGTTTCCCCTTGCATTACAATCTGCGTCTTGCGGTGAAGGGCTGCCAGGATACGCACAAAGTTGCAAAACTCTAAATCATCTCTATACATAGGTACTCCTCTGGCTCGATGAGAAGCCGACAAAAGCAAGTCTGTGTTTTGCTAATGGAAACGTTTAAAGAGATATGAACTTGACCAACTCGACAATCAGCTAAATCCCATTCATTCACTGTGGAGGTCCCCAGATGCCGGAGAGTCTTCTACTCAAATAGCTTCTTTCCTCGTGCTGCCGACCTTTGTGACTCCCTCCCTGCTCCCAGTTTCCCCAACTCTACTGACATGCAGAAATTTAAAACTAATGTGAACAGGCATCTCGCTGCACAGCTTCCTATTTAGGATGACCCCCAAAACTTTCTCCCTAATTCTTGGTAGCCTCTTATGTCTACAGTGGCAACTTGCCTTGTTAGGGGTGAACTCGGTTAAAAAAAGAAATTTTTTAATTAATAAAAAATAACCAACATTAAAATAAAGTGAAATTTATAGACGTGTCATTCCGTGTCAAATCAACAAGGGGTCAGGGGTCATGACCGACAGATTTTCTTTTTAAATTTGCTACACTTACAGATCTTCACGCTACGAAGTAAATTGCACCAGTTTTACCTTTTAAAGGTTGAGTCGTTCGTGGGTTTTTGACCGTTGTCAGTATCATTGCAATCTTACATTTTTGGCAAAGTTTAAAATGTAATATCTCTGTTGTTTTTGCACCCAAAATCTTATTTTTATGCCATTTTTTAATGGCCAAAAATTTCTATATGAATTTTTTATTAAAATTTGAGCTGTTATCATAAATGTTCCGTTGCTGATATTTGATCGGAAAACTAACAGAACGCGAATACCTGTAGAAGGTCGAAATTATCAGTTGACAAGCTTAAAGTATTAGTAAGCTAAGCCCATCTCGGTACACAACCACAAAACAGTCATTTGTGTTATGGCTTAACAAAAGAGATGAAGAGGAGGGGGAAGAGGAGCATACAACCAGTTGTTTTTATTTGTTTGAAATAATTTTAGTCTCAAAAGAAAATCTTTTTTTTATAAAACATTTGCTTCGAAAGTTATTTTTGCTTAGTTAAAAAACACTTGATAAAATTTCTTTAAATAATTATTTTCATATTTTTCTCGAATATTTGTATTTGAACTTAAAAAAAAAAATGCACTAATTGCAATAAATGCTATGCATAACAGCAGGTAACATAGTCTCTCTCTTTCTCTCTCATATATTATATATATATATATATATATATATATATAATAAAACACGGAATCACATAATTACCGGTGCAATAATTTATTTCGATCCTGTGGCCTTGTCAAGCATCCAAGCGAGGTAATTACATTTTTGAAAATGAAAGAAATTCACATTGAGCATTTCAATATACATATAGAGAGCAACAACATATTCACTACATATCTTGAGAGAGGGAGAAATGAGCTATTTAAGACGTAAATCGAGGTAGAGAAGAGTGACAACATATTTAATATATCTATATATATATAGGGAGAGGGGGAGATTGCACGATTTATAATGGAAGGCAATACAGTGAGGGGGGAGGGGAGAGCAATATATATATATATATATATATATATAAAGAGAGGGGGAAATTGTATGATTTACCACAGTTGTAGGGAGTTGGGAAGGAAGCCTGTCTAGGTCCCCCTCCCACTTCCTAAGTCCCCCCCCCCTATCGTCTCTGAAAGCCAGAAGTTAACGTTTTCCTTCCTTATATCCTCCCACCTCCGAGCGGGTTTCTCAATTGCCAGACGGATAACGTTAACTTCCGGCTTTCAGAGACGATTGGGGGGGGGGGTCTTAGACAGACTTCCTTCCCAACTCCCTACATACTGTCCGTGGTAAAGCATACAATTTCCCCCTCTCTATGTGTATATATATTTCGGTGCTTATGCTGTTCAGCGGCCGTATGAAAAAATTATTTTTTTATATATCATATACTTATTCAGCGTTACTCACTGTACAAAAAAGTAGAAAAAAATTATCCACTAGAACTTTAATTACAAGTATTTTTCCATTCTGCGTATCATAACAGCGATTCGTTTACTAAGCCTCCATCTTTAAGATTTCGAATTATCTGCCCTTGAAATCTTTTATTGATAGCGTGTTATTAATATTTAGTGTATTTCAGAAAATTTATTAAATTCTTTATCTTATTATTTTATTTCATTCCACTCGTACGTGTACTTCCGTCCATGCGCACGTATGTGTGTATATAAGTTTATTTTGCCGGTGCGCAAATAGGAATTAATAACCCCCACCCAAAGACTAAACTTATACCCCTCAAACGGAAATAACAGATAGCATCCATCATCTCGTTTATAACCAAATTTTTGTTTTCAACACTACTGGTTATAAACGGGACATCAACGAAACACCGCTTTCCTCCCATTAAGATCAAGAAAATACGAAAACACCAATTCAATAAACAAAAATAAACAAACACGTTAAGCCCATAAAAACATTATTGCATCGTCTTTTTCAGCACTATATCGAACAATTAATCTGATACATAAATTTATTCCCAAAAACGACAACAAAAAAGTACTCTAATTTCACAAACCAAAACGGCAAACTTCATAGCCGCCCATTTCGTATTTTTTCAGACTAGGTAAAACAATTACATTACAAATCCAAAAAAGAACAGATGAATAAATAAATAAATAAAACTGGCTAGGGACGAGATTTTAGGGGTATATCAATTATTAACACAAGATGATCAGCGTTCCATGAAGGCCTTTCAAACACGAACTAACATCGAACTCTCTTAAGTCTTAGTTAATCACTATCCCACACCGGATTTTTCCGGGGACCCCCTCATAGATACACCGTTTTCTGTCATTGTTGACGCCATTCCCTATCGGGCCGTGACTACAATCGTTTCAGCTTGCCGATGATTCCACTGGGCAGAGATTTACTAAAGATGTCTAAATCTGCCCTTTTGGATGAAACCGCGGTACATTGCTGAAATATGTAATATACAGCATCTAAATGAATTATATTAGCTCTCTTATATGATCGAGCACTTTATTTGATTTCTTTTCATATACAACCTGACACTCTCCTTATATATATATATATATATATATATATATATATATATATATATATATATTGTGTATGTATTTAGGCACCATTATTAATATAAACGGCTCTATTTACTATTGAGCACTATTATATAAGCCCGGTTGAAATTCTTTGCATTTGTATCCTGTGAGTGTTTACTTAATCTGGATTAATATATATATATATATAATTTATTTAGATATTAATCCGATACATAAATTTATTCCCAAAAACGACAACAAAAAAGCACTCTAATTTCACAAACCCAAACGACAAACTTCATAGCCGCCCATTTCGTATTTTTTCAGACTAGGTAAAACAATAATATTACAAATCCAAAAAAGAACAGATAAATAAATAAAACTCGCTAGGGAATAAAATGAAGGCCTTTCATACACGAACTAACATCGATCTCCCTTAAGTCTTAGTTAATCACCATCCCACACCGGGTTTTTTTTCGGGGACCCCCTCAGAGATACACCGTTTTCTGTCATTGTTGACACCATTCCAATCATTTCAGCTTGTCGATGATTCCACCGGGCACGAATATTTACTAAAGATGTCTAAATCTGCCCTTTTGGATGAAACCGCGGTACATTGCTGAATTATGTAATATACAGTATCTAAATAAATTATATTAGCTCTCTTATATGATCGAGCGCTTTATTTGATTTCTTTTCATATACAACCTGAAACACTATATATATATATATATATATATATATATATATATTGTCACTCTCCTCCAACTCAATTTAAGTCTTAAATAGTTCATTTCCCCCTTTCTAAAAATATGTATTAGATATGTTATCGCTCTCTCTATATGTATATTGAATTGGTGAGTGTGAATTTCTCATTTTCAAAAAATGTAATCACCTCACTTGGATGCTTGACAATGCCGGAAAGTTGAAATAAATTATTGCACCAGTGATTATGTGATTCCGTGTTATTTTTATTTTATTTTATTTGTGCTCTGTTTATTACATTGAGCTCTCATACTCGGATTTCCTTCTGGAATTTATTTCACTCTTTAAAAAAAACAAAAAACACACACACACATACATACATGAAAAAGGAAAGCCAAAAACTGTGATTTATGTATTCATCAACGTTTCGTCTTTATTGAAAGACTTCCTCAGGATGAAGAAACAATGTAGAAATATATAACATAACTATGTAAACACCTTCACATGGTCAATTTGTATTCCAAGAAATCAACAAACAATAGAATAGGATCGTTTCAAAAAGTTATACAAGATAAATTTGAATATGAAAAAATATGTAATCATTAACGACAATGTTGTAGCTAAATGTTTTTATACTTTAAAACTATTTCGCTTTCTTTGTTTATTTTTAATTTAAAATCTTAAAAATACCAATTAAATGTTTTAACTTTTTTAGATACATTAGAGATATTCTTTGTTTATTTTATTTGCGTTTTACGAAATGAAGAAAATCTATATTTAGAAAAAAAAATCGATGTCATTTCTTTACGTTTTAATATATTTCACTTATTTTATGGACCTAACCAATAATTTCCTTTAGTGACCCCAGATGGAATCGAAAAGGAAATTTTAATGGTATCATTAAAGTCCTTGACAAATTGAACCCTTATTTGAATGTTCTGTTAACATATTGCTTACTATAACACACAAACATTGACTTCCATAATGTTACTCTCACAGACACCTGAAGAATCGGATAAATTCCTGTTTTTTTGGAACTTATTTGACTTTCAGATTTTCTTTTTTCAGGTATTAAATTTTTTCTTAAATTAAAATTTGAACTTATTGGCAATTTTTTATTTATTTATCTTTTTTTTTTTTTTCTTAGGACGAAGTCATCCTGTTCGAACGACGACGACAGCGGTGACTGGGCAAACTCCAGTTGCAGTTACTTCAGTGTCACGGAAAGGACTGTCTCCCAGCAGACAAATCCCATCATACACACACCCGTCGAGCAAGACTGCCCTTGCTAGTAACTCTACAAGTTCCTCATCCGAAATCAACCATAACACTCATAACGAGGTTGAAGAAGGTATCGATGCCGTTGCATTTCAAAGTTTTAATCAAGCATCCGAATTGAAGAAATTGCATCGTTCTAGTCAGGGTAGCAGTAGCAGTTCTGTTAATATCCAAGATATTCCTCTTGAGGATTTATCGCGCAAAGTTCGCAAGCCGAAATCTGGTGAAGGTGAGCGCCGCTCGTTCTCGTTTGGAGGCAGCCATCGGACTGAACATAGTCGGAGCCACTCACATAGTCCGCGAAGAGTTCGCAGTGGTTCGGGGCCGGCATCCTATTCTCCGGAACGTCGGACCAGTCGTACGCGATCAGTCTCCTCTGACAAAGGTAAACATGACAGAAGTGAAAGCTCGTCCACGATGACACCTTGCTCGCAGAGCGGATCGCAGTCGTCATCAGACAACAGTCCAGAAACGACTCGCACACCTCTCAAAGAACTTGCCAAATTATTGCAGTCTCCAAAGACGCTACGACCGGCCGAAGAACCGACTCTCTGTTTGTTGGTGGACGGTGACCATGATACGGGGAGTCCGACCCTGCTACCACCCATGGAGACGCAGACCATGATGAAGATGAAAATCGGCAGCCCAAGTGGGTCGACCACGGTGTCTTCAGCTTCTGCCTCCGATGATGATGATAACAGTGAAGAAGCCAGCAGCAGTCAGGATGTATCGTTTGGGGTTGTGAGTTCCCCTGCCGTACAACTCACGCGGCTGGCACAAATGGTACAGGAACACTATAAATATTCAGAAAACAACAACGAACAACGTGTAACGTCAACATTACCAGCCACTCAAACGGACGAACAGCCTGAAGTGGTTGAGGCCGTTGAGGTGGATGACGTCAGTGAACTAGCTGCTACAGTTAGCACCTCCACGGAGGTTGCGTCTGATGCAGCAACTGTAGACCAGCCAGAAGAACAGAGTTAATATTTTGTGCATGTGCGTTTCTATGAAGGTGTGTGCGTGCGTGCATGTGTGTGTGTGCAGTTTCCCCCTAACTAAAAGATCCTTTATGAACACAGGTGACAATGCCCTCCTCCCTTTTTTTTCTCCCTACCCCCTCCCCTCCAAAAAAATAAATAAAAAATAAACAAAACTGTCAATAATAATGGGACTTCTTAACAGGAGCAAAAGGGGGAGAATATTTACAACCTGCGTTGATTTTTTTTTTTTTTTTTTTTTTTTTTTCCCCCCCAACTCTTCGAACAATGAGAATAATTCTTTCCCATCCCCAAAACAACCAATCTGTCGCAGTATTTAAAAATATTTGTTGTTAATAATTTTTTATTATTTCTGCGCAATAAATTCTTGTTACAGTATTTTACTAGTCATTCACTTCTCGTTTTCGTTGTTTTTCTGTTTGGTTTTTTTTTTTTTTTTTTTTTTTTGCAAGGTCGCCTTTTCTCTCTCATTGATTTTATTCTGCCTTTCGATTTGAAAAAAAAAATTTATCTAAATTACTGTATAAAAAAGCAATGGATTCAATCTGCATATTAAATGATGAAATTTTTTAGTCAAACTAAAAAGTGACGGACAGACAGACAATCTCTTTTTTTATATTGTGGACACATCTCTTACGAATGAAGATTTGGTATCTGTCTGAAGCTCAAACTATATTATTACTTCTATTAATTGTACTTTCAATGCTCAATTCAGGAGAGTAGTGTAGTATCTGTTCTGTTGTCATGACACCATCTTCGCAGCAAAAATATGTGCTCGGAGGGAGCATTCATTCGTTTCTCGTCTGTAAGTCGACAATTCTCAAGCAGCAAAAACGGTTCAAATGGTTGAGAGTAACAAACGTTCTCTAGACAGTTGGCCGACTTTTTCTATTTACTTGCCTCCCCACGAGGGTTGGATGTGACATGGGTCAACAAGGACATTCAGTAATGGCTACTGATTGAACGGGTGAGTATTCAAAGTTTTTTTTACTTGCTTTGACACCAGATCCATATATTTTTTTCTTTTTCAAAGGAAAATCCAGCATCACAAAAAAAGGGAACTCACAATGAAATAGAAATTGCTCGAGTCAAGTGTATCTACTCGAACAGAACAGATACTACACTTTAAATTATTTATTTGGAGAAACTATAAAAAATTTACGTTAAAAACAAAATAGGCACAGCCAATACTACACTTTGATCCCAGCCCAAAGACCAAGAAAGCATTAAATGAGAAGTTAGTAGCCCGAGGAGTGCAATACTAAACGGTTGGCAAACTCCTCCTCCTCCCCAGTATAGTATATATGTATAGTGTATATTATATAATAGTAGGTAGTTTTGTTTTACGACATATCAACCATTTTCGGCTTATTTAATGCTGAATCTAGTCATTTTGGTGAAGGTTTTTATGCTTAAAGTTCTTTATGTTTAAGTATTTATTCATGGTGTTTGGTTGAGTGAGTGAAAGGAAGGGGGAATGAAGAGGGAGGGAAATTGTTGTTTTTTGTTTTTGCAGAACATGATTGAGTTTTGCAAAAAAAAAAAAATCAATGTTTGGTGCATTTTGAGTCAGGAAGTCAATAACTTCAGACAGCCTGATTTTGGTAGCGCCAGTAGGTTCTATTTGACCCATAGATGGGGCCCTTACAGGTATTACCACTCGGGGGCAAAGTGGACCTGGGAGCAATGGCAACTAAGGCGTAACTCCACATTCCCCACAGCTCCCAAATGGAGGCCTCACAACTGGATGTCTTTTACGGTCATACCCATCACCTAGTATAAAGTGTATTGTATATAGTATATATATTGTATGTGTGTATGTATGTATATATCTGGGGGTCAATGATTTTCAGCTATGTTCAGCTAAATTTTAATTTATGTATTAATTTAAATAAAAAAACAATTAAGTCATCCCGAAAAAAAAACTGCAAGTCATTTCCTCAAATTCAACCGGAAATGACATCATAGGGAGAATACAGTGTGGAGAAAGGAATTCAAAATTCTAATACGATAATTCTAGGAAGGAGGAGGAGGGTGACTAACCCAGGCTTTACTTTGCCAACTCATAATTCAAAACAGGAAATGAGTCGGCATTTTTTAGATTTTACATTTTAGTGGACACTGCCTGCTAGTGTCCACCATGTAAAGAAATCGCCAACTCCTAATTAAAAACAGGAAATGAATCTTTTATAAGTTTACATTTTAGTAGACGATACCAACCACGACCTGCTAATATCCGCCAATGCCCGCCACTATCCACTAATGTAAAGAAATCGTCAACTCATAATTGCTATGATTTCTTTTATATATCGGTTACATAAATGAATTTGCTTTATGAGTTCTTTCATATGACAGGGGCGCTATATAGATGAACATGATTTTATATAATAGGGACGCTACATAAACGAACATGCTTTACGAGTTGAAATGGAGAAGAAATCAAGAATGTGACCATTTGTGATTTTCGGCGTTGTCTGGGATGAATAATTGTATAAGTCATTGCATTAAAGATCGATTTCCAAGTCTTTAAAAAATAAAATGTAAATTGATTATAAACTGTATTGAGACAATCATTCTCACTGGTTGTGACAAATGTGAAACCGCTTTTATTCTGAGGATACCAATTATACCATCAAATATACCGTTTCACTTTAAGCGGTTGCAATTTCCTGTACGACTTTGCTATGTCCATCAATAAAAGTCAAGGCCAAACACTAAAAGTTGCCGGATTGCAATGCATTTCACAAGGTCAGCTTTATGTAGCAGCATCATGTATCGGTGCAAAAACAAATCTTTTTGTGTATGCACATCAAAATAAAACCAAAAAAACATTGTTTATAAAGAAATTTTCAATCTTAATGCCAGATGATTTTCGGATTATTATTAAATGATTGCAGTTTGTATTTCCTTAAACTTTAAAGTTTCGAAACTTTCCATATCAGTTTCAAACTTTTACTTATAAAATAATTTTTTCATAAACAGCATAATTATGCATTTTATTCACTTGTATATTTCGTTTTGTTAAGCACGTTTTAAAAATGTACACTCAAATAAAAAAATTATAGGAATTATTTTCTGAAGCTGTAACACACCATGTGATAAAAAATAAAATAACATCGACAATTATGTTTTTGTGGTTTGTATTTAAAGAAAGAGAGATAAAAAAAAGTTATTTACTTTCCCTGGTTCCATTCGTCTTGGGGAAACCATGTATAACCCCCCCCCCCCCACCTGTACTTAGCTCAATAGTAAGATTAGTAAAGCTTGTTCTATGAGATTGTAATCTACTTTTTCATGTCTGCACTACCTCTACTATTGCAAATATTAGGTGATAAGAGTTTTTAAGAGTATAAAAGCAAGTGATATGAGAACAATGATCAAAATGATAACTTAATCTGCCAACCAATAGAGTATACAAACATTGCTTTTTGATTCTGCACCCGGGCATCGCCGGGTAGCCCTGCTAGTATTAAACAATATAGTATATGATATGATATAGTATATAATATAATATAGTATATTATATGATATAGTATATAATAGTATATAATATGTTGTGTTGTGTTATATATAATGGTGTTCATCTTTGCCGTCGCGTTAGATTCAGCAGGTGTTTGGAGAAGATGAGTAACACAAATTAAGGAGTGGTTTAACCGATTCAAAAATGTGTGTACATCAGTGGAAAGTGACCAGTGTTCTGGCAGGCGTTTGGGGCCTGCCAGAACGCTGGTCACTTTCCACTGTTTGCTTGGAGTGCAGTTGTTGTTGAGATAATGCGGAACGTGACGGCGGAGATGAACACCGTTCCAAAGGAAGACTTCCAGAGGTGTGGAAAGTGTGTGCAAGCACAAGGGGCCTACTTTGAAGGGATTAGGATCCCAACCCTGTCACGTATTTGAAATATTTTTTCTGGCCTAAGGTCGAATATGTTCTAGACATGCCTCGTATAACTGTACAAATAAATACACATTGGTCTTCATTATAGAGTGGAGGCTGTAACCTCTACCATCGATACTTACCTGTCTTCAGTCTTTGTAGTTAAGAAAAACAAATGTCACTCGTGTTCAGCAGAAACCTACAAACGGGGGGGGGGGGGGGTCAGCAAGAGTAATTCACACATTGATATATACAGGAGTTGAAAAAGTAATATATTTTGCGATAACCTTATTTTAAAGAAATTAAAATAAGGTTAAGATAAAATGACAACCAATTTTCTTTTAACTCGAACTTCCACAGACGTTTGATAAAACATTAAGAAAAACTTTGAAAACTGACGTCTTTTTAAAGTGTTTTTAATGTTAGTGATTCATATAAAAATTGCACAAAAATCGCATAACTACAAGTGGATTTTTTTAATTCTGGAAACTTCCTTTTCTCGAATTCTACAAAAAAATACAAAATGGATAAATTGAGGCAAATGATTTAGCAAACAATTGGATAGAAAAGTTCTAGAAAAAAAAAATTTGGCTGACAAAAATACAGATCAGTTAAACAGTTTCTTTACACTAAAAATCTTTTTTTTTTTTTTAGTATTTTGATAGGATCATTGTTAAGACTTATTAAAAAAGTAAATATCTGCCCCCCCCCCCCCCTGTCACATATTTGCTAGGCTGGAAGGTTATATAATTGTGAAAGGACTACATACAATGTGGTTAAAGCAAAATAAATTTCAAACGTTATTGATAATTTTTACCCATTCATTTTTTTATTTTTTATTATCGCTTATGTTTGAATTCATGTTTTGAAACATGTCATACCATAGCTAATTATTGTTACGGTAATGTTTTAAGCTCTATTTATAAAAGTCCAAATAGTCCAATTGATAGAACTTCAGTCTGAAAATCTCGAGGTTTCGATTTCTGGTCATTCTCCATTTCTAAAAGTTCGGATTTCTGATTTTTCAAAATGAGACAAATTCCGCAATGTATTTATTTAATAAAAAAAAAAAAAAAGAAAAAGACGAACAAAATCATTATTTATGAGATTTTGATAATTTATTTGATGCAATGAATAAAATATTTAAATTATTTTCAATTCTAACCAGAAATGACTCTTCAGAACTCTAACAAAACCAGTTTTTTTCTAGATAATGCCTTTGAGTATTTATGACTTCTTTTTTTTTCTAAGGCCAGATTAAAGATATGTCCAAGTTTTGCTTATCAGAAATCGATTGAAGTTCTTGTGTAGATATTTATTTGTTTTGTTTTATGTTTTATGTTTGTTTTGTTTTATTTTATTGTTTTATGTTTGTTTTGTTTTTTGTTTATTTTATTTGGTTTAGTTTTATTGTTTTGTTTTATTTTTCTTTGGTTTGTTTTTTATTTTTCTTTGTTTTATTTTGTACTAGTGCATCATTGCTTATCCTTAAGTGGCCTTTGGGCCTTAATAAGGGTTGATGAGTTTGTCAGGTGGACAGTGAAAAAACACCTTGACGATGGTTGAAATTGGGCTGGATTTGGTTATTTGAGAGGATGGTTAAGATTGGATATGAAAATGGTCATGTTGTAGTCAGCTAGGAAGTAGCCCAACAGTATTGTTCCACAGACGAGCAGTTCTTGGAAAGAAACTGAACTTCTCTGAGCAGAATTTAATATGGGAGAAGAAAATTATTTAAAGTGGTTGTAGCAAGACGAGTTTTTGCTGTGAATGTTTTAGGGGGGGGTGCATAGATTGGAGCTCGGTCGAGCACTTGCCATGAAAATAGCGATAGAGTAGAGAAAGACTAGTAACGTCTCTTTTATGAGAAAGGCGGAAGAGAAGTGGACATTCCCCACTAGATTGTGAAGTCGGTTTTTTTTTACCTGTAAAAAAAACTCCTTTATCAATGAGATCCTAAATGCATTTAAATGTTAAATTTTTTTTTTATGCAACTTCCAGTTCATGTGTATTTTTTTTTTTTTTTCTATAAAACTTAAGTCTGATTTAGTCCAAATTTCTTAGTGTAATGACTCCTGACTTCGTCAAATCGACTCACACTGAAATATTTCAAGCGATAACTAATCAAAATCTGCTCATAAAAATTCACTGTCAACTTTTTGTCATGAGAAACTTTAAGTTATCTCTCTTTGAATAAAACTTACACAAGATTCAAACATCTTTTCATTTCAGTTCTTCACCGTTTTGTTTGTATTTTTCCAATTCTTCAAGTAATTCTGTTTCCCGTTTGTCAAGAAGTTTCAATCTCTCGGCTAAAGTGCCATGAAGAACAAGTTTACCTGTGGATTAAAAAAAAAAAAAATATATATATATATATATATATATATATTAAAAAATTTTTTTCCTTCAATCAAAATGACAGCTCGTCTAAAGTAAAATCACTCTGACACGAGTTGAAGACAGCCAGGTTGTTGTATGCAGGGAAGCAGTCACATGGAATTGTGGTCCACATAGGAAGTTCTTGGAAAAAAACTGTTCATGGAAATTCGCCTGATGCTAGAGACACGGAAGAAAGGAAAGTTCTTTTACTAGTGGAAGAACGAGTTATTGCAGTGAATGTTTTACAAGGAGGAACTATAGATTGGAGCTCCGTCGAATCTTCCATCGACTTATACTAAAAAGAAATCCTGCATCATGCAAAAAAAAGAAAGGGAATCAATGCTTACCTGAAATGCGAGTCGTTGATTTGTTGTCAAAGTTTTCCCAAATTTTATCCTCTTGATGTTTTTGCTCTTCAAAAGCATCCACTTTCTGTTTGGAAGAAAAAAAAAAAATCCGCTTTGTTCTACGGTGCAACTTGATAACTCAACCCCGACTTTTATTATAATAATACAAAAAAGAACCTTTATGAGATAATTTTTAATAATTGTCTTCAAAAAGAAATTTAATAGACATCTTTCTCTTCTTCAGGATCTCATTTTCTCCCTCTCCATGTAATGTCACTTTTCCCTCTTCCAGGCGTCAGATGGTATTTGAGATTTTGCAAACCCTTGTCCAATCACTTTCATCCAAGTTTTCCTTGGCTGGCCAATCTTCCTGCAATTCAATGCATTCATGCTTCTGCAACAGTTTATCCAGGAGGATGAACGCTACACATGACCGTATGTACCAATGTAACCAATTCGTCCTTAAGATAACTTCTATGCTTGGCAAATGTAGTGCTTTCAGCAAATCCTCTGACCTGATGGGTTGGGTTTGATCAGATTTCACATTGCAGATCCATTTAATCATGGATCTATTATGACACTGCAGTTGGCTGGGGGAGGGCCCAATATTTGCTGTCATATAACGCAATGTAAAGAGTTATTTGAACTCAGAAATTAAAGTTTTAAAGACAAATATAAGTAAACATTCTTAAAATTGACTTAATATTTTTGCCATTTAATAACAATAAATAATCTTTAGTGCTTTAGAATTTTAACTTCAAATCCAAAAAGTATTCAATTATGGCAAATATTGGTTTGTGGTCATTGCTACATAGCTTAAGTAGAATACAAGATATATAGCTGAGTTCATCAACGTTTTTTTTTTTCCTAATTTGAATCACAAAATACATGTAAAAATATTCTCCAGTTTCGGGACTGAGTTATGTCGAATGGATCTCCTACACCTTCTGAAACAGCAGTGGGAATGACTAATCGGATTTTTACTGAATAAGCGATAATAATTATATTTTGCTTTTGCAAACGTAATTCATCCTAAACATATATATATATATATACATATATATTATAGATAGATATTTTTTAATTAATTTATAAATTTTTTGGTGTGCAAAAATTCATTTATAGATTTTTTTTTTTTTTTTTTTTTTTTTTTTTTAATTTATATATACAAAAATTGATGACACGTCTGATTAAGGGCGAATTAAAATGTGGTCCTCTGCATATTGTAAAAATAAATAAACCGACAAATTATAAAAACGCACAGTTAAACACTGGTCGACTCTTGCCAGAAAAAACAATAACAAAAAAAAAAATCAGTATATATATATATATATATGTCAGATTTTCAAAGTTAGGCCAAAATAACAATCCGTTTGACATAGGCTAGTCTGAATCAAGTATCGTTATTTTTTTTGTTTTTTTTCATTCCATTATGTTATTATTCAATACTTATGACTAAGAATACTTTTAGAGTTGAGACATTTTTGCCTTACTCAATAACATGAGTTTACGGCCTTCATAAAATGAATGAAGTCTCGACATTTCATTACCTATTTCAGCAATTAGTTTATTTACAATGGCGTCAGAAAGGGAGTAATGTAGCACTGTTGGATTTGAAGAGAGCCTACCTGCAGATACGTGTCCATGAGTCATTATGGCCATTTCAGACGGTGATAATCAAGGGAAAACGATATTGTTTGACACGTTTAGGTTTTGGCCTGAATGTAGCACCCTTAATAATGACAGCTATTATTAAAACTGTTTTGATGCAGGATGAGACCACAGCAAAAGCTGCTTCAGCTTATATTGATGACATTTACATTGATGAGGATATAATGTCTGCAGATGTGGTTCGAACAAAACTGGAATCGTTTGGTAAGTCCCGCGTTTCCCTACACTCCCCCCCCCCTGCCCTGTGTGTGCTCATGAGATCAGGGGGGAGTGTAGGGAAACGCGGGACTTACCAAACTAGCATGTGTGCATAGTTCAATGGGTCGGTCGTGGAAGTAAATGAATGAAGAAGAAAGAAACAAAAATGGCTGCCTTGTCTCTTTATATGCCTGAAATGTGACCACCTGATATGTAAATGAGATGCTCCTGGTTGGAGATAAAAGAGGGTTGATTTGTTGTTTTGGGACGTTAACTTTGAAGTTGGATTTCAAAGAGATAAGTGAGATAATCAAAGGTTGGAAGTTATACAATTAATTGTTTATCATATTACTAGGTAAAATATTTTCATTCTAATTTCTACTTACACAGATGTTTATAATACCTGCTCCATCTGTTGCTTAACTTTAAAGGCTACAAGGGGGCCTTTCTTTATTCAGAACAAATGGACCAGCATCGCCATCTTGGATTTATTTATTCTAGACTCAGATATTTTCTGGAACAATTGAATGATTCAATTAGTTTTCCAACAACCTTAGCAATAGATTGAATGTAAATATTCCATTTTAGATCTGGAGTGAAAGTCAATCCTAGGAGCTTATCAAAACAAAGCCATTCATTTCGACTGGGTTGAAACAAGGATCTGAGCATTATTGGTGAAAGGAGAGACACTTGGTTTTAGCGGTTTTCAAAATAATGAGCACTTCCCCTCCCCCCATTGCACCATGTGCTTCAGATCTCAACTGTTGGGTTGCAAAATAAGCTTCGGGCTGGTATTGTTACAGACGCTAACAAAATCATAAACAATGATGAAAACTGTTAGTCTCAGAGCTAAGCAGAGGCTTCATCGATAGCCAACATGGAGGACCCAGTCAGCATCCTGCAACTGTTGGCTCTTCTTATTTCCGATAATAGAATAGACCAAATACAAGTAAATAAATATGATCAATCCAAACCAAAAATCACACAGAGGAAGAGATGGACCACAAACAGTGATGAAAGTGTTCCGGGTTTTCCTCGGATTTTACTTTCGTATATGGGAGGGAGATATAATTAAAGGCTTCAAATTGAAAGAGAAAAGAAGACTTGAAGATTAAAAAGACCTGAACAAAGACAACTAAAATAACAATTCATGAAAATGAGGATTTGTTTCAGCAAAAACGAAAACTATCAGAACTTTACTAAACTAAACTAGCTGAAGTAATTCTTTTTTTTTTTTTTTAGTCAAAAGTTAAATGTGTTTAGTGTGAACTAAAGTTGCATCTTAAAAAAAAATGTAATTTAATAAAGTTTTTTTTAATATTGTATTTTGAATCTTTTTTAGGTTATATCACACTTTCAACAAAGATCATCATATTACAAATGATCTTCAGTTTTAGTTTTGTTATATATGGGCTGATTTCACAGTTTTGTTAATAAAATAATTTGATTTTCCAATTAAAATTTGAAGGTCAGAACCCACCGCAGCCTTCTGTTTTATGTCGAATTTTTCCGGACTCTCCAATTAATCACCATTTTAATATCAATACAAAAATATTTTCAGGGTTTTTTTTTTGAAAAATGTCATTTTCATCTCTGCACAAAGGAAATTAGAGTACTAATGAAGTGCTATTACAAAGCCCTCCCCCCCCCCTCCCCGAAGTAATAAATAAAGCCCCCACCACCACGAAAGGGGCTCATCTAAAACCTAGAATATAATCCCGAAGTTATGCCATCGATTTTCGAAACAACATTTCCTATAAAAGTGTGAATGTTTTTTCTCCTCAAAAAAAAGTCTTACCTTTTGAAGATCACTGATGAGATTGAGCAATTCTTTTCGGCTCATATCTTCATAATCCTCTAAAATAACACATAAAAAATAAAAACATAAAAAGAAAAAGCGAGACAATAAGAGGGCAGCCGAAAGAACAACATCCGCCAAACTCGAATATTCAATGCAGAAAGGAATCTTGGTATACAAGACCCGTCCTATCTTCTATCTTCAATGTTTGTTATAGAAAGCAGAAAATATTGAGGCAGATGAAATTTTTATCTTTAATTTAAAAGAATCTGTTGAAAGGGGAGATAATTCAAACTGTTTCATAAAGGAAAATCCAGAGAATTAGTAAGAAAATAAATTAAAAAAAGGTTACTTATGTCAGTCCAGTCCGTAAACTGCATAATAACATATAATTTAGAAAGCCATTCTTAACATGGGGGAGGTGGGGGTTGATTAACTATTCTGTTTATTAAATTGTTAGGTGAAAGTACAGAATAGTTAATCAACTCCTCCACCTTTTTTTATTGGTAGTTTTAAGATTAAAAATAAATTCGTTTCGATTCGTTAAAGCCATTTACCGTTTTACGCAGCGTCAACAAGTAGATTTTTTTAAGAAAACATTAATGTGCTAAGTTGTTTTTTTTATTACTTGACCTCATATTGCAAATGTTATTTTTTTAGTTTTCTTTCAAGGCAAAAAATGTAAACCTGACTATATTTGAAATTATTTCCAACCAGCAATATATTTCCACCCCAGACAATGCTGGGTGACTACCGCTAGTATTTAATAAAAAAAAGAAAGGAATAGAAACTAAAACTTTTGTAATTGTATTCATAATATTAGAACTTTAATTTATGATCAACAAAGGTTTGTCGAAAGCCGAGAAAGAAGAATGTCGAGCAAGCATGTTGCTGACGGACACATAGCTGTTCCCACTTCACGTGCTGGTGAAGTGGGAGACGAAGGATCTTCTCTCGCCAGCGTCCAGTTTGAAAAGAAAGCTTGTTTCTCAGCAATGGCAAAAAAAGTCAAAAGTGAATCATTACACCAATCTTGATTCGGCCACAGTCGACTAATTTCATCTCACTATCCAATTCTCTGCGCACAAAAAAATGGTGTGTTACTGCTACATAACCCCCTGCTTAGGCGGAAAGTTGTCAGAGATTTAAAAAATGGTGCACCCTACAAGAAGCTTTATTATCGGCCTGATATTTAGCAACGAACTGGCACTTCGATTTTGGTAAAACAAGAATCCATCAATTAAAATATTCTCAAACAAGTTTTTGCTTTTGGTCCAATTAAGCATTTTCATTTGTCTGATTACTTTTTGCTGAAGTATTTTGGGTCCGTAAATAATCCTATCTTACTAAAATTATAAGACAACTTCACGTCTGTCTGTGTGTCTGTGCTTTTTTCTTCTTGTGAGTATATGACTTGCACATTGAATTAATGTTATTTTAAAAAAATTTTGTTACTCTTAATTGAATGTTTATTGAAATAAAAAACGAAATAATGTAAAATAAACTTCTATTTAAAAAAATAATTTAATTATGAAATTGAATCCACCATCATGCATTTCGGTTTATCCATAAACAAGTCAGCCATTTTATTATTTTTTAATAGTTGGATCTGAACAGAGCATGCCTTTGGGTCAACTTGGAAAGCCTCGCGGACGTCATGTAGAAGAGCAGACTGCGTTGATTGGATCACGTTGAGCGCAGCAATGGCTGGATGGCTAAAGTCCGACAGTTGAACGTGCCAGCAGAGAAGACCACCTCTGGCAGCCCAAGTTGTCTTGGGAGGACGTGATCAAACGTGATAGGAGAGCCTTGGGTATGGATTCCGTCAGGCCTCACCAAAGACAAGAATGGAGGGGAAAACTTAGATCGAAACTAGACAATCAAGCTCCACCCTCATCAGAGGATTAATTGTGGCCTGATTCAACAAATAAACCGGTTGATGTTGATGATGATGGTGATGATCATCATCATGCTGATGATGATGATGAGTTGTAAAAATAGAATAACTTATTTTGTGACTTTTCAGAATTTGAAAGACTTTAAACTGTCAAATAGAAAGCCATTTATGGATGGCTTTCAAGTTCTTAGAATGGATTAAAAGTTTTGTCAGCTATTTACATCCAATGATTTTATAAATAGATTAAAACAACATTTATACGTTAACAAAATTAGTTATAATTTCATAACAAGTTCGTTCCACTAATCATTTACTAAGCAAACGATATTGTAATAACTAAATTTAACTTTAAAAATTTTATTAAAAAATAAATTGGTTAAAAAAAAAAAAAGTACAAATGGCATATTCAAAAGAAGTGAAAATAAAAATACTCCCGGACAACGCCGGGTAGGACCAGCTAGTCATTTGTAATATTCTCAACCAAAAAGAGTTTATCACTGAATAGGTGGGGGGGGGGGGGGAGACATACAAGTAATAATTTGACACAGGCAGCACCGATGTGAGAGGATGATGCCCCCCCCCCCATCATCCCTTCAATCTATGACACGAGCCAATCTCAGAAATTGTGTCCGATTTAGAAAAAGGCACGTGTTTTACACGCTAACTTTTGCGTGACAGGATGGAAATATATTTATTTATATACAAATTCAGAATTAAACAGGAAATCAAAAATTAATCAAAATGAGATTTTCTTTTACCGTCAAAAAAATCCATTTCTTCGTTCTTATCGGGTTCGATTTTGTCTAAAGCGTGTTCCAAGTCTTTTTTCAATTCCTGATTTTCAATTTGCAGCTGTTGGACATTTTCGTTCAGATGTAAAATTGTTTCACTCAACGTTTTCACTTTGTTCTGACCGTATTTCGCTTTGACGGATCTTGATTTAAAAAAGAACAAAAGATTTTGAATAAGTTAAATTCATGTTTGTTTGTTAGTGTTTAACGACATTTTAACAATTAAAAGATGATCCCAGGTCAAACCCCCCCCCCCTCTTCCACCAAATCAGACAGTTTTTACAATGTTTTTATTTGTTGTGAAGGTGGTTTTAGAGTGTGCAATTTGACAATTCATAATGTATCACTGATTTTGTTTGAATTTTAGAGTTTGGTTGCATTTCTGCCTCTTTTAGATTGTTTAAGATATTATTTGGGCCATTCTTTTGAAGAAATTTTTCAAATTGTTTTTTTGGTAATAAATAATCAATATTTCTATGCAGGTTAATTTGAAATTTGTTTCTTGTCAAATGTTATTTCGTTAATACTGGATTTTTTTATAATTAAATATGTTTGTACAAATTAGTTTCTTTAAGAAATTCTATTTTTTGGGAAAATTTTCAAATAATGTTTTTGTATTTGTTACTTTGTAATTGATTGATGCCGTTTGGTTTACTACGAAAGGTGATGCATACAGCAATGATAGAATAGACATGCATTAAGGACGGTGAAGGCACATACATAGGTAACTTTACATTAGTTTTAAACCTCTGAATGTCAGTACAGTCTGAGAAACAGGGAGCAGGGATGGAGTTTCAGAGGTCGGCAGCACGAGCAAAGAAGCTATTGGAGTAGAAGGCTCTCAGGCATCTGGGGGACCTCCACAGTGAATGGATGGGATTTTGCTGATTGTCAGGTTGGTCTAGTGAATTTACGTTGAAGGGGCACCAGAGCAGCCAGTTCATCGGAGCACAATCCGTTGAAGTATTTGTAAAACAGGCACAAGGATGCAACATTGCGGCGATGTGACAGGGACTGGAGCATGGTGGATAGTGAGGGGCCTATTAAATTACCGACTGTTTTTGGGACCTTGTCTAAGAGGGAGAGACTAGTGGATGATGCACCAGCCCAGATGTGACAACAATACTCCATACATTGGCGGATGGTGGCTTTGTAGAGATATAGGATAATGTCAGGTGTGAGGAGTTTACTAGCATGTTAGAGGAGCCAACCTTCTTTGCAGCAGCTTTGGCAATGTATTTGTTCCAATTCATGTTACCTGTGAAGGTTAGGCCGAGGAGTTTGAATGATGAACTCTCAGGTAGGGTGTTATGCCATGACAATCGGTGGTTGGAGAGGTTTCTCGTAGTTATTGAAGGAAAGGAGCTTTGTCTTTACGGCATTAAAAGTTACGAACCATTTATGACCCCAATCCACCACAGCCTGGAGGTCATTTTCTAAGGATTTAGCCATTGCCTTGGATATGATCACGTCCGTTTTGCCCACACGACAAGAGTAGAGCATGGTGTAGTTAGCAAATATTCCTATCTCAGACTCAATGTCATCAGGGAGGTCGTTTATGAAGATCAAGAACAATAAAGGTCCAAGAATGGATCCCTGGGGGACACCTGCATTTATGTCATGTTGTTTAGATGAACGGCCATGGAGGACAACCTGGATCTTTCTTTTGGTTAGGAAGGATCTAATTATATTAAATATTTGCCCAGTAATATCATATGAGCATATTTAAATAAGTTTTACTTATGAGGCTGTTCAGACGTTTTGTTACGTTGGTGATACTATTGGAGCACAGGGAGGAGCTGGTGTTAGTGTGAGTGATAGGGTTATGTTTGTTTGTTTTGTTTTACGGCATATCAACCTTTTTCAGGTAATTTAATGCCGAATCAAGTTGGATTCTTTAAAAGTTCTTTTCAAAAAAAACATTCTTTAAAAAGACAAAAAAAATTATATTTTGAAAACATTCTTTAAACTTTTTTTTTTACGGCATATCATCTATTTTCCGTTCATTTAATACCAAATCAAGCTTGATTTATGTCTTTAGATAATTATATTTTTTTATATAGATCAACAGCTTTTAAAAAGTTCATTATTGTCTCTACTTGTTTTTTCTGAAACAGTTTCTTCATTGTACCTGCTTTGTAGAAAGTTTCCCTTATAGGGGTCAGATCAATGCATTCAGTAACAATATGCTTGATTGTGTACGCAGTCTGGCATGCATAGCATATTGGTTGCTGTTCGTCTTCAAGTAAGTAGGAATGCGTAATCCTTGTGTGTAATCCGAAGTCTGGATAACACTACTTCCTCCTTTCGGCTTTTTCGTGAGCTTTTTTTCCATTCTCCTATTGTAGTTTTGATCGCTAGGAGTTTGTTGTTGTCTTTGTTGTTGGATATATTTTGGTGATCTTCGTTTTAAAATCTGTACAAAGAATCTTAAAAATGGTATCCTGAGCCATGCCTAAGGCAGACCTGGCCGCCCTATCAGCCTTGTCATTTTCGTCTGATTCCAATATGACTTGGGATCCAACACAGTAATATTTCATTATCTTTTGACAAATATTTAATTTTACAAAGTAATTTAGTTATTCATGGTGGATGGAGTAGATTGAGGGAACTTTTGCCATTACTAACCAACAGAGTGTCGATCAAGGGAAGAATCTATGCAGTATGATGATATATCAAAGTGAAACCTGGTCAGTGAGGGTTGAGGATATGCGTTGCATGGAGAGAAATGATATGAGAATGATACGATGGATGTGTAATGTGAGTCTTAAAGACAAGCTTAGATCTGATGACCTTAGAGGAAGATTAAATCTGAACAGTATACAGAGATGTGTGCAGAACTGGCAACTTTGAAAGAATGGATGAGAGTTCTTGGGTAAGTAGATGTAGAACAGTTGAGGAAACAGGGTCAGTTGGCAGGGGAAGGCCAAGGAAAACATGGGAAGAAGTGATAAGAATAGATTATTAATAAAGACCTGGTCGAAGATAGGTTAGTTTGGAAGTCAATTTCTAAAATCTTTTTTTTTGTATTCGAATTTTATACTGCTTATTTTTTTACATTTCTATATGAAATTTGGCAATTATGCAGTATAGTTAACAAGAAATAAAAGAGTGAAAAAATCTGGGTACTCTTATAGAGAATTTTTTTTTTTCAATAAATAATTAATAAATCCTTTATTCCTCACTTGGACATTGCTGAGTTCCATATCGAGAAATCCTGATTCTAAAAGCCATGTAAAACGAACATTAAACCAACGACGACAACAATGATGAAGAAGAAAATTATCATTGAAAATTAATTTGGATTATTCGGACTACTATTCTCATCTTGGATGTTAGCAGTCTGAATAATCCAAATTATTAAAGTTCCAAAATGTAAATTAATTCGTATTTTTGTTGTCAAAAAAAGACTCAAAAGTAAAAAACGAAAAACTCCCAGTAAAACATATTTCCATCAAATTAAGTATCAATTTATTTTAATTGTGTTTTATTCATCGTGGTTTGTACGATGTGTGTCATGTAACGCATTTATACAGAGCAGCGTGTATTGACTAACCCCAACCTACTACACAGAAGGAAATGGTGTGTTTGTTTTGAAGAGTTACTTACCCTTTTGTCTGAAGTTGACCTTTGCAACTTTGAAGGCGGACAATCTCTTGATAAAAAGTTTCCATCTGAACTTTTAATTCTTCAATTTTTGTTGTCTTCAAATCGCTTTGAAGTTTGCTTGAAGCAAAACAAAAAAAAAAATGAAACAATTATTTCGCATTGTCACAACTAAAAAAGAATAAAAAATAAAAATTCCCATTATTTAAGAAATTTAATACAAAAGAGAGATAAGAAAATGACGTCAATTTGTCGATTGGAGATATCTTTCATATCGTTGAAAATCAGCATAAAATTTTTGTTTTTAATATTAACGACATGTATTGAATGCTAACAATGATGAGAACCAATTTGTAAACTTCTGAATCAGATGATTTTCTAGTCCGTAAAAAAGAAATTGATAATTCAAAAACTTTTTTGTTCTATTGATTTTCTGTCTGATTCTAAATTTGATTAAAACCCAAAATATGATGCAATATGTGATATCTATACTTACAGGATGGAATATCTTTATCATCTCTATATAAGGCAGCATGTGATATATATATATATATATATACTAGCAAATATATGCTCCCTCTGGTCACATATTTTTACGAGCCTGGGAGGAAAGTATCATGGTGAACGAACATATACTACACTGACCTCCAAAGGACAAAGTAAGGACTGAGGGGGACAGTATAATGACAAACAAATACTACCCCCCCCCCTCACCAAACCCGAGGGGTTAATGTCTGATGGTCTCATGACAACAGAACGGATACAACACTAACAAAAGGAGAAGGTAATCCTGGGAGGATGGTATGATGAGGAACGAACATATACTATACTGCCCTCCAAAAAGAGGAGTTAATACCTGGGAAGAATTTATTATGACAAATGAAAATATACTACACTACTCCCCAAAGGTGGAGGTAAAGCCTGAGAGGATTCACCCCCTCCCCCAAAAAGGAGTAGGTAATGCTTGGGAGGATGAAGGAACATATACGGCACATAGTTGTCCCTTTATCATAGAAGAAATTTAAAACTTCTTGTGGACTTCCGTCAGATAGAGGGCAAGGACACAAAGGACCCCACCAATTTTTTCGGATGCCCCGCCCCCCCTCATGACAACATTCGTAAGCCCCCCCCCCCCCCCCCCCCCCCCCCCCCCAGCCAGCCACGAGAACTCTGTTTGGCAAATGCTGGCCGTCGCTGAAGGGGCCATATCGGGAATGAAACTGCCTAAGGACAAAGACCCTTTCCTTGACAGACTTTTACCAGAGGGCAAGAGAATGGTTCGATTTTGGTGCGTCCCTCTTTTTATAGGGCACTAAAACTAACGTTCCCCCTGGATGTTGGCGGCATTGCACGCAGCGGCCAGGACACAAAGGAATTAGCCACATTTAACATGGCATATAGCGTCAACATCTGGCCGATTTCAGAACCGGATGTGACATTGCTAGTTTAAATATGAGGTCTTCAAACCGGGTAGTTCGCGTTCAGGGAGATCTCTTATCCCTGGGAGTGGATGTAGCTGCGATCAAGGAGACGCACTTTGTTTCATCTAGGGATTGTCAGGTGCTGATCAGAGACTTTGATGTCTTCTCAGCATATGGGAATCCCCGGGGGAAGGATGTCTCCTTGTTTGTGAACCACACCCTGTTCACAATGGTCAACGTTGTCCATAGAGATGCAGAGGTTGTTCGTAGCCGATATTGTTATTCAACGTTTTCTTTCTCTATTAGATTTCTCCAAATCGTATTCAGCTTTATGCTTAGTTTGCTCAGTAGGTTGTCATGTCCGAGCATGAGAGCTGTTTCCTCAAGTTTCCTCACTTTCCAGTGGGACTCACTGTTTATTAGTTTTACTTCTTCCCTCTTTGATGGAGATACGAAATTTCCGAGGAAAAACAACAACTACTTATCCAGCGGGAATGATTAATGGGGGAATGGGTAGCCTCTCAGAAACTTTTCTGTCAAATACGGTCAGAAGAGAAACAAACCCTAATCCAGACGGTGGTTGGGGGGGGGGATACTGTAAGAACTGGCGAAGCAGGACCTACAACGTGAGGCTAGAGGAATTGGCTAAGGAAAGTATCCAACGAAGCCGTGAACTTTGACGAGGATGAGCATCAGGAAGTTTCTCAGCCTGGCTCAGCATCGGTACGTTCGAAAAGTCAAGTACTCGGATGGATGTACGTTGTTATCAACTCAGGAGATTTTCAAGGGATTTTGGGAGCATTTCGAGGTGCGCTTTGCCCCAATCTCCAGGAGTAACTATTTGGCAGACTCTTCCTGCCTTGATGCAGCGAGAGCAGCTGGTTGTGAAGACAGGATCACGGAGTGTAAGGTCTAAGCTGCATTAAAGCAAGTCGGCTGTAACAAATTGATGGTCTGCCATACAAATTGTTTTTGAGGCTGTCACACATGTTTGTGCGGCTTTTGACAGATATGCATTGTGTTTTTAATTTTTCCGTATAACTTTGTCAATATTGCTGCAATTACATTGAGCTCTTTAACCGGAATTACTCTGAAAAGTATTCTATATTGAACTCGCATCCATCGAGTTATATATTATGGAAATGAATGGCGACTTAAATGCAATCATGTTTCAATTTCTGCTGTTAATTATTTGCACATTTTCAAGAATGGACAAAGGAAAAGAAAATCTATTGAAAATTTCTGTATTTTTTGTCAAATAGAAAAAATGTTGTACATAGAAAATGAAATATCGTTCTTCCAAAATATATTTGCTAGTTTAAGTAAGGGATCAAAACATAAAATTAAGGAGGCTTCCAGAGCGCTGCTGAAACAATCCCTTCCAAAGGTCCTCAGAAAACCCCATTCATGCCCTGGTGGGTTTTTTTTTTTTTTTTTATGGAAATCGCTCCAGACAAGGCATGAAGCCACTTGATGTAAGGAGCTAACAAGAATGAAAGATGATTACTGCAAAGACAGGAGATGCCGATTGGCCTTAGTCTTGAAAAGACCAAAATTATAGGTAGGAGGAAAACAGTCAGCAGGAAGGGAGTTCCACAAGCCTGCAGTTCTTTGGAAAGAAGCTACTGGAATAGGAAGCTGTATTACAATGAGGTATCAAAATAGCGAATTGATGGAGACCACAAGACCAACGAGTCAAACGAGCTGGAACAAAAGAAGCAGGGAATAGATCACATAATTCTGAAGAACACATGCCATAATATTATTTATAGAAAAGACTGAGACTAGCAACATCATGTCTGTGAGAGAGAGGGTGTAGAGAAGGAGAAAGTGTAAGCCAAATCAAATTACAGATACGTTTTTGCACCTTATCAAGAACCCTCAAATGGGACAGAGATTTACCAGCCCAAATATGACAACAGTACATTTGTAGAGATAGAGAATAGTCTCAGGTGTGAGAAAGTGTTTGGAGCGATAGAGAGAACCGACTTTACGAGAAACAGAAAGAGCAATGGATCTAATGTATGAATTCCAAGAAAGATTTGATGAGAGAGAAAGACCAAGAAGTTTCAGAGTCGATTTTTCCTCAAGAGCAGAGTCATCCATGAGAATCTGTTTCAGAAGTATCGGCAGCTCTGAATGGATGATTCGCTTTGGTTAGATTTCTTTGGAATGAATTCTCGATCATAAAAATCAAATAAAATCTAAGAAAAAAATCTCCTATAGCCGTAATAAGGTTACAATAAGCGTCCAAACTTCAGAAGGAACTCCTGTACAAACAACACAATAATGTCCACCACTAACACGTTCTCGCATCTGTTCATAATTCGACTCCTCAAAATGTAAATACACTCTTGTAAATATACCACCTTGTTGTCTTAATTATTATCGTCCCTTCAAGGTCACAACAATATTTTTACACTTACTTAAATGCAGTTTCTTTGTCTTTTAACTGAGTTTCTAATTTCAGAATCTTTTGCTTCAGACTGTGAATGGCCTGCAAAGAAAAGAGGATAAAAAACTTCAGCATTTCTCGAATTGTTGATCGTAGCAAGATAGAAAAGAGCTTCAAGTTTTAGAATTGATTTGTTTGGTCGGTGGATGTTTTCGAAATGACTGATTAAATTCACTATGAAATAATTTTGATTATTTAATTTTGAATGATTCGCTTTAAAGTTGAGGGTTTTCACCCAATTAAATATATAAGTTCAGAAATGTAGAGAGGTCTAATGCGCAACGGGGCGGGTATAAGTATGTATAATGTTCTCGCTTGTCAATTGTTATGTGAATCTATTAATATTCGGCTCGCGACATAATAGACACTTATACATACAATGCGAAGCGAGAACGTAGAATGAATAAGAAAGAGAGACATGGTTTGATGTTTACGCTTCCGAGACCTTCTTCTACAGAGAGCGATCTTCGTCAGCATTCGTTTATATATGCAAGAGAAATATACAAAGGGAGATAATTATACAATGTAAGTGAGGTAATTATGATACACGTTGTTGTTTCTAAATGTAAGATACTACACCTCTCTCCACCTTAATTAAGTGTACGCGTGCGTATGATAAGTGGGGGGAGTACAGTCCATTAATGTCCATCACTTATGTATGCAATATGTCCATGGTGATTCTCTGATTTCAAGGGGGATCACCGATTATACAATTGTCTCAGTCAAGGAGGAAATCGTTTTTTCTTTTTTTTTTTTCTTTGCAAGATACATAATTGAAGACCAACTTACGTCGTCTGCAGGATGAGGGGGGGGGGGAATCGACTTTCGACTCTTTTGAATCAATCTCTTTTTGATTCCTATTCTCTCTTCTTCAGGGGAGCTGTCTGAATTTGTCCGCGTGAAGAGTTGTCTTGGGTTGGACGTCGAAACTCTCTCCTTCTTTCTCTGTCTGCATGTCACTGCTTTTCTTCTTTTCCTTTTTTCCCTTTCTTCGCGCATTGCTGCCACGTGGGAATCAAAGGTGTTAGATTCCGTTTTTTTTTTTAACTGTGCGCTACACCGATAAATCTGGTTGTTTACGTTTTTTGTTGTTTTTTTTTTTTTTTAAGGAGTTTTTATCCCAGTTACGTTGTTTTTTGGGTTTTTTTTTTTCCTTCAGTGTTCTTGGGTTATTTTGTTTCATTCGAAGTGTTGATAGCATTCCCTGCTAAATCAACTAGTCGTTGTTTGCACGTGGGCACTGTATAGAGACTATCTGTCCTTTCTGCCAAGGTACGTGGCATTTTTTGGGACTTTGCCAGCTCTCTTCTTATGTAGTAGAATTATGTCTGGGCTTTAATATCTGAAAGTTTTTTTGTTTTTTTTGTGTGTGTAAAACCTTCTTCTGTTCTTTGTCTCTGATACGGACTCTTTGAATGATTTTGGGCAATATCAGAGTTTGGCCGCATTTGTCTGTTTTCCTCTTTCGTTTCGGCCAGGGACCTGTTTCTTTCTTGCCTTTTCAGTATCTGAAGGTTTCCGTGCAAAACTTCACCGTTTTTGTTTTGGCACAGGCTCTTCGAAAAGTTCCGGAGCAACATCAAAGTTTGGTCAAAATTGTCTCTTTATTCATTCCGTGTGTTCTGTTCTTTCGTTTCGTTCTTCGTATCGTTTAGTTTTCGTTTCGTTTCTTCGTATTTCGTTTCGTATTTTTTTTTTTTTTTAAACATGAGTTTGTTTAAAATTCTCGTCGCCTTGTAGCGACTTTCATTCGAAGTGTTCCTTTCTTTTTTTAAACGTGAGTTGTTTAAAATTCTCATCGCCATTTATAATGTTCTCGCTTGTCAATTGTTATGTGAATCTATTAATATTCGGCTCGCGACATAATAGACACTTATACATACAATGCGAAGCGAGAACGTAGAATGAATAAGAAAGAGAGACATGGTTTGATGTTTACGCTTCCGAGACCTTCTTCTAAAGAGAGCGATCTTCGTCAGCATTCGTTTATATATGCAAGAGAAATATACAAAGGGAGATAATTATACAATGTAAGTGAGGTAACTATGATACACGTCGTTGTCTCCAAATGCAAGATACTACAGTACGTATATAGTATGTGCACTGGGGTGGAGATAAGTACGTATATAGTATGTGCAACGGGGCGGAGATAAGTATGTATATAGTACGTGCACCGGGGTGGATATAAGTATGCATATAGTACGTGCACCGGGGTGGATATAAGTATGCATATAGTACGTGCACTGGAACAGAGATAAGTATGTATATAGTATGTGCACCGGGGTGGAGATACGTACGTATATAGAAGCTACAGACAGAGGTTGTACTTTTAATAGAAATATGTCATACTTTTGCCTTGGGCAATGGAAGAGGAGTGTTGGGGAAGGGACCGCTTTCACCGAAGGCAACAGGGAGAAGGTGGCAACAGAGAAAGGGGGGGGGGCGGTGAAATGGGCCGACCAGGGAAGATAAACAGAGAAAGATAAAGAGATGGCTATCGAGAGAGGGAGAGAAATAGAAGTTTGAATATAAAGATGTTACAGACGCGATTTTTCTTCTATTTTGTGTTTTTATGACCCCGAGCAACGCCGGGTAGCCTTGCTAGTCACAAATATGGATTTTTTATGGATAAAACGGTCTGTTTTTCACTTGTTTTTATTTTACTTCAGTAAGTTCTGAGAAATCAAGGGGGGCCCCATATTGGGGCTAACACTTTATTTCTATATGAGATACATAGACATTCCAGTGTTCCATCAAGATTCTCGTCAACCTCTCAAACATTAAGTCATAAAGCAGTGAAGAATACGAATTTTCCCCAATTCAATTAATTATGTCATATTTTATGTTTGTTTCCTGAATTTTGCTGGATTCCATAACAAGAATTCATCTGGTCTGGTGGAGTATCCAGCTAAGTGCTGTTACCTGAGGTAACATCACTTGGCACTTGGAGAAGGTGCACCATTCCTCGTATGAGCCAGTGTATAGCCGTGTCGAGGGGATCTTATTTGGGCTTCGAATACTATGTTATTTTGAATATTGGGTCAGGGTTTACTTGTAGGGGAAGTATCTTCATGTCAGGTTGTCCTGACAAACCCTTGTACAGAGAGACCGAAGATACTCAAGGATGGTGTCTAGTAGATTATTCAAACTCTGCAATAGGTAATTCAAACTCTCCATGTGTGTGAATGTGTGCATCTGTATGTGCATGTGTGCATGTGCACACATGCATATTCTAATATTCTCAAGTTGTTTAACAAAACTCAAAACTTACAGCAGATGACTTTGGATTCTGGTCTCTTAACGTTCGGTGGAAATCTTCATGCTGATAAAATAAAACAAATAATTTACAAAAGAAGTGAAATTCCTCGAATTGTACAAATAAAACAGATTGTGCTCGAAAAAAAAAGTTATGCCGAAAAAAGGTCAATGGGTCAAATCAAGGTTGAGAACCACTGGGTTAGACTTAGAGTTTAATTGGTGACTGGTCACTGTGGTCAGAGGTCAGACATGAAATGTGGTGGAAGTTTAAATAACAAAAAGTTTCCCAGATTCAAATATGCAGAACATTTTTATATAAGCAGTTTTCATAAAACAGACAGCGGAAGCCGGAGACCTGGAGGAATAAAAGATGGCTGACTAGATGTTTAGACTCTCTCTCTATATATATATATCCCTCTCTCTCTCCCTCTCTCTCTCTATATATATATATATCCCTCTCTCTCTCCCTCTCTCTCTCTCTATATATATATCTCTCTCTCTCTATATATATATATATATATATAGTCTCGGAAGTTTCTCAACCATGAAAACTATATAAAAAAAACAACAAAAAAATTATAGTCTCAAGTCTTCCAGTGGAAAATCACTCATGTAAGTCAATTTATTTTTTACAGTTATTATATTAGTTAGTTTCTAACACTATTTTAAGGGATCATCAGTTGTTTACCATGAAAAACCTCTCTCTCTATATATATATATATATATATCCCTCTCTCTATATATATATATCCCCCTCTCTCTATATATATATATATATCCCCCCTCTCTCTCTCTATATATATATATATCCCTCTCTCTCTCTCTCTATATATATATATATATATATGTAAAGGAGTAAGGCTACCAACATTTGTAGAATGTTTTTTTCAACATTTATTTATTATTTTGTTGTTTTTTTCAACATTTATTTATTATTTTACCATTTTATGATTTTATATATAACGCGTTTCAAGCGGTGGCCCGCTTTCATCAGATATGAAAATCCATTTGAAGAAATGTCTTTCGATTCGAGCAAATGTTGTTTCATTTGAGGAATTTGTTATTGTTTTTGCGCATGCGTGGGTTTGCGGGTGTGTGGGTATCTTTGATTTTTATTTTTATTTTTTATTTGTCATTTTTCCTGCTTCTCTTGGTCAAGTGCGTGTTACCCATCCATGATCCATCGGTCATCCCAGCCTTCTAGGGTGCGGGAAATTTTCTTTTGAAATTTGATACTTTTTATTGCTTTTTGTCGTCTCCAAAAATTGAAGTGGTGTCTGCGCGCGCGTGTGTCCGTATGCGTGTGGTCTGATCTTGAGTCTTGTGAATAGGTGGGCGATACATACACACACAAACACACAAACACGCACACACATACCCATGCGCGCGCACCCACAGGCGTGTGGTTATATTGACAGAGAGGGGGATAAAGGTTGAATTATATACACATACATACATATACACACACACACACATATATATATATATATATATATATATATATACATATACATACATACACACACACATACATATACACACATATTTGCAAAAGATAAATTAATGCAAACGGTCCAAATAGATTTGAACTTGGTTTGGCCGATTTCATAGTTCGGTATTTTATGTGCAAATTTAATGTCTATTGTAAATGATTCATTTAACACAAGTTGCTATTTGACTCATAGCTGTGTAGAAGTGCGCAATAAGAAGTTATGTACTAATATTATCTTCCTTGAATAAGAATTTTCCAGTCTATAGATAACTATAAATAGTTATTTATGTTTGTACTTAACTAGAGGTGGATAAAGTGTGATCAAAGTGTGTGTTGTTAGAGTTATGATCTGTTTAATGTTGGATTAAATTTAAGTATGAAGTTTTTTTCTTGTGTTAGTAAGTAAGTGTAGTCTTGGCTTTGGAAAATTGGCATTATTTTGAATTTTCCTCCGCTGCATGAGTGCACATGTTGGGAGACGAATAATTTACGGTTTTCTTTGATTTTAATGTTGCTTTTATGTAAAGATACTCTATTATTAAATGTTTTCGTCGCACCTATATAAGCTTCATTACATGTTGTACATTCTAGCACATAGACAACGTTCCTGGAGGTGCAGTTAAGGTCTTTTTTTATTGTGAATGTTTGTGTTGGGTTTTTAAATGTGTATGAGTTCCCCTCCATTATTATGTCACAGACCCCACATCTTTCCTTGTTGCATTTTGTGACCCCTTGTATTGTGTGTTGGTTGAGTTTAGATGAGGTTAAAATTTGTTTGAGGTTTTTCGGTTGGCGTTTGCTTTTTATTATTTTTGTTGTTTTTAATATGTCGTTTAGTTTGTTGTTATGGTTGAGTAGGGTTAGGTTTCTTGTTATTTCTGTGAATAATTCTGGATTGTTTTTGTTGTGTGTAGAGATGTATGCCAATATTTGTTCTTTGTTTCGTTTTTTTGGGATTCGTAATTGTTCTAATGGAATGTTTTCTGCTAGTTCTATACCTTTATGTATTATTTGTAGCGGGTATCCTCTTCTTTTTAAAGTTTTCCGTAGTTCCTCCAGTCGGACAATCCGGAGGTCTTTGTCACTGACTATAGTACAGATCCTGCGTGCTAGGGAGTAGGGTATAGATTTTAGGCAGCTTTTGGGGTGATGGCTCCTAAAATGGAGATATTGTTGGGTGTCTGTGGGTTTGTGGTAGATGTCTGTGATTATGTGAGTGTTTTTAATTTTAATCAATACATCTAAGAAGGGTAGTTCTGTTTGACTGTGTTCAATGGTGAATTTAATCTTGGGGTGTAGGTTCTGTAGTATGTTGTGTAATTTATTGATGTCCCCCCATGTGGGTTCCCAGAGGATAAAACAATCATCCAGGTATCTTTTCCAAGATTTTATGAAGAGAGTTTGAATATTCTGTCCATATATGTCTTCTATCTTTTCATATAAGATCTTCTCTAGGTAGGCTAGTGTTAGGGTGGCATATGTTGGTGCCATTTTGGTTCCCATTGCTGTACCTAGAATCTGGATGTAGTTTTTGTTATTAAACTCAAAGGAGTTGTTGTTGAGAATAATGTCTATGCTGTCGAGGATTAATTGTTTGGTGAATCTGTGGTGTAGTATTTGTGGGTGTTTGTCCATCCAGTGTGATATTGCATGTTTACCTAAGTCATGGGGAATGTTGCTATATAAGCTGCTGACGTCAAATGTAACTAATTTAATCCCGGGATTTACTATTTGTGGTAAGGAGCCTAGGAAGTGTATGTCGTCTCTTATGTAGCTTTTGACTTGATCGGTGAATGGTTGTAGTAATATGTCAATTAAGTTACTCAGTCTGCTTGTTGGGCATGATGGTCCTGCTACTATGGGTCTAAATGTAAGGTCACTAGGACTCGGGACACTAATATATTCTGATGCCTGTGTGTTGATGGCATTCCTTATCTCATTTGATTTATGTATCTTAGGTAGTCCGTAGAAGTTGTTTGTTTTAATCATGAAGTTTGTTAGGAAATCTTTTTCTTTTTTTGTTAGTATATTATTGTATGTTGTGCAAAGTTTTGTGATTTTTGAAATGGTGTTGTTATCAATGTTGGTGCTAATTGATTTGTAGTAATCATTGTTTTCTAGTACCTCTGTAATTTTCGATTTATAGTAATGTTTGTCCATGATGACTACCGCACTGCCTTTGTCAGCTTCTTTCATAATTATGTTATTATTATTTAGGATGTTATCTAGTGCTTGGTTTTGTTTAGATGTTAGGTTACTGGTAGGTTTAGTTTTACTCTGAGGGTTGATGTTCCATAGGTTTTCAAAGTAGGTGTTTAGTTCTTTCGTATTGTTGTGTTTGTTAGGGAAATATGTTGATTTGTTTCTCACTAATGACTGATCTGTTTTGTTATCTTTATTGTTTAGTGTTTCTATTAGTCTAAATTTGCGTTCAAATTCTTTAAGGTCCTTCCTCAGTTCCGTGATATTACTTTTGGGAGTTGGGCAGAATTTGAGGCCTAATTTTAGTATTTCTATTTCCTCCTTTGTAAATGTGTATGTGGATAAATTGATAATTTTGGGTTTTAAATTGTCTAATCTGGGATTGTTGTCCGGGGAGGGGTTTCTAAAAAATGAGGATGAGTGTTGTTTGTTTCGTTGATTTGAGGAGTTGTTGAAGAGTGATTGCTTTCTATATATTGTGTGTGTTTTAGAGGATTGTGTTGGTTTCTGGCAAAATTGGTGTCGTGCGTGTTGTTATAATTGGCGTTGTGTGTGTTGTTATAAGGGTTTATTTTGTTATATTTGAATGTGTTATTATTGTGAGTTAGTTGTTTCGGGTTGGGGTATCTTGGTAGAGGTTCTTGATGGTGGACGTAGTTGTGGGGTCTGTATTGTTGTGTAAGTTTATGTCTGTAGGAATTGTTATATGGTTGTTTTGTTTGATGATGTGGGTAGTGTTTGGAGTATTTCGATTGTATCCATTGGTGTGTTGGGTGGTTGTAGGGTCTGTTTTGTTGTGTGTGGTAGGGTGGGAGGTTGTTGTATGAAGGTTTCATCTGTTGGTGTGGTGGGTGTGGGTAATTGTTGTAAGGTTTACTTGGGTGATTTTGGTAGGGGTTGTTGAGTAAGGGTATTTTGTGGTGGTTTGTTGGTGTGGTGTGGGGTGTATGATAGGTTTTTTTTGATTGTATTGGTCGGTGTGGGTGGAAGTATTTAGGTTTGTATTGTGTTGGCCCGTATTCGTAAGGGTTAGTGTATGGTTGAGGTGTATGTGTGTTTATGTTGTATTTGTTGTGTGTATGTGTGTGAGTGTGGTTGCGGGGTGAGTTTAATGAAGATTTGGATTGAAACTGTTGAGAGGGGTGGGTAAGTGATGTGGGTATATTTATGTTGTTTCCTTGTGAGTAACTGGATCTGTTGTGTAAGTATGTTTGTGTGTGGTATGTGTTTTTCTTCTTACCTCTGTTTTGTGTTATCCACTGGTTTTGTGTATGTCGTGTGTGGGTGTTTTCCATTGGGTCTTGTTCTGGGTTGTTGTTTTGGTTCATGTATGATGTTTGTTCTGTCTTTTCTTTATCGGGTAGGCTTCTTAGCCAGGATATTTTTCTTTGGACAATATTCCTGGATTTTTCTTCCTCCTCTTTGCATACGGATTCCCAAAGTTCTGATAGGAATTGATGAGTTATGTACATAACTTCTTATTGCGCACTTCTACACAGCTATGAGTCAAATAGCAACTTGTGTTAAATGAATCATTTACAATAGACATTAAATTTGCACATAAAATACCGAACTATGAAATCGGCCAAACCAAGTTCAAATCTATTTGGACCGTTTGCATTAATTTATCTTTTGCAAATATGTGTGTATATGTATGTGTGTGTGTATGTATGTATGTATATATATGTATATATATATATATATATATATATATATATATATATATATGTGTGTGTGTGTGTGTATATGTATGTATGTGTATATAATTCAACCTTTATCCCCCTCTCTGTCAATATAACCACACGCCTGTGGGTGCGCGCGCATGGGTATGTGTGTGCGTGTTTGTGTGTGTGTGTGTGTATGTATCGCCCACCTATTCACAAGACTCAAGATCAGACCACACGCATACGGACACACGCGCGCGCAGACACCACTTCAATTTTTGGAGACGACAAAAAGCAATAAAAAGTATCAAATTTCAAAAGAAAATTTCCCGCACCCTAGAAGGCTGGGATGACCGATGGATCATGGATGGGTAACACGCACTTGACCAAGAGAAGCAGGAAAAATGACAAATAAAAAATAAAAATCAAAATCAAAGATACCCACACACCCGCAAACCCACGCATGCGCAAAAACAATAACAAATTCCTCAAATGAAACAACATTTGCTCGAATCGAAAGACATTTCTTCAAATGGATTTTCATATCTGATGAAAGCGGGCCACCGCTTGAAACGCGTTATATATAAAATCATAAAATGGTAAAATAATAAATAAATGTTGAAAAAAACAACAAAATAATAAATAAATGTTGAAAAAAACATTCTACAAATGTTGGTAGCCTTACTCCTTTACATATATACTTTTCTCTCGTTGGAACTGCACTAATACTGCACTACCCTCTTTTCTATATATATATATATATATATATCCCTCTCTCTCTATATATATCCCTCTCTCTCTATATATATATATATATATCCCTCTCTCTCTCTATATATATATATCCCTCTCTCTCTCTCTCTATATATATATATCCCTCTCTGTCTCTATATCCCTCTCTCTCTCTCTCTATATATATATATATATCCCTCTCTGTCTCTATATCCCTCTCTCTCTCTATATATATATATATATCCCTCTCTGTCTCTATATCCCTCTCTCTCTCTCTATATATATATATATATATATCCCTCTCTGTCTCTATATCCCTCTCTCTCTATATATATATATATATATATATATCCCTCTCTGTCTCTATATCCCTCTCTCTCTCTCTATATATATATATATATATATCCCTCTCTGTCTCTATATCCCTTTCTCTCTCTCTCTCTATATATATATATATCCCTCTCTCTCTCTATATCCCTTTCTCTCTCTCTCTCTCTCTATATCCCTTTCTCTCTCTCTCTCTCTCTATATCCCTTTCTCTCTCTCTCTCTCTCTATATCCCTTTCTCTCTCTCTCTCTCTCTCTCCCTTTCTCTCTCTCTCTCTCTCCCTTTCTCTCTCTCTCTCTCTATATCCCTTTCTCTCTCTCTCTCTCTCCCTTTCTCTCTCTCTCTCTATATCCCTTTCTCTCTCTCTCTCTCTATATCCCTTTCTCTCTCTCTCTCTATCCCTTTCTCTCTCTCTCTCTATCCCTTTCTCTCTCTCTCTCTCTATCCCTCTCTCTCTCTCTCTCTATCCCTCTCTCTCTATATATATATATATATATATATATATATTTATCTGATCCCCCCTCCAAGGACTACAGACTTGGGTGGCATCGCTGTCGTTGGATTTCTACACAGATTCGTCTGGATTTACCAATATATCTGAACCCCATACTACTTGGATTTCCATTTTGGTGACTTTCATTTACATTGGAACATACCCGTTTGAACTTTAAAACTTTTTCAAATTTCGAATTTTGACTGTCCTCATCTGTCAACTTATCAATCATTAAACTCCTCTGATGATAAGATTTTAATCTTTGAAAAGCCTGGCTTAAGGAATGAAAGAGAAGAAAAATAAATATTTTTATTCACTGAATGTCCTTGTTCAATAACTGAAGATATTGATTTGCTTCCATTTGCAGGTCTAATTATTTTTCATTGACTTATCATATTTTTGCTCTATCCAGTATATTGAGCTTTCCTTACCTCACAATAGGTTCAACTCTCAAAAAGTTTACCTTTTAGTTATAAATTCTCATATATATATATATATATTATATATATATATATATATATATATATATATCCCTCTCTCTCTCTCTCTCTCTATATATATATATATAATTGTTCCCTTCGTAAGTGATACATATTAATGCAGAAGATTGCATTATTAGTCGCCCATAACTTTATAGGACGTATTTTTAGTTAATATATATTTTTTATTAAAATATATATTTTTATGTACATATAAAACTAATAATATATATATATATATATATATATATATATATATATATATATATATATATAATCGGGTCTTACTGCATATTTTTACTCCATCACATTTTTTCTATATACGCCAGACTAGGAAGTTATGGTTTGCAACATCCTACCATCAGCTCTTGAGAATCCTTAATTGAATGACATTATAATATTTAACACCGAGTAAATCTTCTGAACTTTTTGTTTGATTTTGCTTTTTCCATGGTTTTATTATTAATTTGCATCCACCTTGAATACACACTTCACTGTCATATATTGCATCGATAGAAGCAAATTTCCCGCCTGAATAACGTTTTCCAGTTTCATTTTGGACTACCAATCACCACCTGGATTGTTTTTAATTGACTTCTTTGACATTTTTCTTGAAATTGTTTTAAACTTTAGGACTTGGATGAACTGTATAAGTTTAACAAAAAAGTGCGTTTTGGGTCGATATATTTGATGTTTTATATGCATCTTTATGTATTTTTCATATATTTTTATATATTTTCAAAGCTTAATTTTATTACCTGTAGTAATGTCATTGCGGTAATGGTCCTCTGAGGAGAAGATTTTCTTTGAAAACTCATGAGTTAAGGACGCAGTATCACTCCTTGTTTTTGAACTTTAATAAAATCTGATTAATTTTTCATTTTATTATGTCATTCAATTAATTAATTAATATATATATATATATATATATATATATATCCCTCTCTCTCTCTTTCTCTTTCTATGCTGAGGATGGTGAAGACAATTTTAAATGGAATATAAAAACTATATATGATCTTCTATACAGCAGTCTTTATGCATGTTTTATAATTAATGGTGATCAACGATCCATCCAAGAAAAAGATCCGCCATCCAAGAAAAATGTCCACCAGCCAAGAAAGTTTCAACCAGCAGACGAAGATTTTCTGAAGAATGCAACATTATGTACAAAATGCAAAATCCATGAATACTAAAAAGTTAATAAACATGCACAATGCATGGCTTCATGAAAACAAGGCTTCGTGCTGAGAAAGCAAACCACTTGAGATTCTACAGAATTTATATCCCCTCTAAATAATAGACATTCTGGTAAGTCAGTTTTTATGTCCAGTGATTAAACAGCCGATAATTCTTACGTGGTCTTGTTATGTGGCTTACCCCAAATGACAGGATATCTATATATATTCCAGCCAAACGGGCAGTGGAGGTTAGTTGGTCTTTGTTGGTCTGAGAGACGGTTGAGCCCGACAAACTATTGGAAGTGATGTTTGTTTGGATTGCAAACCAAGTGTCACCACAAAATAAACATCATTGTCTATCCTAATTATTACTAATATCTGTTTTTGTTTTAAATTTGAAATGCTCACCGTCTTACATGTTACCCCCCCCCCATAGCTCCATTTACCAACATGACACTCTCAATAAAGATTTCAGAAACATATTAGTAAAAATCGCTCCTATCCTCACAGTCTCAAATTGCAACTTGGGCCTCCCCATAATTGAAGCTTTACTCATTCGAGCAAACAAACCTACCATCAACCAAGCTCGATATGAGGGGAGGGAGAAGGTATAATAAAATACTTTTAATAAAAAATAAAAATAAAATAAAATTGTTTTAATCGATTTTCTTAATAAATTCATCAATTTTAATTTGCGTAACTCCTTACGTGCATGAGGAAGACTCATTGGGGTCGAACCATAGCCACCGAGAGTTAACAAGGCCAAGCAACTAACTTCTTGCCCCCCTCTGACGTCATTGTGGTTGGTTAACTTAATTTCGCGCCTTTTTAAATTTCATTTCATCATTCACAAAGTTAAAATGGCTACTGCATGTGTTTGGATTTCCAAAAGAGAAAGAATTACGGCAAATATGGATACACGCAAATAAGTTTGAATTTTTTTTTTTAATTATATAAAAAATCAAAAGTCTGAATTACTTATTCATTATTTGATAAAAAAAAGTAGTGTATAGCCAATAATTATTGTTTCCATTTTCTTTAATTACTTTTTTCGATGTCTTATTTTATCTTTTCTCTGTACTTTTGTAGATTAAATAAATGAAATAATAACGGCATATTTAATCAATATTTTCATACACAAAAAAATATTGATTAAACAATGCTTTATTCAATAATAATATCGTTAATTAACAAAATTAATTTTTCTTCGAGTTATAATGATTTTATTAACAAAGTTTAGGGGCATTTTTCGTAATATATACGAAATAGTTGAAAAGAAAATTATTTTAAACATATACAGACCTTTATTTTAATTTTTAAAAAATGCTAATCTTCTTTTTCATGTTGACTCTTGTGATGAGGGTCACAATATTGAAAAAAATAGAAAGAATGATTATCTGGAGTTCCTCCAATTCTATACTGAACAATTTTTGTGATATGAAAAATGATCACATCAATAAGAAAAAGCTAAACAGAAAAAGAAAATTAGAAACATTCTACTAAATATTTTCTATAAATTTATATTGAATAAAGATCAGTTTCAGGATAAATTGAATCGTGTTCCTTTCTTTTCTTTTTTTACATGCAATTTTTAAAGTTTTCTAATGCTTTGTTTTAAATATTTACAATATCATATGATCAACATGTTTTGATATTTTGGATAACTTTAGTAAAGGTGTTTTTTGTTTACAGGAAATAATACATTTGCACCAAGCTTTATAATTAAGTAATGTATTCATTATATTCCATGATCATCAATTAATAAATAGTGAAAATGTCATTAAAATTGGTTGATTTCCTGAATTTTGATGGATTTTTTAGTGAATGGAGAAGTCAAAATGTTTTGATATTTTGGATAACTGTTTTTTCTTTACAGGAAATAATACATTTGCACCAAGCTTTATAATTAAGTAATGTATTTATTATATTCCGTGATCATTAATTAATAAATACTGAAAATTTCATTAAAATTGGTTGATTTCCTGAATTTTGATGGATTATTTAGTGAATGGAGAAGTCGAAATGCCTTCTTATTATTATTACGACGGCCATTGTTTGACACGCAATGCAGTGACGTCATTTTTGAGCCAACAGGCCTGTAGTAACTCTCGGTGGCCATGGTCGAACACGTTTGCAATTTAAGCGATTTCTTTTTCACACTTGAACAGAACATTAGATCGTTGGTCCGCCAACTTGAAAAGATGGATCAAAAAAGAAACAAACAGGAAGTGTCCCTGTTGTTTAATCAAACATGCATCAATGAAGAAATGCTGCCTAAGTATACAAATATACGTATATATACGGATAAAGAGTCATACTTATTTGTGTTCAAAATGGTGTTATTTCAACCAAATATAAATATAAAATATTAATCAAAATCTTTGTGGGTTTTTTAAAATTTATTATATAAGAATAAATGGGGTTTTGCTTCTTAGTGTGGAACTTTCTCTCCGTAGCCGGTTCGTCATGGACAAACACAGGAAACGATTCCCATAAAAATAAAGCTTGTACTATACGCGTTACACATATTGTCTCCACTGTGTCGAATAGAGAGAGGAAAATATAGGGAGAAGGAGAGCGTGACCGATGGTCTAAACTACTGGCGATGTCATCATTCGACCGTCCCATGACTAACACCTAGACATTGTTATGACTAACACCTAGACATTGTTACTTCTAGTGAGTGTGTAACTTCCGGTAGCAATATTTAGTTGTGGGTGTGTAAACTAGTTGTACATCCTGTGTCAAAATGATGGTAAAAACATTATGCTTCACCAGTGTTCATACTTGCTATTTATCCAGATACATTACTAACATATTCGTATAAAATCATAAAATTAGTCAATAATTAACTTATTTTTACTTATTATCATTTCTGATGACCTAAAAAAACCCACAGTTGACCTTCTTCTTCTATTATATAAAGGGCAGTTGTTTGTCTGTCTGTCTGTCTGTCTGTATGTATGTCCAGCTACTCAAAACTACTTGGCAAACTGTCAACAAGTTGACATTTTTAGGACCGTACATATCCTGGGATCATAATATCTCAAAATTACAACAACAAAAAATTTCGCTGAGGGTCAACGGGGCCAGTTTTCGGCAACGGGTCTGGTTTTTTCAAGCTTTTTCAATGTTATTTGCTAGTAATTTGGAAATCAGCCAATGTATTTATGTAACAGCTTGATAAAAATGCTGACTCACTCAACATGTCCCATAATCCCTTGCCGGATGTACCCGGTCTTGCCCTAACTTCTGTCCGGTTGTATCAGGTCATCCCATAAGTTCTGTCCGGATGCATCAATAACATCATAGGAAGGCTACGTTAAGAGTGTGTACTGAAACAAGGGTTGCTCAATCACATCCGCACCTGGCCACCGGTAAGAGTGATTTCAGTAGTGCTCAGGTGGCCTCCTTGATTTTCTAAGTACTCGTTGTTGTCCGGGAGAAAAGTGCTCAATATTCTAGATAGAGCTACTGTAGTGATTGGTTTGGATAGATTTTAACGCCATCTTCATTCCCTTTTGGACTATTTTGCAGATGAATAGGAGGGGAATCGGTAACAGTGATTTCAGTAGTGCTCTGGAGGCCTTCTTGATTTTCTCGGCGTTATCTGGGAGAAAAGTGCTCAATATCCTAGATAAACCTACTGTAGTGATACGTTTGAATAATATCTTAACGCCATCTACGTTTCTCTCTGGACTATTTTGCAGATGAAAAGGAGGTGGGATCAGTAAGAGTGATTTCAGTAGTGCTCTGGATTGAGGGGTTGGGGTAAAATTTAAGGGTTCAAGCCAAACTTTTAAGGGGGTCGGGCCAAATTTTTATTTTTTATTTTTGAACTTAAAATATTTCTCAGGGTTAGGGAAGAGTAAAAAATATCGGAGGGTGGGGTTGGAGAGATGGGAAGGGGGTCTGGGAAAATTTTAGTGGTCGGGCCAAACTTTTTAGGGGCCGGGCTAAATTTTTTCTTTTTTTTTTTAACTTAAAATATTTCTCGGGGTTGGGGGAGAGTGAAAAAAAAATTCAGTGGGGTTGGAGAGATGGGGGTAGAGGCTCGGGGAAAATTTTAGTGGTCGGGCCAAACTTTTTAGGGGCCGGGCCAAATTTTTTCTTTTTTTTTTTTGAACTTAAAATATTTCTCAGAGTTCGGGGAGAATAAAAAAAAAGTTAGGGGGAGGGGGGCTGGAGAAATTGGGGGTTCGGTGAAATTTTTAGGGGTCAGGTCAAACTTTTTAGGGGGGAGGGCCAAATTTTTTTCTTTTTCTTTTTAACTTAAAATATTTTTCAGGGTTGGGGGAGAGTAAAAAATTGTTGGGGGCGGAGGGTAAAAAATTTAGGAGGGGTCGGGGTAAATGTTTTGGGGTGATGGGGCCAAATATTTTTTTTATTTTTGAACCTAAAATATTTCTTAGAGTTAGGGTAGAGTAAAATCTATTTTGGGGGGGTGAAGCTGAAGTGTAAACATTTTTTGTGGGGTCAAGAATTTTTTTTTTTATTCTTGAACTTAAACAGGGCTCATTAATATGAGTTCTTTTTTATGATAGTGACACTACATGAATGAACTTGATTTTTGTTCTTTGATACAACAGGGGCGCATTAACATGAGTTATTTTTTTAGGATAGTGATAAAACATGAGCAAACACTATTTTGTTTTTTTTTACACGACAGGGGCGCATTAACATAAATTTTTAGGAATGCCAACTGGGCTGGAGATAGGTACATATATCGTACGTGCACCCTTGCATAGATAGGTAAGTACATAGTATGCATACCGGGGCGGCAATAGGTATATATATAGTATGTGCACCGGGGTGCCAATAGGTACATGTATAGTAGTGCATAGGGGTGGCGATAGGTACGTATATAGCATGTGCACAGGGGCGGCAATATAAGTATGTATATAGAATGCGCACCAGGGCGGTAGTAAGTATATATTTAGCATGTGCTCCGGGGTGGCGATAGGTACGTATTTAGCATACGCACCTGGGCGGCGATATGTACATATTTAGTATTCGCACTGGGGCAGCTATAGGTACTTATGTAGTGTGCACTCCGGAGCGGCAATATGTACGTATTTAGCAATTGCACCGGGGCGGCGATAGGTACGTATTTAACATTTGAAGGGGGCGGCGATAGGTACTTATATAGTATCTGTACCCAGGCAGCGATAGGTACTTATATAGTATCTTCACCAGGGTGGCGATATGTACGTATATAGTATGTGCACTGGGGCGGCAATAGGTACGTATATAGTATGTGTACTGGGGCGGCGATAGGTATGTATATAGTATGCGCACCGGGGTTGCAATAGATACGTATATAGTATGAACACCGGGGCGGAGATAAGTATCTATATAGAAGGCGCAGACAGAGGTGTTACTTTTTATAGAAATATGTCATATATGGGCAACGTAGTGGGAATGGCAAAATTAGAAAGTAGCGGTGAAATGGGGCGACCAGGGAAGAGAAAGGTAGAAAAATAAAGAGACGGCTATAGAGAGAGGGAGAGAGAGAAATAGAAGTTTACATATAAAAATGTTACACACAAGATTTTTCTTCAATTATATGTTTTTATGACCCCGCTAGTTTATTATAAAGTGGAAGATTTCTTTCCGAATTCATTTCAGTTAAGTCTGAGGTGGTTGTCTGACTTGCTATTGGCTTTCTCACTTCTTCTGACCACTTGAAATGGTTTCGTCCTGGGGCTAGAAAAAGGCACGTGTTTTACTCGCTAACACTACACATTGAGCTTTATGGGTGAAGGATGGCCGATATATATTAGAAAATTCATAAGATTTTAAAGTATAGAAGATCAAAATAATTTGTTTTGTTTTTTTCTTACCTTTCCGGGATTTAATAAATCACTGATTTCTTTTTCCTGATAAACAAAAAATGGACAGAAATATGTTAAAAAAGAAAACAAAGGGAGTGCGGTTGATCGTGGGGCTGGGGGTATTCTGATCAATCTACAAGCAGGAATGTAATGTAATAAATTGCTTGTAAAAATGACAGTACATTTAAACTGATCGATCTTTATTTCGGTGACTTTTATGTCGCACAATATTTATAATAGTTCTAAAAGTATTGTTGATTATAAAACAAATTTATTGCAGAATTTCATAATGGCTGAATCCTTAGAAAGTGACTTCCGGTCTGTAGTGGAATGGGGTCATAAATGGATAATTAATGCTACTAAGACGAAGCCCCTTTCCTTCAACAACTGCAAGAAATCTCTTCAACCACCGCTTGCCATGGCATATAACACCCGATCTGAGAATCCAACGTTCAAACTCCTCGGCCTAACATTCACAGGTAACATGAATTGGAACAAATACATAGAAAAATTGCCAAGACTGCTGCAAAGAAAGTGGGCTCCCGCTACCGTACCAGTAAACTTCTCAACCGGACAATCAGCTAAGTCCCATCTATTCACTGTGGAGGTCCCCATATGCCAGAGAACCTTCTACTCCAATAGCTCCTTTCCTCGTACTGCCGACTGTTGGAACTCACTCCCTGCTCCCTGTTTCTCCGACTGTAGCGACATGCAGAAATTTAAAACTAATGTCAACAAGCATCTCGCTTGCTGCACAGCTCCCAATTTAGGATGACACCCAAAACTTTCACCCTAATTCTCGGTAGCCCTTTATGTCTACAGTGGCAGCTTGCTTTGTTTGAGGTGAAGTATGGTAAAAAAAATTTTTTTTTAAAAGGTATGAAAAAAAAGGCGGTTTTTGTTTCATGTAATTTTGCCATTCAATGTTGAAATAAATGTTTATTTGAATATGATATGCACAATTCCATCGACATTGTCTGTTATTAGATTTGGATGTTATTAGATTTCGATGTTATTAGATTTGGATGTTATTAGATTTGGATGTTATGCTGGAAATTTAAGTTTTTATTGAATGTAAATTGCTGATTAAAACAATCGCGTTGAATAAAATTTAGCGTTTAACCATAAATATTATTTGTTACGTCTGATGTTTACACGTTGTTATTGGTTTAATAACAACTCAAAAATGATGGAAAGACGAAGTAAAATCTTTAACCAATTTTTTTTACAAAAACACCGATTAAATGAAATGTAGAAAACCGCTGGACGCGAGATGATTGTTTGATCGTGAGAGCCGTTCTGTTTACTTTTCAACTGTCATGGCAGACGACTTCTTTTATCTAAGGGCGATAACTCTTTCTTTTGATTCAAGGGAAATAACTCGATTCTGTTTTGTTAGGTTGCCCTAACAAAATGTTTATTTGAATATGTTAGGTACAATTTTAAAATGCACAATTCCATCGACTGTTATTAGATTTAAATGTAAATTCTTGAGAAAGAAGCGACTTTGAAACTTTTCTCTCATCAAATCTTTCTTAGAGTTCATATTAAATCCATTGCTCTTTCTGCTTCTCATAAAGTCGGTTCTCTCTATCACTCCAAACATTTTCTCACACCTGAGGCTATTCTCTATCTCTACAAATCTACAATCAGACCATGTATGGAGTACTGTTGTCATATTTGGGCTGGTGAATCTCTGTCTCATTTGAAGGTGCAGAAACGTATCTGTAATTTGATTGGCCACACCCTTTCTTCTTCTCTGCACCCTCTCTCTTACAGACGTGATGTTGTTCATCTGTCTTTTCTATAAATATTATTATGGCATGTGTTTTTCATAATTATGTGATCTATTCCCCGCTTCTTTTGTTTCAGCTCGTTTGACTCGTTGGCCTAGTTGTCGTCATCAATTTGCTGTTTTAATATCTCATTGTAATACAGCTTCTTATTCCAGTAACTTATTTCCAAGAACTGCAGGCTTGTGGAACTCTCTTCCTGCTGACTGTTTTCTTTCTACCTATAGCCTTGGTATTTTCAATACGAAAGCCAATAGGCATCTCCTGTCTTTGTGGTAATCATCTTTCATTCTTGCTAGCTCCTTACATCAAGTGGCTTCATGCCTTGTCTAGAGCGATTTCCATGAAAAAAAGAATCTCTTTGAGACCAGCCAGATCACAAAGTTACTTCCCCTTTTTTAGATGAAAATAACATAATATTTTTTGCCACATAAAGACACATTAATTATAAAATCAGTTATTTTTATTGTTTCTTTACAACCAATATTAACTTTAGTAAAAACTGTCATTATTGATGGAATTTGTATATCAGTTAATGCTAATCAATTAAAAAAAACAATTATCATTTCTACAAAAATATGAAAATAATAATAAACTAACCTTTCTTTGGTTGTTTTGCTCTAAACGTCTCAGCTTCGTTTTTATCGTTGAGTTTTCTTGATTTAATGTCCCGATTTGCTAAAAAGTATAAAACAATAAATTCATCAGAAACAAATTCTTATAGATTGTTCAAGAATAGCAATTGAATTGTGAAAAGATGAGAAAACTTTCTTCTTTCACAATTTACTTCTGCATCGGTGCCCCCCCCTCCCCTCCCCTCCCTCTAACCTCCTCCAACTCCTCATTCTATCCACTCCACAATATCTTCTGTCTTTTGCATACAAGTGGGTGAATCATTTCTTCAAGATGTGTTGGTGTTGATAGGGTTAGGGTTGGGGTTGGTGTTAGGGTTGATAGCAAGGCTACCACAGTTCAAATCATTAACAACAGTCTTAATCCACATTACTTTTGGTCGACCTCTCTTCATATCAGTCGGTAAGGTAAGATATTGCTTAATGGCACATCAATCCTAAGGGTCATTTCAATCCTAAGGGCCATGAATGTAGAAGGAAATATCCTTCATTTGAGTCTTAAGTCAGTGGGTCATTTATAGTCATTAGTTATAAGCTTTGGTATTTTGAATTGTTGTCATTTTGGTAAAGGTTTTTATGCTTCAAGTTCTTTATATCTTAAAATGTTTAATCATGGTTTTTGGTTTGGTTGTTTTGTTTTACGACATATCAACCCTTTTCGGATTATTTAATTTATTAGGGATGCAAATGCATCACCAATACGATGGACCAAACCCCCTGCCCATCTGCTGGAATATATATATAGATATATTCGGGTAGACCACCCAGCTATCCACTTGAAAAGGCTAATCTGCTGGCAATCTATAGACATAAACATCCTACTGCCTAGGAGGTCCTGTATCTAGATGGACATTATTTTTGGAAAACCTTAAGTGGGTCATAATCACAGCAAGGAAACTCGTATTTGTAGAACCATTACTTTTTCAAGGTGACAAATCGAATTCTGGGTGGTCAAAACTCCAGACCAGACATATTTCAAATTTCTTCTGTGGTTTCTCTTCCCTTTTCGCTTCTCCCACAGCAAACCTGTTATTCACATGCATTGCAAACATGCAGCTTAATGCATGTTCACACATGTAGTAAAAAAAATGATCACGTTCTTCTTTGTTTAACGTATCTTTTCCCCATCCCCATGTTGGTTTCACGTTGGCTATCGTGATTTTCTCTATGAAATTTTCTCATTTATGTCGGTTTCGATGTGCCATTGCTTGAGGTGATTTTTGACTGTCATTCAAAATCTTTTTCAGCCTGTCTTTTTCTTCGCTTATTTTTCATAGTTATTAAAGGAAATGAGTTTTGTTTTCTTTTTTATTTAACATGTTTTTTACACGTTGGCTCTGGTGGCACGAAGTGACTTTCTCCATGAAACTTTATAATTTACGTTGGTTTCGAGATGCATTGCTTGAAGTCATCTTTGACTGAGTGATATCAAGTCTTCTTCAGCCTACCTTTTTCTACAGTTACCCTCAATTGAGATGTATGTCCATCTGTTCATCCGACATATAAAGAAAATCGTTTTTTTTCTAATTAACATTATTTTACAATTAACTCACTAAGTGACCTGTCTCTAAGTTTCTGTCTATCTTGTCTTCACCTCACTTTTACCTTATACCGTTTCTATAACTCTTGCTTCCATCACTCTCTCCTGATCTCTCTATTTATTATCAGTCGTCTATAATAAAGGAAGGAAAGAATAGAAATGTGAAAAGTCTATTACAAACAAAATTGAATGAATAAAAGAGAAAAAGAGTGAAATAAAAGAGGGAAGTATAGCGAATAATTTGGAAGTTTTATTTTTTATTTTTTACATTTAACAAGCTTTAAAAATTTGCTTTTTCAGGATTAAAACAATATATATATATATATATATAAAGAGGATTAAAACAATATATATATATATATATATATATATATATATACAGGGCTTTACGGAGCCCTCCAAAAAGGAGCGCGCTCCAGGAGCACGCTCCTTTTTGCTGGAGCGAAAGAGAGGAGGGCTCATTTTATATTCAGCGGGAGTTGAGCGGGAGCAACTCCATTTGGGACTAAAGAGCGGTGGTTTTATCGCTCCGCGCTCCTCGCTCCAAAATATTTTGATTTTTTTTTAAACATTAGTTTTTTATTCAGCAATATAAAGGAAAAGTAAAGAAAGTCTCAGAGTTTACTCTGAATTATTTTTTAAAATTATATCTCTGGTAGAGAGAGGGAAGGGGCTCAGGCGTAAGACGATTTAATTGTAATGTTTTTAACAATCTTTTTTTTATTGTTTTATTCGCTATCCGTTCGGCAACAGAAAACTCGGCAGTTTGGGCCAAGTAGGAAAATTCGGCAATTATCGAATAAATATCGATTGGAAATAGATTTTAGAACCGTTTTTACAGGAGATATACTTGTAAATACGGGGCTACCTCCTCCCCAGTGAAGAATATTTTTTTATATTATTTTTTTGGTACTTGTGCAGTTTACGAACCGGGCTATTTTTTAGATAAGATTTTCAAGTTAAATTAAATTTGTACGATATCTTTTGTTTATTAAATTGTTAGGTGAAAGTACAGAATAGTTAACAAAGCCCCCGTCACTCCATGTTAAGAATGGCTTTCTAAATAATGTTATTTCAATCCGGTTCGTAATTACATTACGAAATTAAAGGTTTGGACCGGGTTATTTTTTACATAAAATTTTCAAGTTAAATTCAATTTTTACGATATCTTCTGTTTATTAAATTGTAACGTGAAAGTACAGAATAGTTAACAAAGCACCCCCCCCCCCCATTCTCCCCATGTAAAAAATCGTTGTCTAAATAATGTTATTATTTCAAGCCGGTTCGTAATCAAGTTACGAGATTAAATCCATCATAATTCATTTAGATTTCTTCGTAAACAAGTCAGCCATTTTAATTGACAAAACATCAATTACTTCGTGTGTGTGCAAAACTTGAAAGGAATTTATAAACTATCAAGTAGAAAGTCATTTAAACTGGCTTTAAATTCTTAGAAAATTTCCATGTATTTGAAAAAGCAAAATTGTTTTCTTGTTCTCAGGAAACGAAAATTTACGTATAATCCTGTACTTCGTCCGACATGTTCTCCTATAACTCTCAAAATATTAGCGAGATTTTGTCAAATATTATCTTACGGTCTTACACTTAAAGTGACATCTCAACCCATATTGACGAGATCCTTTGACGCCCACCTCTATCCTTCGACCACTCATTGGCAGAATAGAACGTTTATGAAAGAAGGTATATTTTTATTATGGAGCGCTTAAAAAGAGCCGCTCCTTTTTATAAGAGTTGGAGCAGGAGCGGCTCCTTTTTGAAAATGGGGAGCGTGAGAAGAGCCAGCTCCAATTTTGGGCGTTGGAGCAGGAGCGGGAGCAGCTCCAAAAGTAGTGGAGCGCGTAAAGCCCTGTATATATATATATATATATATATATATTATAATTAATTCAACATGTTACTAGCACTGTAAGCAGTTGCAACACAAAGCCGACTCTAGTCTGGGCACCTTCAGCTTCAATAGCTTTAGATTTAGAACTAACTCCGTTGTGAAGACACACTACAAATCCATCTAAACATAGCCATGTCATTCCTTTGCATCCTCAGAAAGACCGAATCAGTGAGAGACCAGCATTCACTTGCATGTAACATGGTATTACGGACCCAAGTAACAAGTGTCAGTGACCAACAGGTTAAAATGAGAAGAAACTCAGAAAAACTTGCCCATGCAGCCGTACATATTTTAATATGCTATCCCCTGTCCTCAGCAGCCACCACCAATCAACGGCTCAGGCGATATAACATCA